>ML796126.1:220442-281382 GCA_009831015.1 Picea engelmannii | reverse complement strand
GGGGTGGTTTATAGGTATTGGTGGGTATAAGAAGGTGCATCTAAAAAAATATATGGAATATCTAATAAACATAGGGTTTTTTTAATTGGAAATATGTATTGGAAGGGGGTCCAAAAAAAGGATTTTGGGAGGTATTTTTCAATATCTAGTGAAATTAGGGGTATTCTTTAATATCCCACGAACGCACGTGCTATGCCATGGGTTCACTAGGTGGGGGCCTTATGATTTTCTCACATCCACCACATTTATGCAACCTCCATTTTTCCCTCTGCATTCCTTAAGTTATAACCCTTAACTCTCCATACTTAGTATCTTGTTATTTGTGGAAAATTCCATGTATTAACTTCCACATTTCTAATACCCCACACTCCCACATTCCGCAATACTCCAACACTTAGTCATTTTTCTAATACCCCACACTCCCATCTTCCGCAATACTCCAACACTTAGTCATTTTTCTAATACCCCACAATCCCATATTCCACAATTCATCCAATGCAAAATGCATCTTAGTCATTTTCAAGGCTGTCATATAATGTGGAATGCAAAGCTTCCTCCACCTCCACATTTCCCTATTTCTCCACACACTAATTCTCTGCATTAACCAAACAATTATTTTATTTTCCGATATGTTTTATGCAGAGCTTCCTCCACCTTTCATCACTAATTCCCTACATTGACCAAACACCTTTCATCACTAATTCTCCACATTGACCAAACACTTAGTTTGTTTCCTGACTTATTTTATCCTCCATCTCATTTCTTATCTTAAGTTTTATCCCCCTCCCCCCTCTAGCACACCTCTCAATACATACTCAAACCTATGAAAAACACACACTCCAACCTATGACAGACACATGGAAATCCCTTGAAATTTGGACACGTGGTAGTGAAGTGGACCTATCTCTGAGTAACACTTGGAAGGCATGGGTTGGACACAAATGCTTGAGTGATGAGGTGGCAACCAAAAACTACACTATGCACAAGCTACATAAGGTTCCATGGTTCTCTCTACTTCACACAAAAATAATATGGAGATGCCATTTGTTTGTAAACATAATATGAGTACCCTCACAAAATGCATGTGGGATAAACATGGTAGATTTACAAATCAAGGGACAAGAATTCACGTGAAGAATAGATCAATGATTGTTGAGTCCCTATCTTCCAGAGGCCATAAATTGAGATCTCAATATCCAAATTGAGAAAATGAGAGCCCGTTGGAAAGATAGAGCCCTGAAGAATAACTTGTAAATAGTTTCCATGATTGTAATGAAAACTATCATACCCTAAAAATAAAAACAGAATCGTGAATATTTATGGCTTGGTAGCAAATTACTTTTGAAAATGGTTTATTAAAAGAAATTTATGAACATCAAAAGTGGGTCCTAGTTGGGGGGCCTAGATATCTAAGTTCACATTTATAAAGGGATTTTAATAATTATTAATAATTTATTGCACAAAGGAGAAAAAAATCTTAACCCTAAAGCAACTCCAAGAATATGAAGAGAATATTATATAATGAGATAAGAAGCATATTCATGAACATTTTTTAGGTAGTGATTTGTTGAAAGTGAGTTTTTCCTTTCCAAAATTTGTGAATTATCCTGCTTGACTTTCTCCCTCATCTTTTCTTTTGTTTGATTCTTTCCATAAGGTTTTCCATGTATGTTTTAGCAATAGGGAAATCTGGGTCTGATCGACTTTCTCTATATTCTTCCAGGCAATCCCCACGATGTTCTAGGTCAAGAGGAGAAAAATCCATGCTTGAATAAAGAAAATGCAATTTATTTCAATTTACATAATTTCCATTGAGATGTTGTTGATGTTGTTTCAATCCTCTTGTTTAAGACATTATTAAACTTGTTACAGTTGTGATATTATTATTAATTTCTCCCACAAAGAATTATTCAAGTGTTATTTTGTTTTTATGAATTTGTGTAGTGATGATATCAATGAATTATTGAGCACATAATGCTTTTCAAATCCTTTGGGGTTAAATAAGCACTCATTTAAAGTTATTTGATGACCTGCCCATTTTTTCATTTCATCTAGCAAAGTTATAGTTGATTATGGGTTCACAATATTTTAAGAGGAAGGCAAAATATCCATTGAAATGAAACCCGTATATAAAAATAATTTCCAGTCATATAGATTTCTTTTTATTGAATGATATGATGTGCAAGTTACAAGTAAATATACTATATAAGAGTTTTATTGGAAGATTCATTGGGATTTCTATTAAGTACTCACCCATTGTATTCATCCAAGGTCATAAGAAGAATCTTCCATATATGATTCATATTATATCGATAAAACACGAAGGAAGAGATATAAAAAGTAAACACATAGAGATATTGCAAGAAACACAGTAATATAGTTAAACTCATATTCTATTAATGACTGTTTGGAATACAAAAGACTGTAAAATGTAAATCATGTTAGCACTCCGTAATTTCTCAGGCTGAAGGAGAAATTGACAGAGGTAACCACAAAACCACTTGGAGTCAAGGACCTAGCCCTCCAAGACTCATAGAGGGATCTCTCTGTATGATTTA
This sequence comes from Picea engelmannii, assembly GCA_009831015.1. Classification (NCBI taxonomy): domain Eukaryota; kingdom Viridiplantae; phylum Streptophyta; class Pinopsida; order Pinales; family Pinaceae; genus Picea; species Picea engelmannii. The sequence goes on along the minus strand of ML796126.1, from coordinate 278,824 downwards.
ACTTTGTTGAGATGAGATATTAGGCTAGTTATGAGGATAGAAGATTTGATTTTAGAGTTTATGGTTGAGACAACAAAAGAGGGCCATTGGGAAAAATGGAGTCAAGAGGTCAAAGATGATTAAATGAATGAATAACAGAGACATATGTAACTAGGCAACACAGTCACATCAATGGATCCTTATAATTTGTGAGATGGGAAAAGAAGAAACGATGAGAGTTCACTTCAAATGTCGAGCAAAGCTTATCTGAATTCTACATTTAAACTTGGAAGAAAACATAAATATTGTTTTGAGCTTGTACAGGGTGTTGAGAACAAATCCTGCACATCTTCTTCTCATAAACAATACATAAAGAAACATTATGTAAAACAAGAGAATAACACGTTACAATAAGAAGCACTTCACCACATGACCATGACACAAGAATCTGGAGGCAAAATATCTTTGTATTCATCCAAAAAGTCACTTATACCCTACTGAACATCTTTACAATAGATGGGGATGTCACCATACCATTCTTCCCTCTAGGTATAACTCTATGTCAAATTACATTCCATCTTTTATAACTTCTAATTACATCTAGATCCTACAAACTAGGGGATCAGATCTCCTCCTTGACTGTTTATAGATATTTTTTTCAAATAACTAATTAATACAAAATTACAATAGAGATCTCATCTCTTCTCCAACATTGTACCATATATCCTTAGTCTATTACAATATATGGATTTTTATGACTCAAAAGGGTAAAAATTGAAATAGCTTCCCGCTGATTAGGATCCAAAAGGCAGGGAAAACAAAATCCCAAGAAAAGAGCTAAACTTTGACTTTATTCAAAGACCAAATATAATTTGATATCAACCTTGACAACAACATCTTGGAGATGTATTGGCATTGGAAACTTATCCTGGAGATCGTGGAGATCATTGAAAAATATGTTTGTCCTGATCTGTAGGGATCTCTGTGTTTTCTGTTGATGACAGAGGTTTCGGTAGCTAAGAGACCAAAACATGGTGTATTTAGCTGCCGATATCTTGGGCACGATTTTCGACAACTAATGATGGATTTTGCAATTGCCCTTAGCTGGCGAAAATTGTGATTTCTTCAAAACTTAGTAAAAAATGGTTTAGTTTGATCTTCAATCCTGCTTCATCAATCATGGTCACCTCCTCTCATACCAAGGGCAGCTTCAGCCAAGGCATCAATCCTGAGGTGAGCTGTGGGTTTAAGTTTTTTTGCGAACAATCTTAAACCTCAATACCTTGTTCATGTTCTTGAATTTGCCATTCTATTTGAGAAGTTTCTTGTTTTTGTGTTTTGCAGTTTCAAACTTGATAGCCAATTGATCTAATGTAGATCCAATTTTGAGGGAGGATTTCCTAAGAGTCTCATTTTCTTTCTTTAGGTGTCGTTCTAACACCTTGAACTCAACAATTTCCTCTCTCAGCTTCTGGACTTTAGTTTGTTTGCCGACCTTCTTCTTTGATGGTGTTCCAGTTTCTTCTGGGGTTTCCATTTCTACAGCAGATGGCTCTGCTTCCATTTCTACAGCCATGGGTTCTGAATCAGAATCAAAGTATGGTAGGTTTAGGACATTTGTTGTTGTAGTTTTCTCTTTATCCTCTACCTGCTTCTCAAATTCTAACTTTTTCTTTGCTTTCTTTGATTGGGAGGGAGAAACCTTGGTGGCAATTTCCACAGGAGACAATGCTCTTCTTTTCCTTTTGCTAGTTTTTAAGGAGGTTAATTCTTGTGAGGGAGTTCCTCCTTTCTTGGGATGAACCTCTTGTTGGTGCAATTATTTGCATAATATATTACCAAACATAAATTATCAACCGAGATTCGTAATCAGTAGAGTTGATGCACTATATGTGCCGATAACCGATAGGTTCCTATGCCTATTTAGTATAGCTTAGATAAGAAAACCAACAATAACAAAACATTCTGTTTTCAAAGATAACACTCTTCACACAATTCAGAAATTAGAAAGCAAAACTTGCAATCATGCACTCAAAATATTTTGCACAGATAATGCCTTGCCCATTTACAAGCTCATGAAGTGGAAAGATGGACTTTGAATCTATTATCTGTAGCTAATATCCTTAACACCAACTAACAAGCAAATCTGGGCACACTTCAACAATACCACTCCAAACTTAGAAGAGAGAAATGATAACAAAACTTCTCAAGCAAACAATGAATCAAAATGTTCTTGCTTAGATAACAAGTATGTTCATTAGAGGCTCATGAATTGAAGAGATGAACTCAGATCTTGTTCCCTGTAGCAATTAAACTAAAAAGTGGGATGCTCCATTAAAGCTCATGTATGGTGAAATATGGAGATCCAACTGTTCCTGCATTACCACACTTTGCAACAAATGCGAATAGTGAAATCAAACAAAATATCATGAAATCAAAATAACAAATACATGAAATGAAAATCTACACTAACAATTTACAATAAGCTTACCAAGCTGGATCGGTGGCCCTTGCTGATGTCAACATGGAAGCTTTTATATCACCAAATGTTAACTTCTAAGAGAGACAAAATCACTGAATTCAATCTTGCATTAATCTCCAACAAGTAGGTTTACAAAAAGAGTCTTTTCATGAATCCATTCTACATCATAACAATTCTCCTTTAAGAACCATTCTTACATCATGATAATTCCTCTTTACTCAGACCTATGAGGTCTTATTTATACATAAAATCCATGGAGGAATGGATGAAACCGAATCCCCAAACTAAGAAAACAATTTTTACAATTTTAGGATAAATCCAAAAAATCTGTGTTTTTTAACAATTTGGGCAGATTCGAGCTAGTCCCCCACCCATATCTCCCCCAAAAATTCTAATTTTGAAAAACGGCCTGCATTTTACTCAATTTGTTATATTCTGGACAAAACCCATGTTTTATAATTTCTATATATAATACCATATGCACGAAAATCGAGGCGCAAGTTGGCAGTTTGAGTTTTTTTGATAATTTTGGCAGAATCATTCCCCCTTAGATGGAGGTCCACACATGCGATCTGGGTGAATTTTGACTCTTATGTCCTCATGAAAACATCATTCTGGACAAAACCCATGTGCCCGATTTTCCTCTAGAAGCTTTCCAAAATTTTGAATTATTTCTAGTACCGGATTAACACAGGTTGGTACCGGAATAGGTGGAGCTTTGGTACCGGATCATGCTGCTTAAGAGTCAAAGTGATTAGTATCATACATAATCAAGCATTTAATCGAATTAACTCAAGAAAACTAAACAAATCATGCTTTAATCATAAGTCACCTCTTATGCATGTGAACAAGGTCATCGAGTGTATCATGGAGGAAATAATCAATTAGATACACATGGAATAGGTAAAATAGGCTCAGATAGAAGGTAATATAGGGCATTAGAAGTGTCAAAATGGAGACTCAACACCTCTTACCCAAATTCTCCCCAAAACAAGAGAAAGTCCCAAGTTTTGTTCCTCCTGCTAAGATCTTATAAAACTATCAACTTGATCAGCCCATGATGAAAAAGACTATTGCTGGCTTCCTTAGGATTGGCTTGAACTTTAGAAGACATCTTGGCAAGACTCTTGAGAAGGTAAAATGACATTTTGAGAGGCTTCTTACCTGTGAAATGGAGGAGAAATTTGAAGTGATAGAGCATGGTTCTTCCATACCTCCCCTCGCAGGTGTTGTAGACCTGAATCATCTTTAGCAAAGTTTGCCATTTCTCCTCCAAATAGCTCTTGGGGATATCCTTCTGCCACTTCAGATGCCGATGTTCTTCTTTGAGGAAAAATATGAAATCAACTTGGTTGAGGTAGTCTTAAACCACCTTTCTCCTGCCCCAGGCATCTCTGTAGCAGCTGCAACACTAGTCTCATGAATCTGCATTACCACAAGACCAAGTTGAACCTTAAAGCCATCAAACCCCTTGGAAAAATCTTATGTAATACCCTGATGGTACCCCTGGAGCTTCTGAAAGAACCGATAACATCTAGCTTCCTTGAAAATTTCACAGGCCTCAGGGTGAGCTTCAAGGTATGAAATATCTTGCAGTTCCCTCCTCAACATGGCACTTCCTATTGTGATCTTCATTACCATACTTTCTGAAGACACCTAAGATAAATTGTGCAGATACTAGGGTGGTCAGGGTATGTGAAGGTAAACGATAGATTCAAATGAAAACGAAGGTGGTGGTAAAACAGTAAGAAACGAGGATAGAGTTAAAAGATTAAGGGTTTGGGGTACCTGTGTGCAACTTTAAAACAATCACAAACTGACCATTGGTAGATTCAAAGCACGTGAAGCCTCATGACCATTCTTTTAGGATCAAGCGAATTGGATGAGCACGATCTAGTTTATGATTGCTTGATTTGATCAATAGATGAACGAATCATAATTACTTTTGAAAATTGTATGAATGATATCCGTGATCGGTTTCTGGCAGCTTAACAACAAATGATGGTTTGTGTACAATAGTAGGAATGAGAATGACAAGACCCCTTTTTTAAATGCTTGAGATACGAGACTTTTGGAAGCTAACGATAAGTGTGTATAAGACGTTTAGCTACCGAAAGTTTTAACTTTTGGTAGCTAATGACTATAAGATTTTCTCTTTTAGCTACCGAAATTAAACTTTCATGCCACAACTAAACTATAACCAAATTCATGAATCCACTGCTTTAACCATTCTAAACCTTCAAAGACTCATATGTATGCATCATAATTCCAACTTACCACTTGCCAACTTTGGATATACCCGGACACCTCTTTGAAACACAAGAAACACCACTGGACCATTACTCCTGAGCATCTTATCATGAAGACATTCTCAAAATGATCAGAGCAAATTTCCAAATAGGTAACTGGAGAACAGAAGACTATACTATAGGACCCTAACAAAGCACACACGCTATCTAGAATGGTGGTAGCTTATCCATGAAGAGAGAGATGTGTCAACTACACTCATTCACAAGAAGCTTATTACAACAAGGTTGAAAAGGCCTTTTAACATAAAGAAAGAATGAGAAAACCCTAAACATCCAAAACCCTAACCCTAGAAGATGAAACACTAAAAGGTTTGTGGGCCCTGATGTGGTTAGTTGATACGTCAACTTCCCGAGGACATAATGTTTTCATACGATATCAATTTGGGGCACTCAATATCCCATAAGAAAGATCTAGTTGAGAAGTAAACATTCTGAATGGCCTATCATCTTTCTTTTAGTAAATATTAGGTGTTTCAACGTCAAAAAAACGTCGTTTAGGGCCTCAAAACGGTCCCGAGAGTTTGGGACCCAAAAAATTGCCAAGATGTGGAACCATTCTGAATTAGTGGAACAAGTGGGTGGCCACTAGTATCTACTTGGATCAATATATCAAGAGAAGATTACCACCTCTATAAAAATGCAAGAGAATCTTTCTTGTTTCTAACAAGAATTACTCTCAATGTTGGTTCTTTTTCTCTATCGGAAAAAATAGATCAACATATGTTTAGCATAAACAAATTTCAATTTCACAAGGAACATTGTTTTTGAAGTGTGCAGGTTTGTGCATTGATCACTTCTTTTTCTTTCATAATAAATTGAACAAAGAGGTTCTATACAATGAGTAAGATGTAATGAAAAAACACATGTTTAACACTAAGAATCACCATGTTTGACATATGTAACATTTAACTACATGGACATCACCTTTGTGTGTTTGATTTATTATAGATGTAGATACACTGAAAAATTAAAAGGTAATATGATCAAATGAGATAAAAGTCGATAACTTATCAAAGATCACTCTTAGTTGAAGGATAAGAATAGCTCTAAAACTCAAATTCAGTGATAAATTAATGAATCACTCTATAAGACTCTAAAAAACAATTAATGAAAAACCCAAAGCATATTAGAGAAATTTTGCAGCAACACCAACAACTAACATAGCTTGCAAAACTAAAATAATTAATACTTTATAGTATTTGGAAAAGACATTATACAAAGTGGCTATACAATTAGTAAGATACAATTATTGTCAACATTGGTGACATATAGAAAAGACAACTAATTAGGGACCATATTTCATGAAAAACATGCATATTTGCAACTTGTTGGCAGCCCTACACGATTTCGTTATTTGAACAAGAAATTACATTATCTGTAGCTGCCTTCACCTCATCTTGTAAATACTATCATTTTTAGATAATTACTCGATTAGATAAGGTTTTCATTAATTCTTTAAGTTTATGTTTTCGTTTTGTTTTATGCTTGATTCATGACTGAAAGCATGAATTAAACATGGAAACTTAGCTCCATATTATATTTCTATACAAGGAATTACTTTTAAGGGTCATCATGCTTATATCCAATTTAAATTCAACACTTGATTGACTTATCTTTGGAATGTTTTGGATATTGATATATTTTTTATATGCTTAGATGGTTTTCATTTGAATTATGAGGAATTTTTCGTTTTGATATATTTAAACTCTTTGCAAAAACAATAGTCGTGCTAGTAGTCATGTTAATCAATACACAACTACTGTACTCTGTAGTTAACTCACCTTGTTGGCACAGTGAACTAATGAGCCTCTCATTACGGGTATATTTTAACGATTATGTGTGCCAGACTTTCATTACCAGGAATGGTAAAGCTCTATGACCAAACCCTCGATGTTCATGCTATGATAACACACAACCTTCGTTATGGTTTGTTCCTCTTTATTCATTAGGATCTGTTCCTTTCGCCCCTTCTATCTAAACCTAAAACTGTTCTGAGTCATCCCTGTTACATTCTATTCACATTTTTTATGGCTCCTGTTGTGTGTCTAGAGCCCAATGGCTATCAGGCATTGCTATCACATGACGATGCAGTTAAAGATTTAAAAAGTCAAGGTTGGGATGCCTTCTTTAAAAGGTTTGAAGGCCATAAACTTCAGGTAGCAAGGGATTTTGCACAGAATTTCGATGGATGCAGAGCGAAAATTGGTGATACCCAGTTAGAGGTAACCGAGGAGTCTGTGAGTGAAGCCATAGGGATTCCATCCACCAGCCATAAATGGTTCAAAAACTCAAAGATCAAAGAAGTACCTTGGAGCCTCTTCACGACCTCCAAGAAAATCAATTGCTGCGTAAAGGGTATCCCCATTTCTTTGGTTAAATCTAGGTGGCATGGCCTTTTGTTGATCCTCAAAATATTCGTGACCTGTGAGGGTCGTTATGGTTTAGTTTTCCTCTATCATATACGACTGCTTATGCATTTCATTGGCTTTAAATTAAAAATGCCTTTCTATCTGTTGAGAAGCCTGTACAAAATGTCTAAATGGTATAAGAGACAGAGCTTCGTCTCTAGTATTTTCCACCATGGCCTGATTAAAATTCTGTTGATTCACCATTTGACAACTGTGGGCGATTGCTGGGATGGATTTTTAACAAGAAATGGTTTTGCTACGACCATTCCTATAGAAAGCCCTAATTCGGGTGTCAAACCACTGTTGAAAAAACAGTTTGACATTCCAAATAATCAACCAGACTCTCTAAATAGAAATCCTCTAGACGAGGTAATGCCAATTCAGTCTTCACATGAGCAACAGGTTGTTGAATTCAAGTTAAGTGAACCTCCTATGCCTGAACTAGATGCTGGCCATAACGCCACTGTGAAACCCTATGCAAACAAATCTTGCAAATAGACAAAACAAAAACACACAACATTAGGGTTTCAAAACTAAAGAGAAGGTCGTCTTATTTCTAGAAAATTCAAAAATTGAAACGATGCTCGTTTGAGCTCGATCAGCGCGATCGAGGTCAATGAGGTCTCAGACTCTGAAATATAATATTTCTTGGCTTTAAAAGACCTGGATTGTCAAAGATTTGATCTTGCTGAACCCTATGACTTTGTTACCAGTCTTCCACCGTGTCTTAGGGGTATGGAGGGGTTCCCTGGTATTAGGCTTGGTCAAGGGAAAATAACATGTAAGGTCGATACAACCAGGTTTGACTGTACGCTTCATCAACATATCGTTCCTCCTGTATAGTGCGATGTTTGTTTACACTGGATTAAACAATATTACATTGATATACCCATCCTTCAGGCTCATATTAAAATAGTCACAGCTCAAAGCGAATTGCTGAGACAAGAAAATATCGACCTTAGAGTAAACACAGACAGGGGGGCTAAATGCCTTAAGAAGACAGGGAACATAGTGATAAAAAACACAAACAATGTTAAAGCCATAATAAATTCTGAGCTACCCTGATCCATCTTTAGTCCATTGTTGAAATGTAAAACGATTTTCCTCTTATTATATTCATGTTGTCTATTTTGAATCGAATCAGTTTAAAATTAGATTTTGTTTGCAAAGATAAGACTGGCTACATAATCTTTTGATTCTGTAGCCAAGTCATTTTTAAATAAAGTTTTTTAGAAATTGTCTAACTTATTCTTTTTTCGTTTTCAGGAAATAGTAGATTTTGATGCTGATCATCTGGTGGAAACATGTTCGATTTTGCATTGGAATGATTATTTTTTCCTTTTTTGTTTTCTTTTGTAAGGAAAAATCAACTCAGTTATGAGTTGTTGTTAGCCCTCTATTTTTGTAAATATTTTTGATCTCATGAGATCTTATCCTATCCTAGGATATAGGAAGATGAGACTTCAAAACACTTTAAATACTCTTCATTTTAGAAGGGAAATAGATCTTTGCCTGGAACAGGTTATGGACAAATGATTTCAGAACTTCACGGAACAACTTATAACAATTCGGCTTTAGACCAATGTGAATGTTGTCCCATTTATGTTTTGTCTCTATTATTTTGGAATAGTAATGCGTTATACAACTTTAGTCTCTATGACATGTGATATTCCATTTTATTTGATCTTTTAAATGTTGTCTTTAATTGTTGTTTCAGTTAATTATCACTGTGATCAACATATCAATTGTCAGATCATGATTTTTATCTGATGTTAGTTGATTGATAATATGAACATTTCACATTAAGATTTACATTACTATGATCGTTCATAATTATAAGATCATCGTGTATACTTGTCTATCATTTTGTTCTCATATTTCTTGCTACCAATAAACATCTAGAGTTTGTTCTGGAGACACCATTAAAAAAACCTATCATAGATTTTTCTTACAGGCAGAACAACTGGAGTATCAGACTGCATAGAAGACATAGACATGACATAAAATTCAAGTTAGCTTTGACCATTTGTACTTCCTTGTTTCATAACTTAGTTAATTCAAGTTTTATTAGATTTATAATTAGAAAATAGAAAATACAAAAATGTGCTTTCTTTATCTGCGTTTGAATTTTTTTATCTTTACATTGATTTTGCAAGGCTTTCATTAAAACTTGCAACCTGTAAATTCCATTCATAAGTGATATGTCCATATTTTCTTTTTCTGTTTAATATATTTCTAAATAATTAGATTAAAGTTCATAGATTATTATAGTTTTAGCATTAGATAGCTTTCCTCCTTTCCTTGCTTTAGGACCTTAGCTGGCTAACAGACCATTAAACCTGTCAAAATAGGTTATACCAAACGACTTGGGTTATTTAGACAACCCTGGACTGGATCTATTCTCCTAGTTGACAACATGTCAAATTTGCCCGTCAACATATGGCGCTAGAAGGAGGGCCTGAGGTCGATTTAATGATTAAATGTTTCATCCTTCAACCTTTCATAATTCCAGATTTATAAATCCGTCTTCTGTGTCACCTTATAATGCACTACAAGGCAGATTAGATGACAAGCTAACTATTTGGGGTCAATTTCTTCAATTTCTTAATTTTTCATGGCTCCTACCCAAATCATTATTTCCAACAAGACAACTGATCTCTTTTCAGAACTCACCTTTGATGGTGAAGGGAACACATCTGCAGTAGACCATATCTCTAATTTTTTTTATAAATGTTTAAGACATAATACCATTGATTCTAATGTTACATGCAGATTGTTCGCTCTCACCTTCCGAGGTCGGGTTAAATATTGGTTTGAATCTTTTCCGACTAATTCTATTCATTCTTTGTCTGAGTTTGTAATTGAGTTTTTATCAGATTTTAACAACTATGATTATGATGAATTAAGTGAAGAATTAAGTTTCTTAAGGAAAGAAAATGGTGAATCATTCAATGATTTTACAATTAGGTTCATTCATGTTTTTACTAGATTCCCTTTGAAAGAAATGCCGCTTATTAATGAGTGGTTTGAATATCTCGTTTCTCTCTCAGACAAGCAAGATCAATTAATTGTTAACCAATCAGAATTGAGCACTAACAGTCAATCTCAAGATGGTTCAAATTTTGATGTTGATCTTGAAGATTTTGAAGCACCACAATTTTTGTCAACTTCTTCATTTTGGAAAATCATGAGCAACACCATCTTTTACAAATTGCAATTGTCACCTCCAATCATTCTTTGTCAACAATGTCTCCTCCTGTTGAATAAGGAACCTTGACTTTAAAAGATGACAGTTGTCACACTCTCATAGATTTTATAACTGTTTCTAAGGTAAAAGAGGTCGAATGTGAAGTTGATAATCATGTGGACGATAAAGATTCCCATAATTTTGTTGAACAGGTCCATGATCAATCAGTAGGAGACAAAATCATTAGTCGTACTATTAATCAATCTTCTATCTCTAGTAATCTGCTCTCAAATTTTCCCATACACAATGAACCAAATTGTCTCTTAGAAACTATCTCGTACTCTTTAAAAGAGAGTACAACAGATGTTGATCAGTTTATACAAGGAGAGGGAACAAAACCAAATTTCGAAAAGCATATACCTATCATTTCAAGAGATGCATTTCGTCTCCTCAATTCTTCTACATATTATTCCTTGTACCCTTATATTTTTGATCCTAATGTTGTGCAATTGTGTGTTCCATATTACCTTGGATATAATTCAACATTATATAATTAGGTACAAATTAATAGAGATTATCGAATAGAAGATAAAGAGGAAAATAATTCTGCCCATGAACATATTAATTTTTATTCTAATCAATTATCCGTGGGTAAAATCAAAAAATTATTGGAAAGAGTCTCAAATTGCATCTTCCATTGATTCATCTCAATTTGTGTTTAAAGAAGGATCTACATTTTTCCATGATTAATTATTTGAGGTTGAAAAGTATAATTGGCCAAATATTATTACCAATGATGATATTAAAAAATGTTGGTCGTTCCATTTAGTTCACCTTAAATAGGTTATCTTGAAATATCTAAGCTCAATGGAAAGTTTCAAGAGAATGAGACACTTCTTTTTCAATCGAGAATCATGATAAGTTCTCACCATCTTGATCCGACCTTTTTACAAGATTCTTTCCTTGATAGTCTAATACTTTATTCTCATTAGGAATATTTGAATTCTTTCAAACAATCCCATATTAGTAGTTGCATGTATTATGATAGGATTGCAGATTGGTTGGAGTATTCATATCTTGAAAAGTTTCCAGGGAATGGTAAGATTATCTTCACTTTATTTAGAGATCAAGGAGGTAACTTTGACACACTCATTTTATGTCCTTCAGATAGAGAAAATATGGAACGAAAGGAAAATTGTCGGGAGGATGGGGAACTTCGGTCTAGGCCGATGGTTATGTCAGGTCCCCATAACTCTGACAAGCTTCACAATCTCATTTTTTCATATTTTTGTGACCCATATAATGACAAAATTGCAGAATGGCTGGAGGATTCATACAAAAAGAATGTTCAAGGGAATAGTAAGATCATGCTTGCCTTGTTTTTAAATGACGATGATAAAGGTAAGTATGATATATTTTTGTCATTTTTCGATATACTACCATTCTTGCTAGTAATTTTTTATTTTGTTTCCATTGCAGAATTGGAGTTACTCTGATGGCTACATTGAAAGCATGACTTCATGTAGTATTTTGATTTGTTTATTAGTTAGAGTAGGTTTTCTTTTAGATTTATTTCTCACTGTTTCTATTTGTAATAATGAAGTCACAAACACAAGTGGGTACACCAAGAGAACCATAATATGACTGTTGCTAGGAAGTCCACTTTGACCCTTTCTCTCATCTTTTCAAAAACACAGTATCATCATGAAATTTTTTAAATGAAAAGTAAAGAGATAAGTAAATATGAACTATAAATTCAACCCTGACCCAAGGTGCCACGAGTAGGACTGCATTCATATTAATGAGGATTTTTCCATTTTCTTTTAGTCTCTCAAGAGATATTTCGCGTGATGATCTCAGATCCACCCTCTTATAAATATTTTTAATTTTCTTTTTTGTTTTTCATTTTGGTTCTTTTCATTTTGCTTGTTTTTGGTTTGTTTATGAAAAATCATGTCTGTGTCACCATTTCATTTGTGTAAGGAAAATCATAATTTTTATCCAAGAGAAACAACTGACTACTTTTCAAAGCACCATGTTGTAACTTGTTAAACTCAAATCAGCAGAAGAAAGTTCCTGCTCAAAACAGTGTTGCTGGTTTCTTTTCAAAATCTAGAGAGGATAACGATTATCATTAATAAACTCTTAACGTTGTCCCTGTTTTTAAGAAAACAACTCAATTATACCTTCCTTTCCTTGAGATGGTTTCGTAACAGGAATATAAGTGTTTAGATCATGGTAAAGATCATTTAAAAAACAAATGAATTATATGAGATCAATTTTTGTGTTCAAAATCTGAAATTTTCAGTATCACCCCGCTCTCTTGAATATCATAAAAGTTTTTGCAAATTTATAAATTAATTCTAGAGAGTTGAAAGCACTGCAAGGTGTGGGAAGTGTTTGTAAACCCGCCGAGACACTGAACAAGTCTACTGGCAGCGGGTAAATGCATCCATGATACCAAGGAAACTTCTCCAGGGTACTGAACAGGCCCACTGGTAGTGAAGCAATGCCATGTTCAAGAAAATTATCAGGTATATCCCTTAAAATTATCCATGAATAAAGATGTTCTTCATCATGAATGGACAACTTTCTAACATGATAGAGGTATTAGAGTGGGTTAAATGACATCCCTACCGAGGCTATGGATGCCTGCTGGCAACAATGGCTATGTCAACAGTGTTGGAGTCAGTTGCATAAACATCATTCCTCTTGTAATCTAGATCTGATACTAGAGTATACTTTTGACGGAACCACATCCGATGCTGGACTATGTTATTCCATGAGTTTTTCATGCTTGATGTGTTGTTAGTTGCTTATGAAATCTTCATTTTTCTGATTCATCCTAACATGAAATTTTCGTGATGCAAAGATAACTGCTTCACCCAGTAAGTCGCCATTGTTGGCAGCCCTACACGATTTTGTTATTTGAACAAGAAATCACATTTTCTGTAGCTACCTTCACCTCATCTTGTAAATATTATCATTTTGAGATGATTACTGGATTAGATAAGGTTTTCATTAATTCTTTAAGTTTGCGTTTTTGTTTTGTTTTATGTTTGATTCATGACTGAAAGCATGAATCAAACATGAAAACTTAGCTCGATATTATATTTCTATACAAGGCATTCCTTTTAAGGGTCATCATGCTTATATCCAATTTAAATCCAACACTTGATTGACTTATCTTTGGAATGTTTTGGATATTGATATAATTTTTATATGCTTAGATGGTTTGCATTTGAATTATGAGGATTTTTTTGTTTTGATATATTTAAACCCTTTGCAAAAAAAATAGTCATGATAGTATTCATGTTAATCAATAAACAACTACTGTGCTTTGTAGTTAACTCACCTTGATGGCATAGTGAACTAATGAGCCTTTCATTACGGGTATAGGTTATCAATTCTGTGTGACAGACTTTCATTACTAGGAATGGTAAAGCTCTACGACCAAACCCTTGATGTTCATGCTATGATAACACACAACCTTCATTATGGTTTGTTCCTCTTTATTCATTTGGATCTGTTACTATTTCCCCTTCTAGCTAAACGTAAAACTGTTCCGAGTCATCCCTGTTACATTCTATTCACGTTTGTTATGGCTCTTGTTGTGCGTCTAGAGCCCAATGGCTATCAAGCATTGCTATCACACAACGATGCAGTCGAAGATTTAAAAAGTCAAGGCTGGGATGCCTTCCTTAAAAGGTTAGAAGGCCATAACCTTCAGGTAGTGAGGAATTTTGCACAGAATTTTGATGGATGCAGAGAAAAAATTGGTGATACCGAGTTAGAGGTAACCGAGGATTTTTTGAGTGAAGCCATAGGGCTTCCATCCACCGGCGAGAAATGGTTCAAAAACTCAAAGATCAAAGAAGTACCTTTGAGCCTCTTCATGACCTCCAGGAAAATCAATTGCTGCGTAAAGGGTATCCCCATTTCTTTGGTTAAATTTAGGTGGCATGGCCTTTTGTTGATCCTCAAACATTTCATGGCCTGTGAGGGTCGTTATGGCTTAGTTTTCCTCTATCATATACGACTTCTTATGCATTTCATTGGCTTTAAATTAAACATGCCTTTCTATCTATTGAGAAGCCTGTACAAAATGTCTAAATGGTATAAGAGACAGAGCATCGACTTTAGTATTTTCCACCACGGCTTGATTAAAATTCTGTTGATTCACCATTTGACAACCGTGGGTGATTGCTGGGATGGATTTTTAACAAGAAATGGTTTTGCTACGACCATTCCTATAGAAATCCCTAATTCGGGTGAATTACTGATTAAAAAATAGTTTGACATTCCAATTAATGAACCAGACTCTCTAAACAGAAATCCTCTAGACGAGGTAATGCCAAGTGAGTCTTCACATGAGCAACATGTTGTTGAATTCGAGTTAAGTGAACCTCCTATGCCTGAACTAGATGCTGGCCAGAATGCCACTGTGAAACCCGATGTAAAAAAATCTTGCAAACATAAAAAACAAAAACACACAGCATTAGGGTTTCAAAACAAAAGAGCAGGTTGTCTTATTTTGAGAAAATTGAGGAATTGAAATGACACTCATTTGAGCTCGATCGACGTGATCGAGGTTAATGTGGTCTCAGACTCCGAAATATAAGATTTCTTGGCTTTAGAAGACCTGGATTATCAAAGATCTAATCCTGCTGAACCTTATGACTTTGTTACCAATCTTCCACCGTGTCTCAGGTGTAAGGAGGGGTTCCCTGGTATTAGGTTTGGTCAAGGGAAAATAACAGGTAAGGTCGATATAACTAGGTTTGACTGTACGCTTCATCAACATATCGTTCCTCCTGTACAGTGCGATGTTTGTTTACACTGGATTGAACGATATTACACTGATATACCCATCCTTCAGGCTCAAATTAAAATAGTCACAGCTCAAAGCGACTTGCTGAGACAAGAAAATCTCAGCCTCAGAGTAAACACAGACAGGGGGGCAAAACACCTTAAGAAGATAGGGAATATAGTGATGAAAAACACAAACAATGTTAAAGCCATAATCAATTCTGAGCTACCCTGATCCATCTTTAGTCGTTTGTTGAAATGGTAAAATGATTTTCCTCTTATTATATTAATGTTGTCTATTTTGAATCGAATCAGTTTGAAATTAGATTTTGTTTGCAAAGATAAGGCTGGCTACATAATCTTTCGATTCTGTATCCAAGTCATTTTTAAATAATTCTTTTTTGAAATTAGTTATTAGAAATTGTCTAACTTATTCTTTTTTCATTTTCAGGAAATAGTAGATCTTGATGCTGATCATCTGGTGGAAACATGTTCGATTTTGTATTGGAATTATTAGTTTTTCCTTTTCTATTTGCTTTTGTAAAAACTTTTATTAATTTTTGAGAAAAATCAACTCAGTTATGAGTGGCTGTTAGCCCTCTATTTTTGTAAATATTTTTGATCTCATGAGCTCCTATACTATCCTAGGATAAAGGAAGATGGGACTTCAAAACACTTTAAATACTCTTCATTTTAGAAGGGAAAGAGATCTTTGCTTGGAACAGGTTATGGACAAATGATTCCAGAACTTCATGGAACAACTTATAACAATTCGACTTTAGACCAATGTGAATGTTGTCCCATTTATGTTTTGTCTCTATTATTTTGGAATAGTAATGCGTTATATAGCTTTAGTCTCTATGACATGTGATATTCCATTTTATTTGATATTTTAAATATTGTCTTTAATTGTTGTTTCAGTTAATTATCATTGTGATCAACATATCAATTGTCAGATCATGATTTTTATCTGATGTTAGTTGATTGATAATATGAACATTTCACATTAAGATTTACATTACTGTGATCATTCATAATTATAAGATAATCGTGTATACTTGTCTGTCATTTTGTTCTCATATTTCTGGCTGCCAATAAACATCTGCAATTTGTTCTGTAGACACCATTTAAAAAACCTGTCATAGATTTTTCTTATAGGTAGAACAACTGGAGTATCAGATTCCATAGAAGACATAGACATGACATAAAATTCAGGTTAGCTTTATTTCTATTTAATTTCTGTCATTTTATGTATTGGTGAAACAAGAAAGTTCTAGATTGGCTTTGACCATCTATACATCCTTGTTTCATAACTTAGTTAATTCAAGTTTTATTAGATTTATAATTAGAAAATAGAAAATACAAAAAAGTGCTTTCTTTATTTGCTTCTGAAAACAATTATCTTTACATTGATTTTGCAAGGCTTTCATTAAAACTTGCAACCTGTAAATTCCGTTCATAAGTGATATGTTCATATTTTCTTTTTTTGTTTAATATATTTGTAAATAATTAGATTAAAGTTAATAGATTATTATAGTTTTAGCATTAGATAACTTTCCTATTTTCTTTGCTTTAGGACCTTAGCTGGCTAACAGAGCCATTAAACCCGTCAGAATAGGTTATACCAAACGGCTTGGGTTATTTAGACAACCCTGGACCAAATCTATTCTCCCAGTTGATGACATGTCAAATTTTCCCATCAACAAATGACGCTCGAAAGAGGGCCCGAGGTCGATTTAATGATTACATGTTTCATCCCTCAACCTTTCATAATTCCATATTTATAAATCCTTCTTCCGTGTCATCTTATAATGCACTACAAGGCA
Organism: Picea engelmannii; assembly: GCA_009831015.1. NCBI lineage: Eukaryota > Viridiplantae > Streptophyta > Pinopsida > Pinales > Pinaceae > Picea > Picea engelmannii. Next base: position 261,824 of record ML796126.1, on the reverse strand, counting down.
GATTAGATGACAAGCTAACTATTTGGGGTCAATTTCTTCAAATTCTTATTTTTTCATGGCTCCTACCCAAATCACTATTTCCAACAAGACAACTGATCTCTTTTCAGAACTCACCTTTGATGGTGAAGGGAACACATCTGCAGTAGACCATATATCTAATTTTTTTTATAAATGTTTAAGACATAATATCATTGATCCTAATGTTACATGCATATTGTTCGTTCTCACCTTCCGAGGTCGGGTTAAATATTGGTTTGAATCTTTTCCAGCTAATTTTGTTCATTCTTTGTCTGAGTTTGTAATTGAGGTTTTATCAGATTTTAACAACTATGATTATGATGAATTAAGTGAAGAATTAAGTTGCTTAAGGAAAGCAAATGGTGAATCATTAAATGATTTTACAATTAGGTTCATTCATGTTTGTACTAGATTCCCTTTGAAGGAAATGCCACTTGTCAATGAGTGATTTGAATATCTCGTTTCTCTCTCAGACAAGCAAGATCAATTAATTGTTAACCAATCAGAAATGAGAACTAACACTCAATCTCAAGATGGTTCAACTTTTGATGTTGATCTTGAAGATTTTGAAGCACCACAATTTTTGTCAACTTCTTTCATTTTGGAAAATCATGAGCAACATCATCTTTTACAAAATGCAATTGTCACCTCTAATCATTCTTTGTCAACAATGTCTCCTCCTGTCAAAGAAGGAACCTTGACTTTAAAAGATGACAATTGTCACACTCTCATAGATTTTATAACTGTTTCTAAAGTAAAAGAGGTCGAATGTGAAGTTGATAATCATGTGGATGATAAAGCTTCCCCTAATTTAGTTGAACAGGTCCATGATCAGTCAGTAGGAGACAAAATCATTAGTCGTACTATTAATCAATCTTCTATCTTTAGTGATCTGCTCTCAAATTTTCCCTTACACAATGAACCAAATTGTCTCTTAGAAACTATCTCGTACTCTTTAAAAGAGAATACAACAGAGCCTAATAAGTTTATACAAGGAGAGGGAACAAAACCAGATTTCGAAAAGCATATACATATCATTTCAAGAGATTCATTTCATCTCCTCAATTCTTCTACATATTATTCCTTGTACCCTCATATTTTTGATCCTAATGTTGTGCAATTGTGTGTTCCATATTACCTTGGAGAGAATTCAACATTATATAATCAGGTACAAATTAATAGAGATTATCGAATAGAAGATAAAGAGGAAAATAATCCTGCCCATGAACATATTAATTTTTATTCTCATCAATTATCCGTGGGTAAATCAAGAAATCATTGGAAAGAGTCTCAAATTGCATCTTCCATTGATTCATCTCAATTTGTGTTTAAAGAAGGATCTAAATTTTTCCATGATCAATTATTTGAGGTTGAAAAGTATAATCGGCCAAATATTATTACCAATGATGATTATTCAAAAATGTTGGTCGTTCCATTTAGTTCACCTCAAATAGGTAATCTTGAAATATCTAATCTCAATGGAAAGTTTCAAGAGAATGAGACACTTCTTTTTTGATCGAGAATCATGATAAGTTCTCGCCATCTTGATCCGACCTTTTTACAAGATTCTTTCCTTGATAGTCTAATACTTTATTCTCATCAGGAATATTTGAATTCTTTCAAACAATCCCATATTAGTAGTTGCATGCATTATGATAGGATTGCATATTGGTTGGAGTATTCATATTTTGAAAAGTTTCCAGGGAATGGTAAGATTATCTTCACTTTATTTAGAGATCAAGGAGGTAACTTTGACATACTCATTTTATATCCTTCAGATGGAGAAAATATGGAATGAAAGGAAATTTTTTGGGAGGATGGGTCACTTCGGTCTAGGACGATGGTTATGTCAGGTCCCCATAACTCTCACAAGCTTCACAATCTCATTTTTTCATATTTTTGTGACCCATATAATGACAAAATTGCAGAATGGCTGGAGGATTCATACAAAAAGAATGTTCAAGGGAATAGTAAGATCATGCTTGCCTTGTTTTTAAATGACGATGATAAAGGTAAGTATGATATATTTTTGTCATTTTTCGATATACTACTATTCTTACTAGTAATTTTTGATTTTGTTTCCATTGCAGGATTGGAGTTCTCCGATGGCTACATTGGAAGCATGACTTCACGTAGTATTTTGATTTGTTTAGTAGTTAGAGTAGGTTTTATTTTATCTTTATTTCTCATTGTGTCTCTTTGTAATAATGAAGTCATGAACAAAAGTGGGTGCACCAAGAGAACCATAATATGACTATTGTCATGGAAGTCCACTTTGACCCTTTCTCTCAGCTTTTCAAAAACGCAGTATCATCATGAAATTTTTTATATGAAAAGTAAAGAGATAAGTAAATCTGAACTGTAAATTCAACCCTGACCCAAGGTGCCATGAGTAGGACTACATTCATATTAATGAGGATTTTTCTATTTTCTTTTAGTCTCTCAAGAGATATTTCGCGTGATGATTTTAGATCCACCCTCTTGTAAATATTTTTAATTTTCTTTTTTGTTTTTCATTTTGGTTCTTTTCATTTTGCTTGTTTGTGGTTTGTTTCTGAAAAAATATGTTTGTGTCACCATTTCATTTGTGGAAGGAAAATCATAATTTTTATCCAAGAGCAACAACTGACTACTTTTCAAAGCACCATGTTGTAAATTGTTAAACTCAAATCAGTAGAAGAAAGTTCCTGCTCAAAACAATGTTGCTGGTTTCTTTTCAAAATATCGAGAGGATAACGATTATCATTAATAAACTCTTAACGTTGTCCCTGTTTTTAAGAAAACAACTCAATTATACCTTCCTTTCCTTGAGATGGTTTTGTAACATGAATCTAAGTGTTCAGATCATGGTAAAGATCATTTAAAAAACAAATGAATTATATGAGATCAATTTCTGTGTTCAAAATATGAAATTTTCAGTATCACCCCGCTCTCTTGAATATCATAAAAGTTTTTGCAAATTTATAAATTAATTATAGAGAGTTGAAAGCATTGCAAGGTGTGGGAAATGTTTGTAAACCCGTCGCGAAACTGAACAAGTCTACTGGCAGTGGGTAAATGTATCCATGATACCAAGGAAACTTCGTTGGGGTACTGAACAGGCCCGTTGGCAACGAAGAAATGCTGTGTTCAAGAAAATTATCAGGTATATCCCTTAAAATTAATCCAAGAATAAAGATGTTCTTCATCATGAATGGATGACTTTCTGACAGGATGGAGGTATTAGAGTGGGTTAAATGACATCCCTGCCGAGGCTATGGACACCTGTTGGCAGCAGTGGCTATGTCAACAGTATCGGAGTCAGTTGCATAAACATCATTCCTCTTGTAATCTAGATCTGATACCAGATTATACTTTTGACAGAAACACATATGATGTTGGACTATGTTATTCCCTGAGTTTTTCATGCTTGATGTGTTGTCAGTTGCTTCTCAAATCTTCATTTATCTGATTCATCCTAACATGAAATTTTGGTGATGCAGAGATAACTGCTTCACCCAGTAAGTCGCCACTATTGGCAACCCTACACGATTTCGTTATTTGAACAAGAAATTACATTTTCTGTAGCTGCCTTCACTTCATCTTGTAAATATTATCATTTTGAGATGATTACTGGATTAGATAAGGTTTTCATTAATTCTTTAAGTTTTCGTTTTCGTTTTGTTTTATGTTTGATTCATCACTGAAAGCATGAATCAAACATGAAAACTTAGCTCCATATTATATTTCTATACAAGGCATTCCTTTTAAGGGTCATCATGCTTATATCCAATTTAAATCCAACACTTGATTGACTTATATTTGGAATGTTTTCGATATTGATATAATTTTTATATTCTTAGATGGTTTGCATTTGAATTATGAGGATTTTTTTTGTTTTTATAATATAATAATAATAATCTATTTTTAAGGTCACGGCCAAGCCAACACACCAAATTGGTGTATGTGACCCCCTTGTTTGTGGGACAAGGGACCCCCCTCCACCCAACGATTTGACTGGTAAAGTCTACGAAGGTATACATACCCTAGCCCCCTCTGGATTTGAACCTGTGACCTCTTAAGAGGAAACACATGTTATTAACCATTAGGTCCACTTAAGCTGTATATCAATAAACCCTTTGTAAAAACAATAGTCGTGCTAGTAGTCATGTTAATAAATACACAACTATTGTACTCTATAGTTAACTCACCTTGCTGGTACAATGAACTAATGAGCCTCTCATTATGGGTATAGGTTATCGATTTTGTGTGACAGAATTTCATTACCAGGAATGGTAAAGCTCTACGACCAAACCCTCAATGTTCATGCTATGATAACACACAACCTTCATTATGGTTTGTTCCTCTTTATTCATTCGGATATGTTCCTATCGCCCCTTCTATCTAAACCTAAAATTGTTATGAGTCATCCTTGTTACATTCTATTCACGTTTCTTATGGCTCATGTTGTGCATCTGGAGCCCAATGGCTATCAAGAATTGCTATCACACGACGATGCAGTCGAAGATTTAAAAAGTCAAGGCATGGATGCCTTCCTTAAAAGGTTCGAAGGCCATAACCTTCAGGTAGTGAGGGCTTTTGCACATAATTTCGATGGATGTAGAGGGAAAATTGGTGATATCCAGTTAGAGGTAACCGAGGAGTTTGTGAGTGAAGCCATAGGGCTTCCATCCACCGATGAGAAATGGTTCAAAAAATCAAAGATCGAAGAAGTACATTGGAGCCCCATCATGACCTCTAGGAAAATCAATTGCTATGAAAAAGGTATCCCTATTCCTTTGGTTAAATCTCGGTGGCATGGCCTTCTATTGATCCTCAAACAATTCATAATCTATGAGGGTCGTTATGGTTTATTTTTCCTCTATCATATACGACTGCTTATTCATTTCATTGGCTTTAAATTAAACACGCCTTTCTATCTGTTGAGAATCCTGTACAAAATGTCTAAAAGGTATAAGAGAGAGAGTCTGGAATCTAGTCTTTTCCACCATGGCTTGATTAAAATTCTATTGATTCTCCATTTGACAACCATGGGCAATTGTTGGGATGGAGTTTTTAACAATAAATGGTTTTGCTACAACCATTCTTGTAGAAAGCTCTAATTCGGGTGAACCACTGATGAAAAAACAGTCTGACATTCCAAATAATGAACCAGACTCTCTAAACAGAAATCCTCTAGACGAGGTAATTCCAAGTTAGTCTTCACATGAGCAACAAGTTTTTGAATTCAAGTTAAGTGAACCTCCTATGCCTGAACTAGATGCCGACCAGAACGCCACTGTAAAACCTGATGTAAAAAAAGCTTGCAGACAAACAAAACAAAAACACACAACATTATGGTTTCAAAACAAAAGAGTAGGTCGTCTTATTTCGAGAAAATTGAGGAATCAAAACAACGCTCATTTGATCTTGATCGGCCCGATCAAGGTCAATGAGGTCTCAAACTCCGAAATAGAAGATTTCTTGGCTTTAGAAGACCTGGATTGTCAAATATTTGATCCTGCTGAACCCTATGACTTTGTTACCAATCTTCCACCGTGTCTCAGGGGTAAGGAGGGATTCACTGGTATTAGGCTTGGTCAAGGGAAAATAACAGGTAAGGTCGATACAACCAGGTTTGACTATACGCTTCATCAACATATTGTTCCTCCTGTACAATGCGATGTTTGTTTACACTGGATTGAACGATATTACACTGATATACCCATCCTTCAGGCTCGGATTAAAACACTCATAACTCAAAGAGAATCGTTGAGAAAAGAAAGTCTCGACCTTAGAGTAAACGCAGACAGGGGGGATAAACGCCTTAAGAAGACAGGGAATATAGTGGTAAAAAATGCAAACAGTGTTAAAGCCATAATCAATTTCGAGCTAACCTGATCCATGTTTAGTCAATTGTTGAAATGGTAAAATGATTTTCCTCTTATTATATTCATGTTGTCTATTTTGAATCGAATCAATTTGAAATTAGATTTTGTTTGCAAAGATAAGATTGGCTACAAAATCTTTCGATTCTGTAGCCAAGTCATTTTTAAATATTTTTTTATAGAAATTAGTTATTAGAAATTGTCTAACTTATTCTTTTTTCATTTTTAGGAAATAGTAGATCTTGATGTTGATCATCTGGTGGAAACATGTTCGATTTTGCATTGGAGTGATTAGTTTTTCCTTTTCTGTTTACTTTTGTAAAAACTTTTATTAATTTTTGAGAAAAATCAACTCAGTTATGAGTGGCTGTTAGCCCTCTATTTTTGTATATATTTTTGATCTCATGAGATCCTATTCTATCCTAGGAGATAGGAATATGGGACTTCAAAACACTTTACATACTCTTCATTTTAGAAGGTAAAGAGATCTTTGCCTTGAACAAGTTATGCATAAATGATTTCAGAACTTCACGGAACAACTTATAACAATTCGGCTTTAGACCATTGTGAATGCTGTCCCATTTATGTTTTGTCTCTATTATTTTGGAATAGTAGTGCATTATATAGCTTTAGTCTCTATGACATGTGATATTCCATTTTATTTGATATTTTAAATGTTGTCTTTAATTGTTGTTTCAGTTAATTATCATTGTGATCAACATATCAATTGTCAGATCATGATTTTTATCTGATGTTAGTTGATTGATAATATGACCATTTTACATTAAGATTTATATTACTGTGATCTTTCATAATTATGAGATCATCGTGTATACTTGTCTATCATTTTGTTCTCATATTTCTGCCTGCCAACAAACATCTAGAGTTTGTTCTGGAGACACCATTAAAAAAACTTGTCATAGTTTTTTCTTACAGACAGAACAACTGGAGTATCAAACTGCATAGATGACATAGACATGACATAAAATTTAGGTTAGCTTTATTTCTATTTAATTTCTATTATTTTGTGTATTAGTGAAACATGAAAGTTCTAGATTGGCTTTGACCATTTGTACATCCTTGTTTCGTAACTTAGTTAATTCGAGTTTTATTAGATTTATAATTAGAAAACATAAAATACAAAAATGTGCTTTCTTTATCTGCTTCTGAAAACAATTATCTTTACATTGATTTTGCAAGGCTTTCATTAAAACTTGCAACCTGTAAATTCTGTTCATAAGTGATATGTTCATATTTTCTTTTTCTGTTTAATATATTTGTAAATAATTAGATTAAAGTTCATAGATTATTATAGTTTTAGCATTATATAGATTTCCTCTTTTCTTTGCTTTAGGACCTTAGCTGGCTAACAGAGCCATTAAACCCGTCAGAATAGGTTACACCAAATGGCTTGAGTTATTTAGGCAACCCCAGACCAGATCTATTCTCCCAGTTGACGGCATGTCAAATTTTCCCATCAACACAACTCTTCTAAAACTTATTATTAGCTTTGAAAATCATCACTAGCTTTAATACATTTATGCATTATGGTTGATAATCATCGAGGAGACTATAAGATCTATAGGTATGCATGATGACAAAGTGGTAATTGAGCAAATTATCGCTCCACCATGTACGATGTTTCTTGCACGAGTGGGCATTTTTTTCCGGTTAATTCACTTATATTTGGCATTTAAGTCTTTTTACAATATATAAGTGGCCTATTCTCACTCACCAATTTATAGTATATAAGTGGCTTGTGTTGGACGATTGGTTGTCATTGATGTTGTTGTACAATTGGTTGTCATTGATGTCAACAAGCAATGGATGTCATTGATGTCAACAGATGTGATGGGTGTATTTGGAGAAATGTCCAAAGTGGTCCCATTATGGTGTAGCTCTAAGCATGCCCCTCGCATGAAGAAGCTTTGAAGAAGTATACAAGAAACCCATAGGTGTGGTCATGAAGCCAGAGGTTGTTTGAGGAATAAGGACATGAAGGACATTGTAAATGTAAGTAACACACTCATAGATGGATATTCCTCGTCATGTTTTTTCCATGGTAGGTGGAACGCCACGTATTTCCTCAAGGTTGAGGAGTTGTGAGGTCATGAACTTTGAAGCCCAAAAGATGGGTTAAGAAGCCCCTAATTGGTTACAAGTCATTGGTGAATCTGAGGTAGCAAGTCTGAGGTTGTGAAGGAAGCTCAAAGGTGAAATTTTCGGAGTTACAGAAAAGGTGGTAACCATAGTTTTTGAGGTTATCCGCAAATTAAATATCAACAGGGCACATATGTATGTGGTCCATAGTGGTGCAAAACACATATATCCACAGGTAGTAGAGGAGCAAGTCATGGATCTGTGAAAATCTTGTAAAAGTTTGTGAAGTGATGCTTGTGATAGTTTGATATATATTGGTGATATGATACATGCTTGAGGCATCGTATGGCGATTTGGGCATATGCTAGAGCCACATATTTGTGTTGTTGGTACATGGTTGAGATACACACTTGATATATGGTGGCACATGTTTTAGGTACATCTTGGTTACATGTTGATGATGTTGTGGTCATGCCTTTGGTGTCTTGTTGAGGCATTAGTATATGTTTGAGGAAAATATTTGGTGCATGTTGTGAGGCATATCCTTGGCACATGTATGAGGTGCATATCTTGGTGATGATGGTACATGTTGAAGTACCATTAGTAATGTTATCGTACATGTTTCAGTACCTGGTTGATGCATGATATAGTACATGTTTAGTACATGGTTGATGCATGATATGGGGCATGTTTAATACATGGTTGATGCATGATATGGTATATGGTTGATGTACATGGTATGGTACATGTTCTGGTTGATGGTTGATGTACATGGTTTGATGATGGTATATCAATGACGATGACAATGATAGTGTCAACGACAATGACAATGATGGTGACAGTGATAGGGACACTGACAGGTTGGATGATTGGTTGATCATCAATGACATGTTGGTTGATGTGACAGTGATAGGTTGGTTGATGTTACAATGATAGGTTGGTTGATGTGACAATGACAGGTTGGTTGATCAATGATAGTGACAATAAGTCTACACTTATATTTCAGGGTGACAGGATGGGGTGAGGAAAGGGGGTTGTATCCTCCTTCCAGTTGGTGGCGGAGAACTCAGGGAGTTGGAGCTTCCTTCAGGTTGGAGCCTGTAAATAAAGGGGTAGTAGCCTCCTTCTAGTTAGTGCCAGAAAACTAAGGGAGTTGGAGCTTCCTTCAGGTTGGTGCCTGTAAATTAGAGGGTCGTAGCCTCCTTCTAGTTGTAGCTGGAGAATTCATGGAGTTGTAGCTTCCTTTAGGTTGGTGCCTATAAATCAGGGGGTTGGTGCCTCCTTCCAATTGGTGCTGGAGAACTAGGAAGTTGGTGCTTCTTATGAATGTAATCTTTGATATATAAGAAAGCATTTTGTGGTTTTCTCCCATTTCGGTTTCCACATAAATGATAGTGTATTGTGCATGTGGTTATTTGATGTGATAATACTGCTTATGGTTAAATTCTCATGATATATTGAATGAAATCATAAATGATATACTGCTGATAAAATTTGAAGTTTATATTGTGATTGAAAGTGGTAAGAAGTGCTCATATTTATTCACCCCCCCTGTCAGTATTCCAACAATTGGTATTAGAGCAGGTCCTTCAAGAAAACATTCTAACCACTGGAAGGAAGATCAAGAGAGCAAGAATTTTCATAGGAATGGAATACCACAGTTTAATGGTCTGAATGGTCTAAAGTATGAGATGTGGAGAAAAATAATGATTTTTTTTTTACAGGCCCAAGGATACGATGTTTGGTACTCAGTTGTTACAGAATACACTGGTTCAAAGAAAGCAAACACTGAATCCAACAAGAAATTGAAAACAAACAACAAAATTGCAATGGATTTCATCATGGAAGGATTACCTGGTTCAATAAAAGTCACAGTGGGACAATGTTCATTAGCCAATGAACTTTAGGACAATCTACATAATCTCTACTTTGAGGAGTCTCATATTATCATAGAGCCAGAGCATGCTGATCATAATAGAGAAGAGGCTGAAGAAGAACAAAAATAAAGATGCTCATCATGTTAGATAGATTCAAAAGAACAGGGTGTGAAGAAGACACAATAGATATTGAAACAAAACTAATCAATGCTTTAGATGAAATAAAGAAATAAAGAGAAGAAAACAAGTCACTCAAGAAATAATTGATCAAGCTAAAGGAAGTTGTTCAAAGTTTTAAATAAGTCCAAGTAGAAGAATCCATAAGGATTGAAGAAACATACAAAAATCAGTTGGAAGAAAAGCATTGTCTAGAAGCTGAAATTACATCACTAAGAAAGGAAGCAGGGCAGAAAGAAGAACTTCAGGAAAACAAGATTGAAGAAGAATTTAGTCAAAGAGAAAGAAGACTTGAAGAAGAAATCATCTCCTTAAAAATTCAGCTTGAGGAAGCAAAGATAAAAAAAGAAATAATGAAGATTCAAATGATGAAGAAGGAAGAAGATTGTGATAAACTTGAAGAAGAAGTAATCTTATTGAGGGTTGAAGTCGACAAGATTAAGAAGAAATTGAAGAAATATTTAGACAAAACATGTTTTGGATACATCGGCGAGGCCTCATGCAAGGAAAATGCAAATCACAACAAGAGCGTTGAAGTAAATAGAAGTTCCACACAACCTATATAGAAATTTGAAGAAAAACACTCCAGGTTGCCAAAAAGAAAGAATGAAGAAAAAGGTAAGAGTTATGCAGAAGTACTCAAGGGAAGGAATCATTGTCAACAATAATAAAAAAATAATGATTATAATAGAGACACATATTCAAGAAGACTTTCCACTTTAAAACTACAAATAAGATTCAATCATGATGAAGGAATCAACAAAAGAGAAGATCGTGATCAACCGAGGCATGAATTTAGAAGGACTGCACTGCAAAGAAAATCATTCACTCCCGAGTATGAAAGTTTATTTATGGTCATTAATTTATTTGTACTAACTTTGGACATAAGGTTGTAGATTGCAAAGAATATGGAAGATGTGTACAAGAAATACCTATGTGTCTCCCCACAACATTGAACGTTACAAATGCCACAATTATGGTCACATAGCTCGTAATTGTAGAAGCATGATATAACCCTCCATGAAAGAAAACATCGATGTTAGATACACGAAGGTTTGGAGAAGAAAATAAAGACAAGAAGAGCAGGTGAATAAAGAAAAGGTCCCAGAGATCGTAGGATTTTTAGTAGTGCGAGAAAGAGAATAAGAGAAGGTGAATAAAGAACAAGCCCAAGAGATTGTACTCTCAGGAATTGTAGTGCAAGATCATGATGAATCTATAGATAAAGAGGAAGATGTCAAAATTCAGGAATATTATGAAGAGGAAGATTACTCCACATTTAGGCAACTTCCTCCACCTTTTTGAGACATCCAGATTGGAGACTTCCAATAAATATGAATATTAAAGAGGGGGAGCCTAAGCAACAACTCTACAGATCAAAGAACTATCTTTCAAGCAATTTGAAAAAAATGCAGAGTTTCTTGTAATAGTTTGGTTTTGGAACACATACCCATGCATATATCAGTTGGCAGTTACACAGACAGAGGTTCATGATTGTATTCCACGTATGTATTCAGGAAGGTATATATTCAGTACAGGTTGTTCTAGACATGTAGTATATGGTTTGTAGATAGAGAATATCAATGGACATATTTGATTCAGTTTGAAGAGCAGGGATATGTGATGATCAGTTGCAATAGAGAAGCCTTCATAATAGTATAATGATAGATGGGTCAACATTGTGGAGAATTGAGTAGCAGAGTTATGAAAAATTTGTGACATATGGACATAGATGGATTCGTGAGATGCTTAGCAAGTACAAAAGACATGAGTAAGAGAAGATGTATAAAAATGGATTAACAATTGAAACCGTTAGTAGAAGCCATACAATCAAATGGATTTTTTTCAAAAGTATGGTCATTGATGTCTAAGCAGTGAACATGAAAAATATGAAGTCGAGTAACTTTCAATTCTTTTTTATATGTCAAATAATTACAAGAGGAAGCACCAATGGACAAGTATCCCTATAAGAGAGGAAAGGAGGAGTATGCAAGAAGCCCCATATTGATCTACACAACATCTTGCAGAAAAGTCAAGAGGATATAAATTGTCAGAAAAAGAGATAAGAGAAGAGATTTTTCAGAGAAGGTATATTGTCAGGGGGTGTTACCCTTTTATTAAAGGGGGAGAAAGAGAAATATCCAAAGAGTAATAATAGAAGCATGAAGATAGGGGGAACAACCCCAAAGGGAGATACCCTTTTCCATTGATGTCAAAGGGGGAGAGAGAAACATGAGGAGATAAACATTGATAAGGAGAGAAACATGCAGAGAGAAGCATTGATGAGGAGCGATGTTCACAGGGGGAGTAGGAGTGTTTCCATCAATGCCAAAGGGGGAGATTGTTGGATAGTTGTTTGTCATTGATGTTGTTGGACAATTGGTTTACATTGATGTCAACAAGCAGTGGTTGTCATTGATGTCAGCAAATGTGATTGGTGTATTTGGAGAGGTATCCAAAGTGGTTCCCTTATGGTGTAGCTCTAAGCATGGCCCTCACAGGAAGACGCTTTGAAGAAGTCTACAAGAAACTCATAGGTGTGGTCATGAAACCCAAAGTTATTTGAGAATAAGGACATGAAGGATAGAGTAAATGTAGGTAACACACTCATATATGGATGGTCCTCATCATGCCGTTTCCAATGGTAGGTGGAACGCCACGTAGTTCCTCACGACTGAGGAGTTATGAGGTCATCAAGTTGGAAGCCCCAAAGATGGGTTAAAAAACTCCTAATTAGTTACAAGTCATTTGAAAATATGAGGTTGAATCTGAGGTATAAATTCTAAGGTTTCCAATGAAGGTCGAAGGTGAAAGTTTTAGAGTTGTAGAAAAAGTGATAACCCTAGTTTTCGAGGTTATCCATGGGTTACAAGTCACCAGAGTACAGATGTACGTGGGCCACAGTGGTGCAAAGTGCAGGTATCCACATGTGGTAGAGGAGCAATTCTCGGATCTGCAAAAATATTGTGAAAGGTTGCGAAGTGATGCTTGTGCCGGGTTGTTGATACCCAGGTTGGTATGTTTGTCTGTGATCTGAAGCATCAGGTTTTGAGGTATGTTTGTATGCATGATTTGATTGATATATCTTAGTGATATGGTAGATTCTTGAGGCATGGTATGGTGATTTGGGCATATGATAGAGACACATATTTGTGTTTTTGGTACATGGTTGAGATACACACTTGGTATATGATATCACATCTTTGAGGTACATCTTGGTTACATGTTAATGATGTTGTGGTCATGCCTTTGGTATCTTGTTGAGGCATTGGTATATGTTTGAGAAACATATTTGGTACATGTTGTGAGGAATATTCTTGGCACATGTATGAGGTGCATATCTTGGCGATGATGGTACATGTTGAGGTACCCCTTAATGATGCTATGGTACATGTTTCAGTACATGGTTGATGCATGATATGATACAGGTTTGGTACATGGTTGATGCATGATATGGTATATGGTTGATGTACATGGTATGGTATAGGTTCTGGTTGATGGTTGATATACATGGTTTGATGATGGTATATCAATGACGATGAAAATGATAGTGATATCAACAATGGAAGTGACAATGACAGGGACAATGATAGGTTGGATGATTTTTTTATCATTAGTGACAGGTTGGTTGATGTGACAATGAAAGTGACAGGTTGGTTGATTAGTGGTAATGACAGTGAGTCTACACTTATAATTCATGGTGGTAAGACATAGAAAGGAAAGGGGGTTGTAGCCTCCTTCTGGTTGGTGCTGGAGAACTCAGGGAGTTGGAGCTTCCTTTAGGTTGAAGCATATAAATCAGGGGGTCGTAGCATCCTTCTGATTGGTACCAGAGAAATCAGGGAGTTGGAACTTCATTCAGGTTGGTTCCTATAAATCAGGGGGTCATAGCCTCCTTTCAGTTGTAGCTGGAGAATTCAGGCAGTTGTATATTCTATTATCACATAAAGTTGTCAAGGGTCGTAGGTGTGTATCAATATACCCATTTTTGTAGCCTTGCCTTTTCTCTCTATCTTTCGTAGGCCAGGTCTTCAAGTCTTTCCCTTTTGTTGTTTGAACGACTTGGTTTCCCTTGAAGTCTTTCATGAAAGGTCTTGGCCTGAAGCTCTCCACTTTACCTTAAATCTAAGCACTTATCTCTTTTTCCTCAGTCATTGATCTTTCTGTTTTCACGAGATCGCCACTAGTCGCCCAAGCCTTTGTTTACAAAGTCCGCAGCCATAAACGCTAAGTCAAAAAGATCGAGCAAGTTTTAATCTGGTCCGTAGATCTCATTAGGAGAGATCAACGGTGGGAAATAATTGTGGGAATCGAGAGTTCGAAATGTTTATAAGTCGTTCATCAAAGGTCTGAACTCCTGAAACCCGAAATTAGCAAGGACCGTTATTTCATAGGGAAACGTGGCCCAGGATCAACGATTTCGCAGACTCGAAAATCAGAAAGTGCAGAGATAAGAGTTGTTAGAACTCGCGAAGTCCAAAGTCATGAAAAGATCGCAACCGTTGATCAAAGGAGGGATCTGGACCATAGTTTTGGGCCCGAGGAACTCACAAGTTCAGGAATCGGGACTTCGAAATAATGTCAAAATGGTTTGTTAGAAGCCCGAAGTGTCGAAGTGGCGGAAGCCTGAAGTGTCGAAGTGGCTGAAGCCTGAAGTGGCCAAAGCCCGAGGTCAGCGTAGGCCGTCCGATCCAGTAGGATAGGTGGCAGCAAATCAACATTTCGCTGAATCGCGGAGCAGAAAAGTCAAAGGGAAGAATCATAAGGACTCGTGAAGTGCGAACTCACGAGTCGATTCCAACCATTGGATCACGAGGAATCATGGACCGTCGATCTAAGGCAGGCGCTAAATCATAAATCAGGAGAAGGGAGGTGAGTATTCCTTTAACTTCCCGAGATGCGAAATCCTGATACACACCTTTTGGGTAAGCGCTTGGTCACAGCCGGAGGTCATAACAATGAAGGATAGGTCCACAAAGGAGGTTAGCACCCACAACGCTCGTATTGATCACAAAGGAAGATTTGCAGAGCCTTGAGGCATCGAGATTGACTTGAAGAAGTCGTAGGAACTGCCTAGAAGCATTCATGGGTGTCAGGACTCGTCCTGATCCCCATGAAGGAAGTTATTGAAGATAGGGGCGACAGTTAAGACCTCATCTCACCCCATAAATGGAAAGAGTTGCAGAGAGCAGCCATGAAGGCAGACTGTCCAATCGAAGTTTCATCTTGGACAACTTTTCCTGCAAAACTCATAACTGAGTCGGGCTCACGAATGACATGAGAAGACCTGCACAGTCTGATAGAGCGGGTGTCGACTGGAAACTTTGAATGCAGGGGCCCGATCACGCTCTTGGTGGTTGCAACATGAAATTTTTATATTTTGTTAAGGTGGAATGGTTGAGATAGGCTCCGTGCTATTGTAATATTTTGATGAAGAACACTGGTTCTCTGGTTATGTATTTGTTTTTGAGACATCTTGGTTAATCTAAGTCAGATTTATTGCTCCATCTTATTTACATCTAATACTGAGAGAGTTCATCATTGACTGATTCACATGGATTTGTTGTGACTGTATTATGATGAATGTTTGATTATGATGATGTTATAATTTCTTTCAGTTTCTTTGAGATTTGAATTCAAGAGGATCTTGCGTTTAAGTTTTTCCTCCTTAGGATGCTGAAAGACCTGATGTCCATAGCAGACCTCTACACTCTCCTCACCAAAGTCTTCCCTCTATTCACCTTTACTCCAACTTACTGATTGAAGTTGATTCCAGACCTCAATTGCTTATGCATGCTAATCCATATTTCTGAGTTAGAACGTTATTATCATTGAGTCTTCTTCGTTTGACTACCTAAAACTCATTTACATTTACTGTATAAATTGATGGGTACTGGGCTTATCCTCATTACAGTCCTAGGGTGATTCCTAGTGCTAACTTTAATGGCTCCGTTTCCAAGGACATATTTGAGCAGATTGAAGAGCTCCCTGGGAAAAACGACATAGATCCGACTCTTGATGGTAGACAAGAGAGGGATACAAAAATTGACTGTAATCATCTACCTGGTGACTCCACAATCAGATACTCCACTAGGAGGATCCTACCGACAAAAAGATGAAGGGAATGACTAGGTATCAACTTATGAGCTTCTTCATGAATTTTTGTTATTCTTTATCAGCTCATTTTTGTTTTTCCCTTCACATATAAACATGATCATATTGTGTTTTGTTTATTCGGTTGATCACCAACCTTCCTTTATATATCCATCCTTGGAAGAAGAAGACCTGCTTTCTGCCTGTGTTGTAGATGCTGATATTATATCCTCAACTCAACCTACTCATAAAGATGAGCTTCATATTGAAACCCCTCCTGAACTCAATCACCCTTGCAACCCTAAGGAGGTTGAAACTGATCCATAACCTCCTCAAATATCATCACATCCTGTTGTTACTATTGAGCCTTGCGATCAATGTGATAAGCCTCATATTCATCCCACTAGTTTTCAAACTAGAAGCAGAGACAAGATGTTCAAACCTTTGAGCCTGCCACGTTACCTGCATCCCTATCCTCTTTATTCCTTTAAGTATCTCCCTTGGTTTTCTGGAGAGGATCATGTTATAGATGAGAGGCATGTGGTGGCCTTTGAGAACTTTGTTGATCAATTGTAGATTGTTCATGAGGATGTTACCATGAGGTTGTTCTCACATTCCTTGTTCGGAGATGTTGTTGTGTGGTTTATATGTCTAGGAGCCGATTATATTAGTTCTTGGATCGAGCTATGCCATGCATTTTTAAAGTGTTGGGGTGAGAAAAAGTCCCTTGATCAGTACTGGTTTGAGTTTAATGCCTTGAGGAGAGGGGAGGAGGAAGCCTTGGCTATTTTCAACAGGAGGTTTTACATTGTTTACCATAGTATGCATGTAGAGATAAGACCCACAGAGACTGCTACCATGGTGTACTATGTCATGGATTAACATTCAAATCTTTTCCTTCTCCTGAGAGAAAGGAATTATTCATCTTTAAGACACCTGTTTGAAGATGATGAAGGAGTGGAGGAGAACCTCCGAGCTTATGGAAGGATTCAAAGTCAGTATCATGCCAAATATGAGCACGAGACATGTTTTACTTACTGTCCCTATGAAGGAAAGACCGTGGATGATTTTGTCCTCGAAGCAGGTATCTCAGACAACCTTGTTTTTGAGAAAGTCACTGCCTCAAACATTGACCCAGAGATGTTTGTGGTTGACAAATAGTTTGGTGATGAATTATTTGATATTAGAGAGCATCCTAAAACAAGACATTTCGAGTGTCAAGAGAAAAAGGTTTGTTATGAACATACCAACGATGGTGATGAACAAATGTTTTCTATGCTTTGTATGGAACCTTTTATCACTATTCCGGTATATGATGATGATTTTGATCCTTGTAAACGCTATGGAGGTGTTGAAAGGGATTTTCATATACAATTGATCTCTCATCCATCACCGACAGATGAACATCCTTGTCTTGATGAAAATCATGTGTATGATCAACTAGAAGCATCAATTACTACTGTTTTCGAAATGGATATATTTCACAGTTGTATTCTTGATGAAATTACTGTTTTAGAGATTGATCATAGATATGTAGGGAAACCCATTTTTGATGGATATTCTAGTGATGATGAGCAACAGACTATCCCCACGATATATGCAGAGATGATCTGCGATCAACCCATAGGTGGTTTTGAAGTTTCGGAGCAACTATTTGACCCAAAGATGCATGTGTCTGTCATTCAATCAAGTGTGCCTATAGAGGACATCAAACAAACTATCAACAACTTTGAAACAATGAAGGTAACCTTTCATAAGTTAATCATTCATTGCCTTTAGTGTCATGACCTTGTCGATGAGTACATAGAGTTACGCTTTTCAAATGCTTTGAAGCATGCAGGCTTGATCCTTCTATAAGCATTTTGAGGTAATATGGGCGATCATAAGAATGAAATTAGTCAACTGCCACACTTTCCTTATTTTTTATGGATCATCTACAGTGAAGCAAAGGAATCGGTTATCAAACTGTTTGAATGGCTATGGTGGATGTTTGCTTTCACCTAGCATTTTGTAAAAGTCAGTTAGTCTAGGATTGTATATAAATAAGATCCTTCTGGAGCATGTGTATTTGTTTTCCTTTTTTAAGTAGAATAGTGTACATGTTGGCCTTCAACGAAATGTTTTGAGCATGACTCCATAGCCCAACAACTAAGGCACTGGAACTACTTGTTCTTGGCAGCTCGCAAGGAGCATGCCATCCCCTGTGGAGCCAAATGTTATCACATAAAGTTGTCAAGCGCCGTAGGTGTGTATTGATATACCCATTTTTGTAGCCTTACCTTGTCTCTCTATCTTTCGCAGGCCAGGTCTTCAAGTCTTTCCCTTTTTCTGTTTGAACGACCTGGTTTCCCTTGAAGTCTTGCATGAAAGGTCTTGGCCTGAAACTCTCCACTTTACCTTAAATTTGAGCACTTATCTGTTTTGCCTCAGTCATTGATATTTCTATTTTCCTGAGCTCGCCACCAGTCTCCCAAGCCTTTGTTTACAAAGTCCGTAGCCATAAACGCTAAGTCAAAAAGGTCGAGCAAGTTTTAATCTGGTCTATAGATCTCATTAGGAGAGATCAACGGTAGGAAATAATCACGAGAATCGAGAGTTCAAAATGTTTTTACATCGTTCGTCAAAGGTCCGAACTCTCGAAACCCGAAATCAGCAAGGACCATCATTTCATAGGGACACGTGGCACAGGATTAGCGATTTCGCAGACTCAAAACTTGGAAAGTGCAGAGACAAGAGTTGTTAGAACTCACGAAGTCCGAAGTCGTGAAAATATCGCAGCCACTGATCAAAGGAGGGATCTGGACCATATTTTTGGTCCCGAGGAACTCGCAAGTTCGGGAATCGAGAATCCATAATTGAGACTTCAAAATAATGTCAAAATGGTTTATCAGAAGCCCGAAGTGCCAAAGTGGCCAAAGCCCGAAGTGTCGAAGTGGCCAAAGCCTGAAGTGCCGAAGTGGTCGAAGCCGTAAGTGCCGAAGTGGCCAAAGCCTGAGGTCAACGTAGGCCGTCCGATCCAGCAGGATAGGTGGCAACATATTATCATTTCACTGACTCGTAGAGCGGAAAAGTCAAAGGGAAGAATCATGAGGATTCATGAAGTGTGAACTCGCGATTCGATCCCAACCATTGGATCACGGGGAATCATGGACCATCGATCTAACGCAGGCGCATAATTGGAAATCGGGAGAAGGGAGGTGAGTATTCCTTCAACTTCTCGATACACGAAATCCCGATACACACCTTTTGGGTAAGAACTTGGTCACAACCAAAGGTCATAACAATGAAGGGTGGGTCTACAAAGGAGCTTAGCACCCATAATGCCCATATTGATCACATAGGAATATTTGCAGAGCCTCGAGGCATCAAGATTGAATTGAAGAAGTCATAGGCACCACCTGGAAGCATTCATGGGTGTCAGGCCTCGTCCTGATCCCAATGAAGGAAGTTATTGAAGATAGGGGTGACAGTTGAGACCTCGTCTCACCCCATAAATGAAAATAGTTGCAGAGAGCAACCATGAAAGCAGACTGCCTAATCGAAGTTTCATCCTGGACGGTTTTTCCTGCAAAACTCATAATTGAGTCGGGCTCGCATCTGACATGAGAAGACCTGCACAGTATGACAGAGCGGGCGCCGAATGGAAACTTTGAAAGCAGGGGTCCAATAACACTCTTGGTGGTTGCAACAATTCTCAGTATATGTATGCATTTTTGATATTTTGTTAAGGTGGAATGGTTGAGCTAGGCTCCCTGCTATTGTAATATTTTGATGAAGAACACTAATTCTCTGGTTATGTATTTGTTTTTGAGACAATCTTGGTTAATCTAAGTCAACTTTCTTGCTCCATCTTATTTTCCTTTGATACTGAGAGAGTTCATGATTGACTGATTCACATGGATTTGTTGTGACTGTATTATGATGAATGTTTGATTATAATGCTGTTATAATTTCTTTTAGTTTCTTTGAGATTTGAATTCAAGAGGATTTTGCGTTTAAGTTTTTCCTCCTTAGGCCGCTGGAAGACCTGATGCCCATAGTAGACATCTACACTCTCCTCACCAAAGTCTTCCCTCTATTCACCCTTACTCCAACTTACTGATTGAAGTTGATTCCGGACCTCAATTACTTATGCATGCTAGTCTAGATTTATGAGTTAGAACATTATTATCATCGAGTCTTCTCTGTTTGACCACCTAAAACTCATTTACATTTATTGTATAAACTGATGGGTACTGGCCTTATCCTCATTACAGTTTGAGGGTGATTCCTAGTGCTAACACATTCCTTCAGGTTGGTGCCTGTAAATCAGGAGGTTGGTGTCTCTTTTCAGTTGGTGCTGGAGAATTTGAAAGTTGGTGCTTCCTATGAATGTAATATTTGATATATAAGAAATCATTCTATGGTTTTCTCCCATTTGGGTTTCCATGTAAATTATGGTGTACTGTGCATGTGGTTATTTGATGTGATAATACTGCTTATGGTTATATTCTCATGATATATTGAATGAAATCGTAAATGATATATTGCTGATAAACGTTGAAGTTTATATTTTGTGATTGAAAGTGGTAAAAAGTCCTCATATTGATTCACCCCCCCGCTTAGTATTCAAACAATTGGTATCAGAGAAGGTCCTTCAAGAAAACAGTATAACCACTGGAAGGAAGATCATGGAGAGAAACAATTTGTATAGGAGTGGAATACCACAGTTCAATGGTCAAAATGGTCTAAAGTATGAGATGTGGAGCAGAAGAATGAAAACATTTTTACATGAACATGGGTATGATGTTTGGTACTTATTTGTTACAAGATACACTAGTTCAAATAAACCGAAGACCACAACCAAGAATGAATTGAAAAGGAACAACAAAATTGCACTGGATTCCATCATGGAAGTATTACCTGGTTCAGTAAAATCATCAGCCAAAGAACTTTGGGACAAGCTACATAATCTCTAATTTTAGGAGTCTCATCTCATCATAGAGCCAGAGCATTCCGATCAGAATAAAGAAGAGGTTGAATCAGAATAAGAAGAAATATGCTCATCATGTTAGAAATATCAAGAAGAAGAAGGTCAAAAGAAGGCATAGTAGATATTGAAACAAAACTAATCAGTGCTTTAGATGAACTTAAGAAATAAAGAGCAGAAAACAAATCACTTGAGAAATAATTTATAAAGATAAAGGAAGGTGTTAAAAGTTTTAAAGAAGTCCAAGTAGAAGAAGCCAGAAGGATTGAAGAAACATACAAAAATCATTTGGAAGAAAACAATGTCTAGAAGCTGAAATTACATCACTAAGAAACAAGGCAGGGTAGAAAGAAGAACTTAAGGAAAACAAGCTTGAAGAAGAATTTAATCAAGGAGAAAGAAGAATTGAAGAAGAAATCATCTCCTTGAAAATTCAGCTGGAGGAAGCAAAGAGAATAGAATAAATAATGAAGGTCCAAACAATGAAGAAGGAAGAAGATTGTGAGAAACTTGAAGAAGAAGTTGTCTTATTGAGGGTTGAAGTCGACAAGATCAACAAGAAATTGAAGAAATATTTAGAAAAAACATGTTTTGTATACATTGATGAGGCCTCATGTAATGAAAATGCAAATCACAACAAGAGCATTGAAGTAAATAGAAGTTCCACACAACATGTAAAGAAATTTGAAGAAAAGCACTCTAGGTTGCCAGAAAGAAAGAATGAAGAAAAATGTAAGAGAATTGCTTGTCACTCAATTCTATTGCCAAAATTCTGTTACATTAAATTCTGTTTTCAGATTTCTGTGGTGAGGATTTTCGAAGTTATTTGCCGGATAATCCACAATGGGTGTCATTTTTGTCCTCGACGTTTCGAATCCGAATTGGGATTCATCATCAGGACTAATCGTCAATTTCAAAGCTTGTTGATCTTGGTCAATTAATAGTAGATGCATGACAATTTGAGATTATAATTAGGTTGGCTATCTGTAAAACCCTATTTTTAGAACTAAAACAAAATTAAAATCAATTAGAATTAATAAAATGATGATAATTAATAATAATTAATAATATTTCATAATTCTAGGTTTTTGATAATATTATATATAAGTCTAGGGTTTTAAGGGAATTTATTAGTGTTGAGTTTATAAATATAAAGGCCTAGGGTTAGAATTAGATTGATTTTTATTGATTATTAATAGTTCTAGGGTTTCTTAAATGAGTTTAATATGATATAATAGGGTGAAATTATGTTTTTTAATATGATTATTGTATTATTATTAGGTCTAGGTATTATGTTTAGTTTAAGAATTAGGTTTTAAGTGATTATAATAAAACTAGGGTTTCTATAGGATATAGTAGTGTAAAATCAAATGTTATATATATATATATATATATAAGCTAAGGGTTTTATAAATTTTCTAAAATAGGGTTAAATTATGTTTTAATATGATTTTGTATTATTATTAGTTCTAAGTGTTATGTTTAATTTATGAATTAGGTTACAAGTGATTATAATAAATCTAGGGTTTCTATAGGATATAATAGTGTAAGATTATGTATTTGTTATGGTTTTTGTATATCATTTTAAGGTTTGATAATATATATATATATATATATATATATATATATATATATATATATATATTATGTTTAATTTAAGAATTAGGTTTTAAGTGATTATAATAAAACTAGGGTTTCTATAAAATATAGTAGTGTAAAATTAAATGTTATATATAAGCTAAGGTTTTTAGAAATTTTCTAAAATAGGGTTAAATTATGTTTTAATATGATTTTATATTATTATTAGGTCTAGGTGTTATGCTTAATTTATGAATTAGGTTACAAGTGATTATAATAAATCTAGGGTTTCTATAGGATATAATAGTGTAAGATTATGCATTTGTTATGGTTTTTGTATATCATTTTTAGGTTTGATTTATAATTTAGGTCTTAAGTGATTAGGAAGTGTAATTAGTAATGTATAAGATAATCTAGGATTGGAAAGGTAAAATTGAGTATTAGTATATATAGTGTCATAGGATTAGGGTATATATAGCTTAATTAGTGATAAGTGTAGTAATAGGTTTCTATAATTAGAATTTTATAATGGGTAATATAAGGTTAGCTAGACCTATAGACCTATGAACTGAATCAAAAGTAACCAAAAACAAGCAAGGAAAGGGAGGCGGTGTCAAACTTGATTCTATCTATGAGGTTCCCTAAGTTGGTTGATTAATGGGTGCCAAAAGCTACTTACCTCCAGGCCACCGTCTCTGTTCATGTTGTTGGGGTGCTTGATTATCTCTAAAGCTTCTCTTAAGCGTCTCTTGTAGTAATGGTACTCTTTTGCTAGTATCTTGGTATCCTCAAGGTAGACATGGTGTTTGGTCTTAAGTGAGTGTTCTGCTAAGGCTGAAGTGAGACTGCGTTCATTTCTAATTTCTACTTCATGTTCCTTGATCCTTACCTGAAATGATTGTCCAATTTCCACAATGTAACATTTCTCGCATGAGCAAGAGACCTTGTATATGTTTTTTCCTTGTTGTTGGTCTATGGGGTCCTTTACCGACTTCATTCTTTTTCTGATAGTAATTAGGGGTTTGAAGGAGGTTTTAATTTCTTTCCTTTTTAAAACCTTTGCAATCTTGTCCGTGACACCCATAATGTAGGGAAGAGAGGCCTTTAAGTTGGAGGTTTGATCATTTTGGGCATGATTCCTTTTATCCTTCTTATCTATTTCCTTTTTGATGTCTCTATATCTATATCCAATGTTCTTAAAGACCTTAGTTAAGTGGTCTATTTCTTCTTTCAAATGATCTTTGTCGGAGATTCTTGCTGCCCTTGTGGCCATGGTGTTGAGAACCCCCATATTTTGTGAGGGATGGTGGTGGGAATCAACATGAAGGTAGTTGTCCGTGTGAGTTTTCTTTCTGAAGACCTTGTGTCCCAGTGTACCATCTTGTTTTCTAGTCATAAGTACGTCTAGGAAGGGTATGCTATTGTTTTCCTCCAGTTCCATGGTGAATTTTATGCTCTCCAAAATACCATTGAGGTGCTCAAAGAATCTGCCCAGTTCTTCTTCTCCATGAGGCCACTTGACATTAGTATCATCAACATACCTTTTCCATCTAAATGGTTTGAGGGGGTATGTTTCAAGGGCATTTTTCTGAAACTTCTCCATGTAGAGGTTGGCTACGATTGGGGATAAGGGGGATCCCATGGCTACTCCACTTATTTGTTCGAAAAACTCTCCTTGGAAGCTGAAGAAGGTTGATTTTAGACAAACTTTTGTTAGTTTGGATGTTTGAGGGTCTGCAACCTCATTTATAACTTGAATGGCCTCATTTAACGAGATCTTAGTAAAGAGTGAAACCACATCAAAGCTGATGAGCATATCTTTTGATTCAATTTTCTCATTTTTTATGAGTTCCACGAAGTCTTTTGAATCCTTGATGTATGAGTCCGTCTTGCCAACTAAGTGTCCTAGGATCCTTGCCACGTACTTGGCTAGTTCATAAGTTGGGGAGTCGATTGTGTTGACAATTGGTCCCAGAGGAACTCATTCCTTGTGGATCTTAGGGAGTCCATAATCTAGGGGTGATTAAGTAGCTTGGAGTTAGCCATTTCTTCATTATTTCATCTAGGTTGGAGGCTTTTATGGCCTTCTTGACTTCCTTGATGACCTTGGATATTGGGTTGTTGTCCAACTTTTTATAACTGCCAGTCGTGGTGAGATGCTCTATCATTTTGATGTTGTAATCCATTCTGTTCATGACTACTGTAGCTCCACCTTTATCCACTTTTAGGATCACAATGTTTTCGTTGTTTTTGAGGTTCTTGATGGCTTCATGTTCATTTTTGCTGATGTTATTCTTTGGTGGTTTTGCATTCTTGTAATTAGTAATGTAATTAGTAAGTAGTAATGTACTAGTTTTAGAAATATCAACCATACACCCCTTGTTTTGCACTTTTTGCAGACTTTCATTGAGAATCACCTAAATGACACCATTATGCACAAAACCCATATTTTGCATTATCTATATGCCTCTTCATTGGGTCATAAATGACATGGAAAGTTAGACTACCAGAACTTCCAATCAACTGCAGAATTGCCAACAGTTACAAAATTTCACAAGTAAGTTAGGAAACAAACTCATATGCTCCAAATAATAATTAGTACATGGAATAATCATATTTTTAACATTATTATGCATTTGAAGTTCATATGAGTGAACATGGGTAATTATGGGTGAAAATCAGATAATATGTGGCAATGTAGGTGTAAATGAGTGAAAGATAAAAAAGAAAGTGATACAAAACTAAGTAAAATAATCCTTTAAAACATTTCAAATACGGGGCCCAACATATTCCCTACACTCAAGATCTTTCATGTCCTCATGCAACAAGAATAATTCCACATAACTAATAGTATTTTTCCTTCTTGTTACTTTTGCTTTTGAGTTTCTGGCAAGGTATGAATGAAAACAAGATGAAGGCCCACAATTTATGAGATCAGACAACTCTTGTTCTTTAACATGGTGTTCTTTCATGAGCACAACAAAAATATTTGAGAACCTCACATTTATATGGCAAGACACTTGAGTAGGAAATGTGAGTTTTACCTTAGGTTTTTTAGAATCTATTAGGGATAGGGGTAACAAATGATGGTGAGTGAGCAATGGAATATGGAGTGCAAAAGGTAAGGGAGTGGATTATGAAAATGTTACTTCAAAAAGATTATTAGCATGAATGTCCATGTAAAATGAATTCTCAAAATTAGATCTTGCTTACCCAACTTTACCTTCTTCTTATGGTCTGAGAGACAAATATTGAACTCTGGCTCATCTGATGTATGTTGATATGACTCTAGTGTGTTGATATGAGAGGAAAATACTTTGGTTGTATCCTGGCTATATGATGTGGAAAGGAAGATGCTAGATATAGTAAGCTTTGAAAATGATAACCTATTGCTGGATAAGTTTGTTGATGACGATGAAGAGTACTTTTGTTGCTAAAGAAGATAATTGATGTTGATGTTGATGCTGAAGATGAATTTGAATTTGCTAAATGTTATTGAACTGCTGCTACATAAATGATTTTATTCATGCTTGAAAACTTGAAAATTGAAAAAATGCTGAAAATCATTGATGATAGGTGGATGAGCATCTCGTAATGATTTGAAATCATCTCCAAGTTGTGATCTAGTCTTGGGATGCATGCAACCATTCAAAACTACAAATTGGCTACAAAAAGATGAAAAATTGAAAAATGTAAAAAATCATGGCTGATAAGTGGATAAGAATCTTATACTAATTTTCAATCATCTCCAAGTCACAATTTAGTCTTGGGATGTGTGCAACCATCCAAAACCACAAATCAGCTACAAAAAATTGGCTGTAGCTTTTACAAATATTTTGACAATTTTTATAAAATTAGTTTGAAAAAATGTTGGTGCATCCCTTTTCATACATTTTCGGCAAATTATGTCCACATTTTACTCAATTTGTTGTATGGGAAAAAAACCCATGTCTCAGAATTTCTTGGTTCAACTTCAATTATTTATAAATGACATGTAAAAAGTGCCACCTGAAACAAATTGCAACATAAATATGCAAATTATGTAAAAATATGTTTCATAATCATACCTTTAAATACCTGCAAATGCATTCTGTGAGAATCTCGTCTGCGAGTTACTCAATTTTTCAGTTTCTACAAAAAAAACCCATGTCTTGAAATGTTTTAATTCTGCCTCATTTGCTTGCAATCTTTGTACAAAAAATGCATCTAGGAAAAGAAATATGGCTGTAACGACCTTTCTATAGTTGCAAAATTACTTTTGGTTGATCATACCTTTGACTGAGAGTTGGAGGTTTATGGGATTGATCTAGTTTAAATCTGTTAGGTGAAAATCCTTGTGACTTACTTTTTCCATGCCCAATCCACAGTTTTGCTAAACTATGTTTGCAATCATGTGAACCTACAATTTGGCCATGGAGTTTGAAGACAACTACAAACTGTCTTAGTTTACGTAGCCCTTAATTTTCATCTTTGAAAATGAAGTTGAAGAAAAAATGAATGTGGAGTTCCATTTCATTTGTAGAATATCTACAGGTTCCATAGATCATAGAACATATCCACCTCTCCCCCTCACTTAAATCATTACATGTTCTCATGCAACATGAAGTAGGGATGAAGGCTCTCCTTTTCAGAGAAAAGGTTAATCATTTTCATGCACTCATGAGCAAAAACAAATATCAACAATATACATCCAATTCGATGGACAATCTTTTTAAAGGAGCAATTTGCCAGAGAATTTTAAGGCAATCTTGGGTGAGTTTGGACACTCTTCAAAAAGGGTTATTAGATATGAGTAACACTAAGATAGTTTATAATCAATAATGATTTATTTGCATCAGTTAAATAGCAAAGAGTTATAATAGTAATAGAACTAAACCTTATGGAGTCTTTATGTCAACATATGATTGAGGATGAAAACCAATAGGTTGTCGTCTTCTTTGCTCATTTCAAGAAGAAATACAATGAAAATTGTAGGCTTCCCAACACTGTAAAATCAATCATCCTTTTCAATAATCGTAAGCAGCTCATCAAAGGATATGCCACACTGTTCAGTCTCCAAGTCCTTTGTCCCAAACTACTTGTTTAGGTCTTTATTCCACATGTTCGCTGCATCATCTGGTTGCATCTTATTCCATATTGTCATGACAAAGACAACCAAGTGAGCATCCAAGGGTGGTGGATAGTTGTCTGTCAAAGTGTCGATCTAACTGAAAATCATGTTATGGTACATATATGGTTTACCAAACATGTCGAGAACATATGCCCATGCTGTAATAACATTGAATTTTGCACGCAAATCAGAATGTAGTTGAAGGAGTGAAATATGTGGATTAGAGGCATCCTTCTGCTGCTCACCCAACCGTGGATTAGCGAAAGCTCTCTTTTATTTTTCCGAATTGAAAAATCCCGGGACTCAATCTAGCGATCCATTACAAGCACTCTTTTCCGCCCAGTGATTATTCCTAGTGAAGGTACAAAATATTATCCACAACAATAAGAAGTTCACACGAGCAAGCGTGGTTACTACATCCGAGCCTCAAAGTCGTGAGAGTTTTCCTTGACTCTTCAATCCATAATTAATCATAATTAGTCCAGGAATGTCTGTTTAGGCACATCTCTGGCTTAGATCTCTATAACAAACAAAATAGATCACGGGTTTCAAAACCCGTCTGCAATTTCTGTGAAATATCAGTTTAGAAAATCTTTTGTAAAACTCAGATCCTGCATAATTGGAGAAAAATGGCCACATTTAAATGAAATTGGCCCGTTCCCCACAAAACCCATGTGGCATATTTTTTGAAATTCATCTGCAATTTCACGTAACTAACCCTGAAAATATGTTTGTCAGTTTGGCAGCGAAATCTTCAGAAATATGTTTGTCAGTTTGGCAGCGAAATAATCAACCTTATCTCCCAGATCACTCAAAAATTTGGCAAACCACTTAGAAGGAACCATTATGGGCTCGTCCTCCAAAAAAAACCCACGTGGAGGATCTGTAATATTTTCCTCCATTTGTGCACAATTGGCCACAAAAATATTCCTCTTCTGGTTAACACGAGTTTCATGAACTGATTTGAATTTCCATGTATATCCTTCAAAATCCAGAAAGCACAAATTTGAGACAAAAACTGTATCTTTCAGACACTCTTTTGCATTACAAATTTCCCACTATATGATAACACCAACCTGGTCAACAAATTGATCATTGCCTTTGATCAAAGATGAATAAAATGTTTGCAGCAAAATATGAATAAACGGTTAAAACGAGGAGTTTTCTTGAATTTCTTTGCAAAAAGTGATCTAGAAGGGAGAGGATTCTCAACTTAAAGTGCTTCAGTTGTGTTTGGCAGTATCACTTCCACCTGCATTATTTATTTCTTTAACATTTGCACCAAATGTGCATCCATTCTGAACATAGCATTGTCATCAAAATCACTATCTGAGTCTTTAGAGCCCCCAAAGTCTCTAGGCTCTTTCCCAATCTTCTTTAGAAACCTTTTTTAGAAATCAACCTTTACAAATTCTTTGAAGACAAACTACCAATCCTTGTAGACATTACTCATTTTTGAAAAACATATTTTTATCATGACTAGTCTTGAAGTAGCCTCTCTTGGATTTTGAAAAAATTAAAAAGAAATTTTCTTACAGACTTTGAGTTTCGCTTTTGTTACTTGTGGACCAATGTATTATGCTTCTTTGTGCAGGTCTTCCACTTCTAGGATGATATAGTTTTGTCAGATTTGTCTTCTTGCAAAAATTCTTCTATGGAGATTGTATTCAAATACTTTATCAGAGATTTAGTAGGATTTCTTCAAGTCTTTAATTGGAGAACTGTCTTAAGGTTTTTATAACATAATTTATCTTCAAATCTTGAAATATGTTCTGGAGTTGTATTGATATCAAGTGTCTTCGTTTTGATTTATGCAACTTTCACATCAAAATTGAATCCTTGCTAATAGCTCTTGGAGGTCCATTCTTTGAAGGAAACTAACCATTTGCATTTTTTTTTATGCATTCATGTCAAGGATGAGTTTTCCATGTCCTTCATATTTAGTAAATAATTGATAGGATATATTATAGTACTTCTTGGAACAATGAAGAAGATGATGAAGGAGATCTAGCCCGCTACCATAATTGATGTTCGAAGAACAAATTCTTCTTATTATTTTTATCTATTTATTTCTACATTACTCTACCCTACTTGAGAAAAAGAAAAACCTCTTCTCAAGTATAAGAGTATTTCCAATGTAACCATGTGCGTAACAAGATCAAGAATAAATTCATATCCAAGTATGGAATATGTACCTTAATAGCTGCTTGGATGTGAGGAACCAACCAAACTGTTTGATTTAGTACCCTGAAGTGTTGAAGACAGGAATAATTCCTTGGATTGATGATGGTCTGGAACCATTCTTCAATGTTATCACTCATCCTTATACTTTCTTCTTCATTTTTACTGACTTGCATGCCTTCCTTTGTCATACCCTGTAGATCTTCAAACATTTGGCTCTTCCATAAAGGATCTAGGTAAAAATTTGCAAGAAACTCTCCAATATCATGTTCCAATGCCTGCTCTCCATCGAATGTTATCCATGTCTCTTTGGTCTCCTTTGAAGATTAGCATGGATAATCAAAGAAGACTTCTATATATGGTTGTTGTAAATCTGGTTCATGGAACTTTGGATTCTCTATCTCTCCTTGAGATGCAGCTTTGTCTCCAATTGCCACTAAGATCTGAGAAAATTCTTGAAGCAACATCCTCTTTCACTCAAACATTCTTGAGATTTCTTGGATTCTTCTTGTTGGATATGCTAATCCATGTCTCACACATGGATTAGTGTATGGGGGGTCTTTTGAACCAAAAACTAAAACTTCTACATAACACAAATTTCGAAGCAAAGCATGTACTTGGAAATCTCATGCTACTAAGATCTTGCTTTCACCAAGTTATCTATTGACATGAGTATGCATCAAACTTAAATGAAAAGACTGAAAACCAAACTGCCAATGCTTATTCCCTTTAGCATCTCCCGAGCAACGATGCTAAAAATGTCAATCAATTCTATTGTCAGAATTCTATTACATTAAATTCATCAATCCGATGTCCATAGACTTCTGAGATTCTCGAAAAAATGTATGCAGGAGTGGGAAACTAAATATAATCCAAGGAAGCTGAATCAAAATGATTTGCTTGACAAGACACTTCCAAGAATCATAGTCAAGGATACAAGTGCTCTGTTACAATGATAAGTTAGCTACTTCATGGCTTGACTAATTCTTGTAGCTTGATCAAACTGAAAATAAACACTGCAGAAATGAAATGCTACAGAGTTCAACTGAGGTCAATGGAATTATGTTTCAATTATTAACCACATTCCTTTGATTGATATCAAGAGCATCAATTGGTTTTGTGATCACTTATAAAACTTAGCCTTCGACGCCTAACTCTATAGAGAAAACCACACTTGCAGAAATGAAAGAGCATAAAGAAATGAACAGGAAATGCAATGAACAACTATTGCAATAACATCACACAACAGAAAGAAAACTTATTGGGCAATGTATACCAAAGAGAGGGGGGATTGCTTCTTTTGGCATATATTGCCAAGATGGACTACAATAAAGAAATCTTGATCTACTACAATAATAAGCTCTTTATTCCAGCATCAAAATGATTACAATGATCTTTCTCTTCCTCTTCTTCAACTCTCTAATTCTTAAACTACTAAACTATGAACTATCTAGCTTTCCAAGCTGAATGATATCCTCTCATATTTATACATAGAGATTCTTCTTCTTCACAAAAGGAAGTGGAGTTACAACAAGATGAGATTAGATCTTAAACAAGTGGATCTCATAACCAACAAATCCTAGATCCTAAACATGTGGATCTATCCTCCACCAAATCTTGGATTTGATCTAAGATAATTTGAATAGGATAATAACAACATTTTTCATGAGTTCCATGTGTCCAAATTCGTGGGTATGAGCCACAACTTCCTTAAACCACTTAGCTACATAATTGCAGGCTAGCATGACTATTTTAGAAATATCAACCATACAACCCTTTTTTGTACTTTTTGCATACTCGAGACTCACCTAAATGACACCATTATGCACAAAACCCATATTTTACATTATCTATATTCCTCTTCACTGGGTCAGAAATGACATGGAAAGTTTGACTACCAGAACTGCCAATCAACTGCAAAATTGCCAACATTATGCAGAATTGCCAACAGCTATAGAATTTCACAAGCAAGTTAGGAAACAAAATCATATGCTCCAAATAATCATTAATACATGGAATATTCATATTTTTAACATTATTATTCCTTTGAAGTTCATATGAGTGAACATGGGTAATGATAGGTGAAAATAAGATAATATGTGGAAATGGAGGTGTAAATGAGTGAAAGATAAAAAAGGAAAGACATACAAAACTAAGTAAAATAATCCTTTAAAACATGTCAAATCTGGGGCCCAATAGTACTCAAGGGAAGGAATCATGGTCAACAAAAATCAAATAATAATGAGTATAATAGAGACACATCTTCAAGAAGAGGCTCCACATTCAAGCAACAAAGAAGCTTCAATCACGATGAAGGAATCAACAAAAGAGAAGATCATGATCAACTGAGGCATGAATTCAGAAGGATTGCACCACAAAGAAGATCATTCACTCATAGGTATGAAAGTTTCTTTTATGGTCATTGTTTTATTTGTACTAACTTTGGACATAAGGTTGTGGATTGCAGAGAATATGGAAAAAGTGTTCAGACAATAAATACCTATGTGGATTCCCACAACATTTAATGTTACAAATTCCACAATTATAGTCACATAGATCAGAATTGTAGAAGTGTGATGGACCCCTACATGAAAGAAAACATCAATATTAGATGCAAAAAGGTTTGGAGAAGAAAATAAATACAAGAAGAGCAGGTGAATAAAGAGCAAGTCCCAGAGATCGCAGGATTTGCAGTAGTGCAAGAAAGAGAAGAAGAGCATGTGAATAAAGAACAAGCCCAAGAGATTGTACTCTCATGAATTGTAGTGCAATATCATGATGAATCTACAGATAAAGAGGAAGATGTCAAAATTCAAGAATATTATGAAGATGAATATTACTCTGCATTAAGGCGGCTTCCTCTACCTTTCTGAGCCATCCGACTTGGAGACTCCCAGTAAATATGAATATAAAAGAGGGGGAGTCTAAGAAACAACTCTACATATTCGATAACTATCTTTCGAGTAGTTTGAAAGAAGTGCATAATGTCTTGTAACAATTTGGCTTTGGAACACATATCCATACATGCATCAGTTGGCAGTTACACAGGCAGAGGTTCATGATTGTATTCCACATATGTATTCAGGTAGGGATATATTCAATACAGGTTGTTCCACACATGTAGAATATGGTTGCATATAGACAAGACCAGTGGACACATTTTATTCGGTTTGAAGAGTAGGGATATGTGATGATTAGTTGCAGCAGAGAAGCCTTCATAATAATACAATGATAGATGGGTTAACATTGTGGACAATTGAGTAGCAAAGTTATGAACAATTTCTGATATATGGACATAAATGGATTTGTGAGATGCTTAGAAGGTACATAATACACGAGTAAGAGAAGATGCATAACAATGAATTGACAATTGAAACCATCAACATAAGCCATACAATTAAAGGATAATTGTTCAAAACTAAGGTCATTGTTGTCTAAGCAGTGGACATGACAAACATGAAATCAAGTAACTTTGAATGCTTTTTGTATATGTCAAAGAATTACAAGAGGAAGCACCAATGGATAAGCATGTTGGGTATGTGTTATATTCTTTGCACGAGTAGAAGTGTCTGAGCGTATGTGCCAGGTGCACAAAGAGGTTAGAAGGAGGGTGCAAGGGGGTTCGGGGGCAGGGCCCCATAATTTTTTTTTTTTTTCATCGGGACCACATTTTTTGGGACTGCATTATATTTAGTTGGTTTTTCGGCACATGGTTTCTTTGTCGATGGTTTTCTATTTCCGGTTAAGGAATTAGGGTTTTGGACTAATCCAGGTCATTGGGTTAGGGTTTTGGATGCCGCTGGCTCCTATATGTATTTTGTATTGTAAACATTGTAACACAATGAATGAATATAGAATATGGTGGTTTTCCCGGTTTCGGTTTCCAGGAGAAAAATCTCTATGTAATGTTTTTATTTTCCATTGTATCTTTTTTGTTCTTTTTCTGAATATCTGTTTGCAGTAGATATTGTACAATGTTAGGATTTACAAAGCATCCCTATAAGAGAGGAAATGGAGAGTATGCAAGAATCCCCATATTGATTTACACAACATCTTGCAGAAAAGTCAAGGGGATAGAAATTGTCTGATCCAAGTGGATATTGGTGTCCACCCACCTATTCCAACTGGCTCCTCTTGACCATTTTTAGTTCAACACGTTCTTCTATACTTATTTGTAATTACAGGTTCTACACTTTCAGGGCTGTATGAATCCCTACACATCTTCCAGGTGGATATTGATGGCCTCCCATCTAATCCAACTAGCTTATTTTGTATGTTTTCATGTCAACACGTCTTGTTGTACTTCCAGGGCCATTTTGGTTCCCTAAACATTGTTTTTTTGGCTCTCCACATTCAAAATGTATATAGAGTTAGAGTTTGAAGGCGTAATGTGTATTTCTCTGAAATAGATTTCCAACGAGCTATCACGTACCTAAAACTGAGGTCGTATGCAAAAGTTATGACCTCAGGAAGTTGAGGTACCAACTTACCCATAGGGGCCCACATAAATTTTGGTGTTTCATCTCCTAGGATTAGGTTTTTGGATGTCTAGGGTTTTGGCATTCATGAGTAATATAAAAAAGGCTTCTAGAGCATCATTATAATCATTCTGCTCAGACGGATGCACGTAGCAACCACATCTCTTCTCAGAGATAACTACCACCATTCAAGCAAGTGTTTCAGTTCAACAGTTTCAACCTATTTCATTTATTCAATAGAAGATATTGTTCACTAGATATTTGTGTTGTTATTCATATCTTTGTGTTTATTGTATTCATTCTGTTAATTAGTTCATTTCGCTCCTAAATCCGGATCAGTGGTATCAGAGCGGTTTGCTCTTCATTTATTTTTCTTCGTGCATGTCCTCGACAAGATTTGGGTACAAGAAGTTGGGACTTGAACCAATCGAGCCGTTGCAAGATTGGTCGCGCTGATCCCGAAAACAAACCATGGGGGACGAAAATAAATATGATGGAGCAAGAGATCCTTTTAAAATGTTGATCAAGGAAGCCCTCGCGCGACAAAAGAACGAAATGATGGACAACTTTGCGTAGATCCTTCGACGACTGCCCATAGGAGAAGCATCTTCATCAAGCGACCATGCAACCCCCTTCAAGGTACATGTAAATTTTGATATTTCATTATTTGAAGGATTGATAGATGCGGATGCTGTAGATAAATGGTTGAATTTGCTCGAAGGGTATTTTTCGGTCCACAATTTTTCCGATAGGGAAAATATTACTTTTTCACTCCCGAAGGTTGCCCCCCATTTTAAGGACTGGTAGGATACTTACTTTGAGAAAAGGGCCATAGAGGAATCAACAATATTTGTGGTTTCCCCTACATGGGATTCCTTTCGGGATGCCATTAAAGAACAATACTACCTCGTTGGAAGCTACGAGGACCAATGCACCCGATGGACCACCTTGCGTCAAGAAAGGGACCAGACAGTACCATATTTCACCAATAATTTCCATACTTTGTGCACCAAATTGGGTATCAAAGACTCAGGGCGAAATCTGGTGTTCTAATATCACGACTGTTTTCATAGATACATTCAAACATAAATGGATTTTCTAGACATCGCGTCATTGGGTACGGTTTGTAGATATGTTGCCAAGATTGAACAACAATTTAAGAAGAAGAGGCAAGAGTTTGGATTTGCAAACTCCTCATAGCTGAAGCAGAGAAAAGGCGGCCCCGACCCACATGAAAAGGAACAGAGAAAAGATGGCTACTCTCAGGACAACTTGTCCAAGCCACAACACAAGAAGGGCAATGAAAAGACAAAGAAGGACACAGAAAAATGGTGTGAATACCATAAAATCCCTTGGCACAAAATTGAAGAATGTCGCTCCAAGAAGTCACTTGTGGGCAAGCTAAAGGTGTTCAAGTCCAAGGCCTATTCTGACTCCAAATAAAATCCAGAAGGAAGGAGGTGGATTATCAATGTTGAACCTAGTGCCACTGTCACTACCACCAAAGTCTAGCCAAGCAAGCCAAAAGAACTAGAGGAAGGGGAACACAAAGGGGGCTCCGCTTCATTTCATTGTCGATAGCAGCAGTCAGAAGAACTTGATATCAATATAGGTTGTCAAGCGATTAGAATTTCCGATGATAACACACCTGTAGCCCTACACCGTCGACTAGCTTCACCAAGGAAGAGATCTTCGTGTCAGCCAATAGTGTCATCTGTTGTACGACATCAAGCCTTTCAAAGATGAGGTATTATGTGATATTTCTCCCCTTGAAGTTTGTGATGTTATTTTACGACAACCATATTTGTGGAAGTGTCATGCGCCTGCGTATGAGTCTAGACCCCACATTGTTATTATTACTTTGGGTAGACAATTGTAGAGGATACCAGAGGTAGCGCTGCCTACCCCTATTTCTTTAATCTTTTCTAAGCAATGTAGTAAGGTCATTTCATAGACCGAGAAGTTTGTCTTCTTTGTGATCCATGCTCACATAAGTAGAAGCTCATCACCACATCTGTAGCCTCTACACAGAGCCTCTCTTTGTAGCAGAAGGATGGTGATCTGACCCCTGATGCACCTCTTCCTAATGGACCAGTCTATCATCGCTCACTGATGAAAAATGACGAAATAGAGCTTCTTCAAAAGGGTCACATCAGACCCAACTCATCCCTTTGCGGGAGCCCAATTGTACTGGTGCAGAAGAAGGATAGGACCTGGAAACTCTACATTGATTATATAGCATTAAACAAAATCACAGTCAGGAATCGATACCCAATTCCCAGGATTGATGACCTTCTTGACCAACTCAAGGGGGAAAAGTTCTTTAGCAAGATTGACCTAAAGTCTGGATACCACCAGATTCCCATCGAACCAACTGATGTATGGAAGACAACCTTCAAATCCAAAGAAGGTCTCTTCGAATGGTTGGTCATGCCCTTTGGCTTAACAAATGCACCAACCACTTTCATGAGATTGGTGTATGATGTATTGAGATGCTTCACCAACTCTTTTTTGGTGGTATATTTGGATGACATCCTCATCTTCATAAAAACTTGGGAGGAGCACATGCGCATATTCAATAGGTTTTGAGCACTTTGCGGCAACACAAGCTATATGCCAACTTGAAAAAAATCTCCTTTGGCATGAACAAGGTCCAATACTTGGGATACATTGTTGATGAGCATGGGGTACATGTTGATCCAGCTAAGATCCAAGTCATATGTGACTAGCCATCCCTGACCACACTCACCGAGATTCAGAGCTTCTTGGGACTGGACAACTTCTACTGACGGTTCATGTTGGACTTCTCCCATATTGCATGGGC
Source organism: Picea engelmannii (assembly GCA_009831015.1). NCBI lineage: Eukaryota > Viridiplantae > Streptophyta > Pinopsida > Pinales > Pinaceae > Picea > Picea engelmannii. Next base: position 224,552 of record ML796126.1, on the reverse strand, counting down.
CCTCAACCAAGTGACCAAGGGAAGTGGCAGGGAAAAGTTCATGTGGGGGAAAGAACAACAACGAGGATTTGATGATATGAAGCATCGCTTGTGCTCAACTCCAATACTCTCCTTGCTTGATTTGCAACAACTGTTCGATATTGAGACTGATGCATATGACTATGTTGTAGGCACAATTCTCACTCAACACGGTCATCTGGTGGCATACCATAGTGAGACACTCTCAAATGTTGTCCATAAATACCCCACCTATGACAAAAAAATGTATTCCATTGTCCAAACCTGTCTTCAATGGAAACATTACATTCCGGGAAAGGAGATGATCATCCACATTGATCATAAGCCTCTGTAGTTTGTACAAACACAGGGGAAATTGCATAATGAATTCCATCAAAAGTGGTCCACCTACCTGCAACAATTCCATCTCAATATCAGGTATAAGACATGGATCTCAAATCGTATCACTGACTGCCTCAGTCGACCTCCCGTGGCTGCACTCACCACTGTGCTCCATTCCTGTGGACATGAGGCATCTGAGTGGCCCCAACTTTATCAACAATATCCAGACTTTGCCACCACCTATCAACTCTTGAGTACAAGTGCGACTGTTACTGATTTTCACATTCAGGACTAACTATTATTCCATCTAGGACATCTTTGTGTTCCTATAAGCGAGCGTGCAAAGATGATTTGGGAAGCCCACTACAGTCGGATGGCATGCCATTTTGGCATGGAGAAAAGTGTGGTCGTTCTACTGAAACATTTTTATTGGCCAAAAATTCAACAGGACGTCAGCAAGTATATAAAATCTTGCATTGCCATTGCCATTGCCAAGCCAACCATCAAGAAGCAAGGCTTATACACCCCTCTTACTACTCCTGAGAATCCTTGGGAATCCATCTCAATGGATTACGTGTTTGGACTTCCATCCACCAAGAAAGACAATGATTGCGTATTTGTGGTCGTTGATCGATTTTCAAAGATGGCCATCCTCACAGCCTACACGAAGAATATCACAATGACATATACTACCAATCTCTTCTTTGAACAAGTATGGGTCTATTTTGGGATACCACAAATCATCATCTCCGACCGGGACAACAGGCTCCTCAACACATTTTGGTCGAGTCTTTGGTCACTGTTGGACACCAAGACCACTAAATGAACTTCTTTCCACCCCCAAACAGATGGCCAAATAAAGGTCGTCAATCAGATGATTGTGCACATCCTATGCATGTACACTCCAAGCATCCGCATACATGGGATGAGAGTCTCCCCTATGTTCAACATAGTTACAACATGGCTCTCCATAACTCCACCAACCATAGCCCATTTCAGGTGGGGTTGGGATTCCAAACCTTGGGTCCCATTCATGTTGCACTACATCTATCCACCACACAGACCAACTCTTCCCATGTTCAGTTTGAGACCGACAAAGTCACCAGATTAATTGAGTGGATTCAACACATCCGCTAATAGGTCCATGGGATTTTTCAACAAGCCAATGCTAAGTACAAGCAACGCCATGATCAACACAAGGTACTGCACCAGTTCCAGGTTGGAGACAAAATTTGGTTACATTTGTAGAAGGAGCGTCTTACAGGGCCCCATTGGAAGCTCTGCCCACTTCGATATGGGCCTTACACTATCACCAAAGCTGTGAGTAGTAATGCTTTTGAGATCAACACTCTACCCTTCCTTGGCTTGCACACAATGTTCAATGTGGACCTCCTTCATCCATATATCCCACCATTATTAGACACCTTAGAGATCGCAGAACAACTGACACCAACAGAGATCAACCCTAACTGCATGGAACAAGCATCCATTGATCAGATAGTGGACACACATGTCAAGGGAACTCGCCAGCATAGGATCCATCTTTATCGGGTTGTCAAGGTAGGTCAACTCCTACACCAAGGAAAGTGGCTCACCTGGGGCCAAATTCAAAAGAAGTTTCCTCACCTGATGGGGGAACTCAACACAATGGAAACCATTTCTTCCTAAGGGGAGAGGATTTATCCAGGTGGATATTGGTGGCCACCCACCTATTCCAATTGGATCCTCTTAACCATTTTTACTTCAACATGTTCTTCTGTACTTCTTTTTAATTGTGGGTTCTACACTTCCGGGGCTATCTGAAACCCTACACATCTTCCAGGTGGATATTGGTGGCCTCCCATATAATCCAACTGGCTTATTTTTTATGTTTTCGTGTCAACACATCTTGTTGTACTTCCATGGACATTTTGGGGCCCTAAACATTGTTTTTTTTGGCCCGCCATAGTCAAACTGTAGACATAGTAAGAGTTTGAAGGCATAATGTGTAGTTCTTTGAAAGATGTTTACGCCTAAAATGGAGGTCATATGAAAAATTTACGACCCCGAGAAGTTAAGGTACCAACTTACCCATAGGGGCCCACATAACTTTTGGCGTTTCATCTCCTAGGGTTAGGTTTTTGGATGTCTATGGTTTTCAAATTCATGAGTAATATAAAAAATGCCTTTGGAGCCTCATTGTAATCATTATGCATAAACAAATGCGCGCAACAACCACATATCTTCTTAGAGATAGCTACCACCATTCGAGCAAGTGTTTCATTTCAACAATTTTACAATTTCATCCTTTTTCATTTATTCAATAGAAGATATTGTTCACTGGATATCTGTGTTGTTCTTCATATCTATGTGTTTATTGTATTCAGTCTGTTAATCAGTTCGTTCTGCTCCTAAATCCAAATCATTGTCAGAAAAAAAAGATTAGAGGATAGATTGTTCAAAGAAGGTATATCCTTAGGGAGAGTTACCCTTTTATCAAAGGGGGAGAAAGATAAAGAGAAAGATATGAAGAGAAATTACATAAGCATGGAGATATGGGGAGCAACCCAAAAGGGGGATACCCTTGGGCATTGATGTCAAAGGATGAGAGAGAAACATGAGGAGAGAAACATTGATAAGGAGAAAAACACGAGGAGAGAAGCATTGACGAGGAGCGATGGTCATAGGGGGAGTGTGAGTGCTGCCATCAATGTTTGGAGTATGAGTGTTTCCATCAATCCCAAAGGGGGAGATTGTTGGATAGTTGGTTGTCAGTGATGTTGTTGGACAATTGGTTGTCATTGATGTCAACAAGAAGTGGATTTCATTGATTTCAATATATGTGATTGGGATATTTGGAGAAGTATCCAAAGTGGTCCCCTTATGGCATATCTCTAAGAATGTCCCTCACAGGAAAACACTATGAAGAAGTCTACAAGAAACCCATAGGTGTGGTCATGAATCCTGAAATTGTTTGAGGAATAAGGACATGAAGGATAGTGTAAATGCATGCAACACACTCATATATGGATAGTCCTCATCATGTCGTTTCCAACAGTAGGTGGAACATCATGTAGTTCCTCACGGTTGAGGAGTTATGAGGTCATGAAGTTGGAAGCACCAAATATGGATTAAGAAGCCCCTAGTTAGTTACAAGTCATTGGTGAACCCGAGGTTGAATCTAAGGTAGAAATTCTGAGGTTGCGAAACAAGGTCGAAGGTGAAAGTTTTGGAGTTGTAGAAAAGGTGATAACCCTAGTTTCTGAGGTTATCCGAGGGTTATAGATAAGTAGGGCGTGGATGTACGTGAGCCATAGTGGTGCAAAGCATAGATATCCATGGGTGGTAGAGGAGCAAGTTGTGGATATGTGAAAATATTGTGAAAGGTTGTGAAGCGATGCTTGTGCCAGGTTGGTGTGTTTGTCTGTGATCTTAAGCACCATGTCTATTACAAGTTCTTAGGTATGTTTATATGCATGATTTGATTGATATATCTTGGTGATATGGTACATTCTTGAGGCATGGTATGGTGATTTAGGCATATTCCAGAGACACATATTTGTGTTGTTGGTACATGGTTGAGATGCAAACTTTGTATATGGTGGCACATGTTTGAGGTACATATTAGTTACATGTTGATGATGTTGTGGTCATGCCTTTGGTATCTTGTTGAGGCATTGGTATATGTTTGAGGCACACATTTGGTGCATGTTGTGAGGCATATTCTTGACACATGTATGAGGTGCATATCTTGGTGATGATGGTATATGTTGAGGTACCCCTTAGTGATGT
>ML796126.1:157811-215580 GCA_009831015.1 Picea engelmannii | reverse complement strand
GGATCTGTAATATTTTCCTCCATTTGTGCACAATTGGCCACAAAAATATTCCTCTTCTGGTTAACACGAGTTTCATGAACTGATTTGAATTTCCATGTATATCCTTCAAAATCCAGAAAGCACAAATTTGAGACAAAAACTGTATCTTTCAGACACTCTTTTGCATTACAAATTTCCCACTATATGATAACACCAACCTGGTCAACAAATTGATCATTGCCTTTGATCAAAGATGAATAAAATGTTTGCAGCAAAATATGAATAAACGGTTAAAACGAGGAGTTTTCTTGAATTTCTTTGCAAAAAGTGATCTAGAAGGGAGAGGATTCTCAACTTAAAGTGCTTCAGTTGTGTTTGGCAGTATCACTTCCACCTGCATTATTTATTTCTTTAACATTTGCACCAAATGTGCATCCATTCTGAACATAGCATTGTCATCAAAATCACTATCTGAGTCTTTAGAGCCCCCAAAGTCTCTAGGCTCTTTCCCAATCTTCTTTAGAAACCTTTTTTAGAAATCAACCTTTACAAATTCTTTGAAGACAAACTACCAATCCTTGTAGACATTACTCATTTTTGAAAAACATATTTTTATCATGACTAGTCTTGAAGTAGCCTCTCTTGGATTTTGAAAAAATTAAAAAGAAATTTTCTTACAGACTTTGAGTTTCGCTTTTGTTACTTGTGGACCAATGTATTATGCTTCTTTGTGCAGGTCTTCCACTTCTAGGATGATATAGTTTTGTCAGATTTGTCTTCTTGCAAAAATTCTTCTATGGAGATTGTATTCAAATACTTTATCAGAGATTTAGTAGGATTTCTTCAAGTCTTTAATTGGAGAACTGTCTTAAGGTTTTTATAACATAATTTATCTTCAAATCTTGAAATATGTTCTGGAGTTGTATTGATATCAAGTGTCTTCGTTTTGATTTATGCAACTTTCACATCAAAATTGAATCCTTGCTAATAGCTCTTGGAGGTCCATTCTTTGAAGGAAACTAACCATTTGCATTTTTTTTTATGCATTCATGTCAAGGATGAGTTTTCCATGTCCTTCATATTTAGTAAATAATTGATAGGATATATTATAGTACTTCTTGGAACAATGAAGAAGATGATGAAGGAGATCTAGCCCGCTACCATAATTGATGTTCGAAGAACAAATTCTTCTTATTATTTTTATCTATTTATTTCTACATTACTCTACCCTACTTGAGAAAAAGAAAAACCTCTTCTCAAGTATAAGAGTATTTCCAATGTAACCATGTGCGTAACAAGATCAAGAATAAATTCATATCCAAGTATGGAATATGTACCTTAATAGCTGCTTGGATGTGAGGAACCAACCAAACTGTTTGATTTAGTACCCTGAAGTGTTGAAGACAGGAATAATTCCTTGGATTGATGATGGTCTGGAACCATTCTTCAATGTTATCACTCATCCTTATACTTTCTTCTTCATTTTTACTGACTTGCATGCCTTCCTTTGTCATACCCTGTAGATCTTCAAACATTTGGCTCTTCCATAAAGGATCTAGGTAAAAATTTGCAAGAAACTCTCCAATATCATGTTCCAATGCCTGCTCTCCATCGAATGTTATCCATGTCTCTTTGGTCTCCTTTGAAGATTAGCATGGATAATCAAAGAAGACTTCTATATATGGTTGTTGTAAATCTGGTTCATGGAACTTTGGATTCTCTATCTCTCCTTGAGATGCAGCTTTGTCTCCAATTGCCACTAAGATCTGAGAAAATTCTTGAAGCAACATCCTCTTTCACTCAAACATTCTTGAGATTTCTTGGATTCTTCTTGTTGGATATGCTAATCCATGTCTCACACATGGATTAGTGTATGGGGGGTCTTTTGAACCAAAAACTAAAACTTCTACATAACACAAATTTCGAAGCAAAGCATGTACTTGGAAATCTCATGCTACTAAGATCTTGCTTTCACCAAGTTATCTATTGACATGAGTATGCATCAAACTTAAATGAAAAGACTGAAAACCAAACTGCCAATGCTTATTCCCTTTAGCATCTCCCGAGCAACGATGCTAAAAATGTCAATCAATTCTATTGTCAGAATTCTATTACATTAAATTCATCAATCCGATGTCCATAGACTTCTGAGATTCTCGAAAAAATGTATGCAGGAGTGGGAAACTAAATATAATCCAAGGAAGCTGAATCAAAATGATTTGCTTGACAAGACACTTCCAAGAATCATAGTCAAGGATACAAGTGCTCTGTTACAATGATAAGTTAGCTACTTCATGGCTTGACTAATTCTTGTAGCTTGATCAAACTGAAAATAAACACTGCAGAAATGAAATGCTACAGAGTTCAACTGAGGTCAATGGAATTATGTTTCAATTATTAACCACATTCCTTTGATTGATATCAAGAGCATCAATTGGTTTTGTGATCACTTATAAAACTTAGCCTTCGACGCCTAACTCTATAGAGAAAACCACACTTGCAGAAATGAAAGAGCATAAAGAAATGAACAGGAAATGCAATGAACAACTATTGCAATAACATCACACAACAGAAAGAAAACTTATTGGGCAATGTATACCAAAGAGAGGGGGGATTGCTTCTTTTGGCATATATTGCCAAGATGGACTACAATAAAGAAATCTTGATCTACTACAATAATAAGCTCTTTATTCCAGCATCAAAATGATTACAATGATCTTTCTCTTCCTCTTCTTCAACTCTCTAATTCTTAAACTACTAAACTATGAACTATCTAGCTTTCCAAGCTGAATGATATCCTCTCATATTTATACATAGAGATTCTTCTTCTTCACAAAAGGAAGTGGAGTTACAACAAGATGAGATTAGATCTTAAACAAGTGGATCTCATAACCAACAAATCCTAGATCCTAAACATGTGGATCTATCCTCCACCAAATCTTGGATTTGATCTAAGATAATTTGAATAGGATAATAACAACATTTTTCATGAGTTCCATGTGTCCAAATTCGTGGGTATGAGCCACAACTTCCTTAAACCACTTAGCTACATAATTGCAGGCTAGCATGACTATTTTAGAAATATCAACCATACAACCCTTTTTTGTACTTTTTGCATACTCGAGACTCACCTAAATGACACCATTATGCACAAAACCCATATTTTACATTATCTATATTCCTCTTCACTGGGTCAGAAATGACATGGAAAGTTTGACTACCAGAACTGCCAATCAACTGCAAAATTGCCAACATTATGCAGAATTGCCAACAGCTATAGAATTTCACAAGCAAGTTAGGAAACAAAATCATATGCTCCAAATAATCATTAATACATGGAATATTCATATTTTTAACATTATTATTCCTTTGAAGTTCATATGAGTGAACATGGGTAATGATAGGTGAAAATAAGATAATATGTGGAAATGGAGGTGTAAATGAGTGAAAGATAAAAAAGGAAAGACATACAAAACTAAGTAAAATAATCCTTTAAAACATGTCAAATCTGGGGCCCAATAGTACTCAAGGGAAGGAATCATGGTCAACAAAAATCAAATAATAATGAGTATAATAGAGACACATCTTCAAGAAGAGGCTCCACATTCAAGCAACAAAGAAGCTTCAATCACGATGAAGGAATCAACAAAAGAGAAGATCATGATCAACTGAGGCATGAATTCAGAAGGATTGCACCACAAAGAAGATCATTCACTCATAGGTATGAAAGTTTCTTTTATGGTCATTGTTTTATTTGTACTAACTTTGGACATAAGGTTGTGGATTGCAGAGAATATGGAAAAAGTGTTCAGACAATAAATACCTATGTGGATTCCCACAACATTTAATGTTACAAATTCCACAATTATAGTCACATAGATCAGAATTGTAGAAGTGTGATGGACCCCTACATGAAAGAAAACATCAATATTAGATGCAAAAAGGTTTGGAGAAGAAAATAAATACAAGAAGAGCAGGTGAATAAAGAGCAAGTCCCAGAGATCGCAGGATTTGCAGTAGTGCAAGAAAGAGAAGAAGAGCATGTGAATAAAGAACAAGCCCAAGAGATTGTACTCTCATGAATTGTAGTGCAATATCATGATGAATCTACAGATAAAGAGGAAGATGTCAAAATTCAAGAATATTATGAAGATGAATATTACTCTGCATTAAGGCGGCTTCCTCTACCTTTCTGAGCCATCCGACTTGGAGACTCCCAGTAAATATGAATATAAAAGAGGGGGAGTCTAAGAAACAACTCTACATATTCGATAACTATCTTTCGAGTAGTTTGAAAGAAGTGCATAATGTCTTGTAACAATTTGGCTTTGGAACACATATCCATACATGCATCAGTTGGCAGTTACACAGGCAGAGGTTCATGATTGTATTCCACATATGTATTCAGGTAGGGATATATTCAATACAGGTTGTTCCACACATGTAGAATATGGTTGCATATAGACAAGACCAGTGGACACATTTTATTCGGTTTGAAGAGTAGGGATATGTGATGATTAGTTGCAGCAGAGAAGCCTTCATAATAATACAATGATAGATGGGTTAACATTGTGGACAATTGAGTAGCAAAGTTATGAACAATTTCTGATATATGGACATAAATGGATTTGTGAGATGCTTAGAAGGTACATAATACACGAGTAAGAGAAGATGCATAACAATGAATTGACAATTGAAACCATCAACATAAGCCATACAATTAAAGGATAATTGTTCAAAACTAAGGTCATTGTTGTCTAAGCAGTGGACATGACAAACATGAAATCAAGTAACTTTGAATGCTTTTTGTATATGTCAAAGAATTACAAGAGGAAGCACCAATGGATAAGCATGTTGGGTATGTGTTATATTCTTTGCACGAGTAGAAGTGTCTGAGCGTATGTGCCAGGTGCACAAAGAGGTTAGAAGGAGGGTGCAAGGGGGTTCGGGGGCAGGGCCCCATAATTTTTTTTTTTTTTCATCGGGACCACATTTTTTGGGACTGCATTATATTTAGTTGGTTTTTCGGCACATGGTTTCTTTGTCGATGGTTTTCTATTTCCGGTTAAGGAATTAGGGTTTTGGACTAATCCAGGTCATTGGGTTAGGGTTTTGGATGCCGCTGGCTCCTATATGTATTTTGTATTGTAAACATTGTAACACAATGAATGAATATAGAATATGGTGGTTTTCCCGGTTTCGGTTTCCAGGAGAAAAATCTCTATGTAATGTTTTTATTTTCCATTGTATCTTTTTTGTTCTTTTTCTGAATATCTGTTTGCAGTAGATATTGTACAATGTTAGGATTTACAAAGCATCCCTATAAGAGAGGAAATGGAGAGTATGCAAGAATCCCCATATTGATTTACACAACATCTTGCAGAAAAGTCAAGGGGATAGAAATTGTCTGATCCAAGTGGATATTGGTGTCCACCCACCTATTCCAACTGGCTCCTCTTGACCATTTTTAGTTCAACACGTTCTTCTATACTTATTTGTAATTACAGGTTCTACACTTTCAGGGCTGTATGAATCCCTACACATCTTCCAGGTGGATATTGATGGCCTCCCATCTAATCCAACTAGCTTATTTTGTATGTTTTCATGTCAACACGTCTTGTTGTACTTCCAGGGCCATTTTGGTTCCCTAAACATTGTTTTTTTGGCTCTCCACATTCAAAATGTATATAGAGTTAGAGTTTGAAGGCGTAATGTGTATTTCTCTGAAATAGATTTCCAACGAGCTATCACGTACCTAAAACTGAGGTCGTATGCAAAAGTTATGACCTCAGGAAGTTGAGGTACCAACTTACCCATAGGGGCCCACATAAATTTTGGTGTTTCATCTCCTAGGATTAGGTTTTTGGATGTCTAGGGTTTTGGCATTCATGAGTAATATAAAAAAGGCTTCTAGAGCATCATTATAATCATTCTGCTCAGACGGATGCACGTAGCAACCACATCTCTTCTCAGAGATAACTACCACCATTCAAGCAAGTGTTTCAGTTCAACAGTTTCAACCTATTTCATTTATTCAATAGAAGATATTGTTCACTAGATATTTGTGTTGTTATTCATATCTTTGTGTTTATTGTATTCATTCTGTTAATTAGTTCATTTCGCTCCTAAATCCGGATCAGTGGTATCAGAGCGGTTTGCTCTTCATTTATTTTTCTTCGTGCATGTCCTCGACAAGATTTGGGTACAAGAAGTTGGGACTTGAACCAATCGAGCCGTTGCAAGATTGGTCGCGCTGATCCCGAAAACAAACCATGGGGGACGAAAATAAATATGATGGAGCAAGAGATCCTTTTAAAATGTTGATCAAGGAAGCCCTCGCGCGACAAAAGAACGAAATGATGGACAACTTTGCGTAGATCCTTCGACGACTGCCCATAGGAGAAGCATCTTCATCAAGCGACCATGCAACCCCCTTCAAGGTACATGTAAATTTTGATATTTCATTATTTGAAGGATTGATAGATGCGGATGCTGTAGATAAATGGTTGAATTTGCTCGAAGGGTATTTTTCGGTCCACAATTTTTCCGATAGGGAAAATATTACTTTTTCACTCCCGAAGGTTGCCCCCCATTTTAAGGACTGGTAGGATACTTACTTTGAGAAAAGGGCCATAGAGGAATCAACAATATTTGTGGTTTCCCCTACATGGGATTCCTTTCGGGATGCCATTAAAGAACAATACTACCTCGTTGGAAGCTACGAGGACCAATGCACCCGATGGACCACCTTGCGTCAAGAAAGGGACCAGACAGTACCATATTTCACCAATAATTTCCATACTTTGTGCACCAAATTGGGTATCAAAGACTCAGGGCGAAATCTGGTGTTCTAATATCACGACTGTTTTCATAGATACATTCAAACATAAATGGATTTTCTAGACATCGCGTCATTGGGTACGGTTTGTAGATATGTTGCCAAGATTGAACAACAATTTAAGAAGAAGAGGCAAGAGTTTGGATTTGCAAACTCCTCATAGCTGAAGCAGAGAAAAGGCGGCCCCGACCCACATGAAAAGGAACAGAGAAAAGATGGCTACTCTCAGGACAACTTGTCCAAGCCACAACACAAGAAGGGCAATGAAAAGACAAAGAAGGACACAGAAAAATGGTGTGAATACCATAAAATCCCTTGGCACAAAATTGAAGAATGTCGCTCCAAGAAGTCACTTGTGGGCAAGCTAAAGGTGTTCAAGTCCAAGGCCTATTCTGACTCCAAATAAAATCCAGAAGGAAGGAGGTGGATTATCAATGTTGAACCTAGTGCCACTGTCACTACCACCAAAGTCTAGCCAAGCAAGCCAAAAGAACTAGAGGAAGGGGAACACAAAGGGGGCTCCGCTTCATTTCATTGTCGATAGCAGCAGTCAGAAGAACTTGATATCAATATAGGTTGTCAAGCGATTAGAATTTCCGATGATAACACACCTGTAGCCCTACACCGTCGACTAGCTTCACCAAGGAAGAGATCTTCGTGTCAGCCAATAGTGTCATCTGTTGTACGACATCAAGCCTTTCAAAGATGAGGTATTATGTGATATTTCTCCCCTTGAAGTTTGTGATGTTATTTTACGACAACCATATTTGTGGAAGTGTCATGCGCCTGCGTATGAGTCTAGACCCCACATTGTTATTATTACTTTGGGTAGACAATTGTAGAGGATACCAGAGGTAGCGCTGCCTACCCCTATTTCTTTAATCTTTTCTAAGCAATGTAGTAAGGTCATTTCATAGACCGAGAAGTTTGTCTTCTTTGTGATCCATGCTCACATAAGTAGAAGCTCATCACCACATCTGTAGCCTCTACACAGAGCCTCTCTTTGTAGCAGAAGGATGGTGATCTGACCCCTGATGCACCTCTTCCTAATGGACCAGTCTATCATCGCTCACTGATGAAAAATGACGAAATAGAGCTTCTTCAAAAGGGTCACATCAGACCCAACTCATCCCTTTGCGGGAGCCCAATTGTACTGGTGCAGAAGAAGGATAGGACCTGGAAACTCTACATTGATTATATAGCATTAAACAAAATCACAGTCAGGAATCGATACCCAATTCCCAGGATTGATGACCTTCTTGACCAACTCAAGGGGGAAAAGTTCTTTAGCAAGATTGACCTAAAGTCTGGATACCACCAGATTCCCATCGAACCAACTGATGTATGGAAGACAACCTTCAAATCCAAAGAAGGTCTCTTCGAATGGTTGGTCATGCCCTTTGGCTTAACAAATGCACCAACCACTTTCATGAGATTGGTGTATGATGTATTGAGATGCTTCACCAACTCTTTTTTGGTGGTATATTTGGATGACATCCTCATCTTCATAAAAACTTGGGAGGAGCACATGCGCATATTCAATAGGTTTTGAGCACTTTGCGGCAACACAAGCTATATGCCAACTTGAAAAAAATCTCCTTTGGCATGAACAAGGTCCAATACTTGGGATACATTGTTGATGAGCATGGGGTACATGTTGATCCAGCTAAGATCCAAGTCATATGTGACTAGCCATCCCTGACCACACTCACCGAGATTCAGAGCTTCTTGGGACTGGACAACTTCTACTGACGGTTCATGTTGGACTTCTCCCATATTGCATGGGCCCTCAACCAAGTGACCAAGGGAAGTGGCAGGGAAAAGTTCATGTGGGGGAAAGAACAACAACGAGGATTTGATGATATGAAGCATCGCTTGTGCTCAACTCCAATACTCTCCTTGCTTGATTTGCAACAACTGTTCGATATTGAGACTGATGCATATGACTATGTTGTAGGCACAATTCTCACTCAACACGGTCATCTGGTGGCATACCATAGTGAGACACTCTCAAATGTTGTCCATAAATACCCCACCTATGACAAAAAAATGTATTCCATTGTCCAAACCTGTCTTCAATGGAAACATTACATTCCGGGAAAGGAGATGATCATCCACATTGATCATAAGCCTCTGTAGTTTGTACAAACACAGGGGAAATTGCATAATGAATTCCATCAAAAGTGGTCCACCTACCTGCAACAATTCCATCTCAATATCAGGTATAAGACATGGATCTCAAATCGTATCACTGACTGCCTCAGTCGACCTCCCGTGGCTGCACTCACCACTGTGCTCCATTCCTGTGGACATGAGGCATCTGAGTGGCCCCAACTTTATCAACAATATCCAGACTTTGCCACCACCTATCAACTCTTGAGTACAAGTGCGACTGTTACTGATTTTCACATTCAGGACTAACTATTATTCCATCTAGGACATCTTTGTGTTCCTATAAGCGAGCGTGCAAAGATGATTTGGGAAGCCCACTACAGTCGGATGGCATGCCATTTTGGCATGGAGAAAAGTGTGGTCGTTCTACTGAAACATTTTTATTGGCCAAAAATTCAACAGGACGTCAGCAAGTATATAAAATCTTGCATTGCCATTGCCATTGCCAAGCCAACCATCAAGAAGCAAGGCTTATACACCCCTCTTACTACTCCTGAGAATCCTTGGGAATCCATCTCAATGGATTACGTGTTTGGACTTCCATCCACCAAGAAAGACAATGATTGCGTATTTGTGGTCGTTGATCGATTTTCAAAGATGGCCATCCTCACAGCCTACACGAAGAATATCACAATGACATATACTACCAATCTCTTCTTTGAACAAGTATGGGTCTATTTTGGGATACCACAAATCATCATCTCCGACCGGGACAACAGGCTCCTCAACACATTTTGGTCGAGTCTTTGGTCACTGTTGGACACCAAGACCACTAAATGAACTTCTTTCCACCCCCAAACAGATGGCCAAATAAAGGTCGTCAATCAGATGATTGTGCACATCCTATGCATGTACACTCCAAGCATCCGCATACATGGGATGAGAGTCTCCCCTATGTTCAACATAGTTACAACATGGCTCTCCATAACTCCACCAACCATAGCCCATTTCAGGTGGGGTTGGGATTCCAAACCTTGGGTCCCATTCATGTTGCACTACATCTATCCACCACACAGACCAACTCTTCCCATGTTCAGTTTGAGACCGACAAAGTCACCAGATTAATTGAGTGGATTCAACACATCCGCTAATAGGTCCATGGGATTTTTCAACAAGCCAATGCTAAGTACAAGCAACGCCATGATCAACACAAGGTACTGCACCAGTTCCAGGTTGGAGACAAAATTTGGTTACATTTGTAGAAGGAGCGTCTTACAGGGCCCCATTGGAAGCTCTGCCCACTTCGATATGGGCCTTACACTATCACCAAAGCTGTGAGTAGTAATGCTTTTGAGATCAACACTCTACCCTTCCTTGGCTTGCACACAATGTTCAATGTGGACCTCCTTCATCCATATATCCCACCATTATTAGACACCTTAGAGATCGCAGAACAACTGACACCAACAGAGATCAACCCTAACTGCATGGAACAAGCATCCATTGATCAGATAGTGGACACACATGTCAAGGGAACTCGCCAGCATAGGATCCATCTTTATCGGGTTGTCAAGGTAGGTCAACTCCTACACCAAGGAAAGTGGCTCACCTGGGGCCAAATTCAAAAGAAGTTTCCTCACCTGATGGGGGAACTCAACACAATGGAAACCATTTCTTCCTAAGGGGAGAGGATTTATCCAGGTGGATATTGGTGGCCACCCACCTATTCCAATTGGATCCTCTTAACCATTTTTACTTCAACATGTTCTTCTGTACTTCTTTTTAATTGTGGGTTCTACACTTCCGGGGCTATCTGAAACCCTACACATCTTCCAGGTGGATATTGGTGGCCTCCCATATAATCCAACTGGCTTATTTTTTATGTTTTCGTGTCAACACATCTTGTTGTACTTCCATGGACATTTTGGGGCCCTAAACATTGTTTTTTTTGGCCCGCCATAGTCAAACTGTAGACATAGTAAGAGTTTGAAGGCATAATGTGTAGTTCTTTGAAAGATGTTTACGCCTAAAATGGAGGTCATATGAAAAATTTACGACCCCGAGAAGTTAAGGTACCAACTTACCCATAGGGGCCCACATAACTTTTGGCGTTTCATCTCCTAGGGTTAGGTTTTTGGATGTCTATGGTTTTCAAATTCATGAGTAATATAAAAAATGCCTTTGGAGCCTCATTGTAATCATTATGCATAAACAAATGCGCGCAACAACCACATATCTTCTTAGAGATAGCTACCACCATTCGAGCAAGTGTTTCATTTCAACAATTTTACAATTTCATCCTTTTTCATTTATTCAATAGAAGATATTGTTCACTGGATATCTGTGTTGTTCTTCATATCTATGTGTTTATTGTATTCAGTCTGTTAATCAGTTCGTTCTGCTCCTAAATCCAAATCATTGTCAGAAAAAAAAGATTAGAGGATAGATTGTTCAAAGAAGGTATATCCTTAGGGAGAGTTACCCTTTTATCAAAGGGGGAGAAAGATAAAGAGAAAGATATGAAGAGAAATTACATAAGCATGGAGATATGGGGAGCAACCCAAAAGGGGGATACCCTTGGGCATTGATGTCAAAGGATGAGAGAGAAACATGAGGAGAGAAACATTGATAAGGAGAAAAACACGAGGAGAGAAGCATTGACGAGGAGCGATGGTCATAGGGGGAGTGTGAGTGCTGCCATCAATGTTTGGAGTATGAGTGTTTCCATCAATCCCAAAGGGGGAGATTGTTGGATAGTTGGTTGTCAGTGATGTTGTTGGACAATTGGTTGTCATTGATGTCAACAAGAAGTGGATTTCATTGATTTCAATATATGTGATTGGGATATTTGGAGAAGTATCCAAAGTGGTCCCCTTATGGCATATCTCTAAGAATGTCCCTCACAGGAAAACACTATGAAGAAGTCTACAAGAAACCCATAGGTGTGGTCATGAATCCTGAAATTGTTTGAGGAATAAGGACATGAAGGATAGTGTAAATGCATGCAACACACTCATATATGGATAGTCCTCATCATGTCGTTTCCAACAGTAGGTGGAACATCATGTAGTTCCTCACGGTTGAGGAGTTATGAGGTCATGAAGTTGGAAGCACCAAATATGGATTAAGAAGCCCCTAGTTAGTTACAAGTCATTGGTGAACCCGAGGTTGAATCTAAGGTAGAAATTCTGAGGTTGCGAAACAAGGTCGAAGGTGAAAGTTTTGGAGTTGTAGAAAAGGTGATAACCCTAGTTTCTGAGGTTATCCGAGGGTTATAGATAAGTAGGGCGTGGATGTACGTGAGCCATAGTGGTGCAAAGCATAGATATCCATGGGTGGTAGAGGAGCAAGTTGTGGATATGTGAAAATATTGTGAAAGGTTGTGAAGCGATGCTTGTGCCAGGTTGGTGTGTTTGTCTGTGATCTTAAGCACCATGTCTATTACAAGTTCTTAGGTATGTTTATATGCATGATTTGATTGATATATCTTGGTGATATGGTACATTCTTGAGGCATGGTATGGTGATTTAGGCATATTCCAGAGACACATATTTGTGTTGTTGGTACATGGTTGAGATGCAAACTTTGTATATGGTGGCACATGTTTGAGGTACATATTAGTTACATGTTGATGATGTTGTGGTCATGCCTTTGGTATCTTGTTGAGGCATTGGTATATGTTTGAGGCACACATTTGGTGCATGTTGTGAGGCATATTCTTGACACATGTATGAGGTGCATATCTTGGTGATGATGGTATATGTTGAGGTACCCCTTAGTGATGTTATGGTACATCGTTGATGCATGATATGGTACATGTTTGGTACATGGTTGATGCATGATATGGTATATGGTTGATGTACATGGTTTGGTGATGGTATATCAGTGACAATGATAGTGATAGTGACAACGACAGTGGCAGTGGCATGGACAATGATAGATTGGATGATTAATTGATCATCAGTGGCATGTTGGTTTATGTGACAATGACAGTGACATGTTGGTTTATGTGACAATGATAGGTTGGTTGATGTGACAATGACAATGACAGGTTGGTTGATGTGATAGTGACAAGTTGGTTGATTTGCAATGACAGTGAGTCTACACTTATATTTCAGGGTGACAGGACGGGGTAAGGAAAGGGAGTTGTAGCCTCCTTCTGGTTAGTGCCGGAGAACTCAGGGAGTTGGAGATTACTTAAGGTTGGAGCCTATCAATCAAGGGGTCATAGCCTCCTTTTGGTTGGTTCCAGAGAACTCAGGGAGTTGGATTTTCCTTCAGGTTGGTGCCTGTAAATCAGGTGGTCATAGCCTCCTTCCAGGTGTAGCTGGAGAATTCAGGGAGTTGTAGCTTCTTTCAGCCTGGTGCCTCCTTCTAGTTGGTGCTGGATAATTAGGAAGTTGGTGCTACTTATGAATGTAATATTTGATATATGAGAAATCATTCTGTGGTTTTCTCCCATTTTGGTTTTCATGTAAATTATGGTGTACTATGCATGTGGTTATTTTATGTGATGATACTGCTTATGGTTATATGCTCATGATATATTGAATGAAACCATAAATGATATACCGATGATAAAATTTGAAGTTTATATATTGTGATTAAAAGTGGTAAAAAGTGTTCATATTGATTCACCCTCCCTCCCTCTTAGTATTCCAATAGCTTTCACTCACTCACCAATTTTTCAACTTCAAAGCGAACTACGATGGTATCAAATAATAAAGGTTGATTTGGTTCTTGGGTGAGTTTATGTGCCAGTTGCAAGTTAAGTAGTCTCTCTGTATAAGGGTTACTTAATCATATATGAGGGGATGATGATAGTAATAATAAGGGAAGTCGGTAAGACTAAATTTATTAAGGACCTACTCACCCACCCATGGAATCTCTAGAAGAAGACCTGTAATGTCCTCGACCACCCACAGGTCAGGGTATGCCACCTTCAAGCCCACCCTTGGACTTCTTTCTCTTACCGATAACTTTTTTAATTAATAAGGACACATAAAAGAAAATATCTAACGACATGCACAACAATAACCATCAAGCATGCATATTCTAAAGATTCAATTAAACTATAAATAAATACACAAAGGAATACATTCATATACAGATAAATAATACCATAACAAAGAGAACTTATCTTTATAAAATAAGACACCAACCGGCTGCAGACCAAGGACGTTCCAACCAACCGTAGACACTACTGTTCCAAATCTCAACAACAGTGTCACCCCCGAGCCAGGGCTATGAATCCACAAGGACAGTTCCATAGTGTTACTTGGCTTCCCAAACCAGTCAACACTCAAGCTGTCACATGATTTCCCAGTACTCAAAACAATCCATGTACCCAACTCTCTTCTATCCAGCCTGCACCACCCAAGAGAATGGACCTCCACCCTTCTCTTCCACGCAGTCCCTCAGACAGTCCTTCTCCTTCCAGGGCGCCAACACAACTGGTCCAGAATCTCAATGCTGGAACTCTCAGGACTCGCAGCTGTGAACAAAGTTGGAAACAGGCCAACGCATCTCAAAGATGCAAGCCTCAAGTCATGGTTGGATTACACCAACAATCACTACAACCAACAATACCATGGCTACTCTTCGACAGTTCGTTTCCCTTTCCCAAGCCAAGACGCGGATGAGGATGGATCAATGAGTGATAGGTAAGGACGAGATGAATGAACGAGTGAGAAAGTGAATGAACGCATGAACCAGTGAGAAAGTGGACGAGCAAAAATAAGTGAATGAAGGAGTGAGCGAGCAAATGAGTGAACGAGCAATCAACCAACCCCCCCCAACAGACCAGGGGTGAGTTTAAGTATTTAGTGGGGAGTCAAGAACCTCTCGACCTCCCCCAAGAAGCTCACATAATTGATCCACTCCCTTAGACAAAAGGGTAAGTAAAATAGGAAATAAACATTTATCCCCTCAAGTCCCTCTCTTGTGGAATCATAGCCCCCTATAACTCTAGTCCTTGTCCATCTAACAGCGATCGATGTATTTATTATTAATAATGATCAAAACATTACATTTCTTGGGCACAATGGCCTTTTAATAATTGTTTGGGCACTCTGGCCTATCAACATTGTAACAATACATTATTTAAAATGGGGGTTCAAAACCCGGGGTGTTACATCCCCTCCCCCTTATTTTGGCACTGTCCTCAGTGCATATACAAAATAGAGATCAAAATCTCAAAATTTATTAAAAAATATGCGGGTACTCTGCCCACATGGCATATTCATGCTCCCAAGTATCATATTCAGGACCGTAGCAGGTCCACTAAACTTTTACCAACTCTATAACTCGATTCCAGAGCATTTTGACCTTTCTTTCCAACACCCGCACTGGCTGAACCTGAAAGTTTCCCTCTGTCTCTACCTAAATCAAATGCCAATCAATAACATGTTTAGGATCATGTACATATTTATTTAGTAAAGAGACATGAAATACATTATGCACATTCATGGAAGTAGGCAATGCACGCATGCATGCAATTGGTCCTATTTTGTTCAATATTTCAAATGGACGACAAAATTTGGCTGCCAACTTTGTACAACTACCCAATTTCAAAGAGATTTTCTTGGGCTTCACTTTCAGAAGTACATGCTCCCCTACTTTAAATTCTTTAGCTGTTCTGTTCTTATTTGCATAAACTTTCTGTCTATCCTGAGATGCCTTTAAATTCTACTTGATCTTAACCATCTGGTCTTCCATATCCTTGAGCAACTCTGGCCCAAGTACCACTCTATCTGCTGGGTTGTCCCAACTCACTGAAGTATTTCATTTCCTACCATACAAGGCTTCAAATGGGCTCATTCTCAATGAATCTTGATACCCATTATTATATGCAAACCCAACCAAGTGCAAGTAATCTTCCCACATGGATGGCTTATCCATCACATACATTCTCATCATATATTCAATTAATTGATTGACCCTCTCTGTTTTCCCATGTTTCTATGGATGGTATGTTGTGCTAAAGTTTAGATTTGTACCAAATCCTTTAAACAATCCCCTCCAGAAATTGGAGGTAAACTTTGTATCTCTGTCCGAGACAATTGTCCTAGGTATCCCATGCAACCTAGCAATCTCTCTCATGTAAATTTCTGCAATATTTGATCCAGGTGGATATTGGTGGCCACCCACATATTCCACTTGGACCCCCACCATTTCTTCTTTCAGTTTTTCAGTTTCCGCACAATTTACTATTTTTAGCAGTTTTTCGGGTCCTGAACTTCCGGAGCCGTTTTGAGGCCCTAAACAATGTTTTTTGAGAAAATGGGGAGCAACATGGAAGAAAGTTAAATGTTTCTCACCCAAAATTTGTAGTCCTCGGATAGATATTTCTAACGAGGTATTGAGCACGTCAAATAGAGATCGTATGCCAAAGTTACGTCCCCAGGAAGTTGATGTACCAATTTACCCAAATGGGGCCCATAGTCTTGGCGTTTCATCTCCTAGGGTTAGGTATTTGCATGTTTAGGGTTTTCCATTGTTTCTCAATAATAATAGGCCTTCAAGCTTCATTGTAACACAGTTCAGAGGCCAATATCCACCACATCTCCTCTCAGAGATAAGTTACCAACACCCTAGCTAGTTTATTTCCATTCTGTCTGTAAGTGTATTTCAGTCATTTGTTATTAATGAAATGAAGTCTTATTTCCGCTGCATCTCTACGTTTATGTGTATTTCGGTATTTCATTGTGTTCCTACATAAATCCAGATCAGTGGTATCAGAGCGGTCTACTCGTTCTCGATCCTTCTTTGCATGTCCCCAACGAGGTTGGGGTATAAGGAGTTAGGGATCGATCTAGTTGAACCTTTGCAAGATCAGCGTTGCAAACCCCGACGACCGCCCATGGGGGAAGAAAATAAAGATGAGGGAGCAGGAGATCCTATCAAAATGTTGCTCGAGGAGGCCCTCGAGAAAAAAAGGAACGCGATGATGGAAAACTTTTCCCAAATCCTTCAATGGATGCCCACTAGCGGCGCATCTACATCCAACAACTACTCTGGAGGCTCCACTCCTTTTAAGGTACAAGTAAACTTTGACATTCCCATATTTGAGGGCCAAATAGATGCAAATGTCGTAGATAGATGGTTGAATATGTTAGAAGGATATTTCTTGGTTCATGACTTTTTCGACCGAGAAAGGATTATTTTTGCACTCCTCAAAGCCGCCCCCCATGTCAAGTATTGGTGGGAAACCTACTGGGAGCAACAGGGCGAGGGGGAACCCTCTCTGTTCTCGGTCACACCCACTTGGAATTCTTTCGGAGACACCATCAAGGAAAAATATTATCCCATGGGGAGCTATGAGAACAAATACATACAACGGATTACACTACGGCAACAAAGGGACCAAGATGTGCATGAGCTAACGAACTGTTTCATACCCTACACACAAAGTTGGGTATCAAAGATTCAAAGAAAAATTTGGTGTTAAAGTACTGCAGTTTTCTGCATAGATGCATTCAAGAGGAAATGGAGTTCCTCGACATCTCCTCACTTGGTGCGGCATACCGATATGCTGCCAAGATTGAGCATAAGTTCAAACAGAAGAAGCGAGACTTTGGGTCTGCAAATCAGAAGCAAGGGAAAGGTACCCCCAAAACACAGAACAAAGGACCAAGCCAAGGCGGGGTGGCCCAGGAAAACCCGCCAAATCCGCAAGCAAATTACAATACCACGAATCCAAAAAAGGACATAGGGAAGTGGTGTGAGTTCCATAAGAGCTCCACCCACAACACAAGTGAGTGTCGAGCCAAGGAGTGACTAGTAACTGAGTTGAAGGCCTATGAATCGGATGCATGCTCTGACTCTAAACTAGAACCTGACAAGGGGAATGACAGGGGGAAGTAGATTATCGATGCAGAGCCCAACACCATTGTTTCCACCACAAAGATCCAGAAGAAGGAACCAGAAGACCCAGAAGAGGCAGAGCGTCTCTTCCATTCCAAGATGCGGGTAAAGGGTTCCCCGTTGTAGTTCATTGTCAACAGCGGGAGCTAGAAGAACCTCATCTTAGTAGAGGTCGTGAAGCGGTTGGGCTTGCTGACCAAAAAAAACCCACAACCATGCACCATCGGGTGGTTACACCAAGGACGGGACCTCCGCATCAACCAACAATGCCTCTTTCCCTACAACATGAAGCCCTTCACGGATGAGGTATTGTGTGACATTGCTCCTCTTGATGTTTCTGATGTATTATTAGGCCAACCATACTTGTGGAAGCGACATGATGTGTATGAGTCCGGACCTTATGTTGTTATTATCACTTTGGGCAATAAGATGTACAGGATACTGGAGATAGCACCGCCTACCACCATCTCTTTGGTTACTGCAAAACAATGCAGTAAGCTCATTTCCAAAACTATGAAATTTGTTTTCCTAATGATCCGCCCTCAGGGAAAGAAGAATACTATGGCCATGACCTCCAAACAGGGTCCCTCTGCATGACAACAACAGATGGATAAGGTCGCGGAGGAGTATGGAGACATCTTTACCTCCCTCACAGGGGTGCCTCTACACTGCTAGGTCAAGCACGCCATCTATCTGACCCCAGGCGCATCGCTGCCCAATGGACCAATCTATCGACACTCTGTTTTGGAGAATGATGAAATCAAGAGGTAGATTTAGGAGTTGTTGCAGAAAGGTCACATCTGACCAAGTTCATCGCCCTGTGGGAGCCCGTTCGTGTTGGTGCAGAAGAAGGATGGGACTTGGAGACTCTATATTGACTATCATGCACTAAAAAAGATCACTGTTTGGAATAGGTACCTGATCCCACAGATTGATGACCTTCTAGACCAACTAAAGGGGGAAAAATATTTCAGCAAGATCGACTTGAAGTCTGGGTATCACTAGGTACCAATCGAATCCTCTGATGTGTGGAAGATTGCCTTCAAATCCAAGGAGGGCCTTTTCGAATGGTTGGTCATGCCTTTCGGGTTGACGAATGCCCCTGCAACATTCATGAGGCTAATGGACGACATCTTTCGGCCATTCACCAACTCATTTGTAGTGGTGTACTTGGATGACATTCTGATCTTTAGCCAGACTTGGGAAGAGCACCTCCACTACATCCGACAGGTCCTCCAAACACTGCGGCAACACAAGTTGTGTGCCAATTTGGAGAAATTCACTTTTGGCATGACCTAGGTTTAGTATCTAGGATACATTATTGATGAGAAGGGGGTGCATGTGGATCCTGCAAAGATCCAATTCATTCAGGATTGGCCATCCCAACCACCCTAACAGAGCTCCGCAACTTTTTGGGTCTTTCCAACTTCTACCGTAGGTTCATGTTGGGATTCTCTCATATCACTTGGCCCTTGAGTCAAGTCACCAAGGGAGGAGGGAAAGAAAAATTCTTTTGGTCTGAATCTCAACAGAAGGCGTTCGGGGAATTGAAGCATCGCCTCTGCTCTATGCCAGTGCTCACATTACCAGACTTGCAACAACCATTTGAGATCAAGACATATGCCTATGACTGTGCTATTGGGGCAGTCCTTACTCAACATGGGCATCCAGTGGAATATCACAATGAGGCACTTTCCGACACAGTCTGAAAGTATCCCACTTATGACAAAGAGATGTATTCCATTGTGCAGTCTTGTCGACAATGGAAGAATTACATTTTGGGAAAGGAAACAATCATCCACACAGACCACCGACCCCTGCAGTTCATACAGACACAAGGAAAGTTGCAGAACGATCGCCATCAGAAGTGGTCCACATACTGTCAACAATTTCATTTGAAAATTAAGTACAAGAAAGGCAACACCAATAATGTTGCAGACTGCCTCAGCCGACCACCCATCGTGGCGCTAACCACTGTGCTCAAATCTTGGGCACGAGACTTTCGATTGGCCACTTCTCTACACAACTGATCCAGAATTTGACCACACATACAATACGCTCTTGGAGGGTTAGCAAGTTCCCAATTTTCACCTCCATGATGCCCTGCTATGTCACCTAGGACACCTTTGTGTTCCTTCAAGCGAGCGTGCCAAGATGATTTGGGAGGCTCACTACAGTCGGGTTGTTGGGAATTTCGGGGTCAATAAAACCATGGCAATACTGCAAAAGTATTTCAATTGGTTGAACCTTCGACATGATGTCGGGAAGTACATCAAGTCCTGCACTGCTTGCGCCATTGCCAAACCGACCATCAAGAATCAAGGCCTCTATACTCTGCTTCCTACCCCTAATCGATCTTGGGAATCCATCTCTATGGATTACATGTCGGGCCTTCCTTCTACTAAGCATGGAAACAACTATGTTTTTGTGGTCGTCGACAGATTCTCGAAGATGTCCATTATGATGGCCCACAAGAAGAATATCACAGCAGAAGCCATTGCTAAAATCTTCTTTGAACGAGTGTGGGTACACTTTGGGATCCCACAATGTATCATCTTATATCGGGACAATAGGTTCCTTAGTACATTTTGGTCTAGCCTCTAGTCGACGCTGGACACCAAGCTCACCAAGTCCACATCTTTTCATCCGCAAACTAATGGCCAGATATAGGTCGTCAACTGAATGATCGTACACATTCTGTGCATGTACAAGTCAAAGAATCCACGCACATGGGATGGGACCCTCCCCTATGTACAAAACAACTACAAATGGGCTCTCCATAGCTCAACCAACCACAACCTCTTTCAGGTGGGCTTGGGATTCTAGCCACTATGTCCCATTGACGTAGCCATGCCATTTGTGGCTACTAAGAAAGATTCATCTCATGTCCAGTCTAAGGCTGACAAGGAAAACAACTTCATTGAGCGCATTCAACACATCCGCCAATAGGTTCATGACATCTTGGACAAAGCCAATGCTAAGTACAAGCAACGACATGATCAACATCGGGTGCCACACAATTTCCAGGTGGGCGACAAAGTGTGGCTACATTTGCAAAAGGAGCACCTCGCTGGACCCCACCGCAAGCTTCGCCCACTCTGATATGGGTCATACACCATCACCAAGGCTGTAGGGGACAATGCCTTTGAGCTCAGCATTCCACCATTCCTTGGTCTGCACCCAGTGTTCAATGTGGACCGCCTTCAGCCCTATTTTCCACCTCTACTAGACACATCCGACATGGCAGAACAACTCACACCAACATATTTAAATCCAGAATGCATGGAACAAGCCACAACTGATTATATCATGGATACACAGATCAATCACACTCGACAACAAAGGATACCGCTATATCGAGTTGTCAAAGCAGGCTAACTCCTCCACCAAGGCAAGTGACTCACCAGGGACCAAGTTCAATAGAAGTTTCCTCATCTCATGGAGGAACTCAATGCAATGGGGACCATTGCTTCCTAAGGGGGGAGGAATGATCCAAGTGGATATTGGTGGCCACCCACCTATTCCACTTGTACCCCCACCATTGCTTCTTTCAATTTTTCAGTTTCCGCACAGTTTACTATTTTTAGCAATTTTTCAGGTTCTGAACTTCCAGAGTCGTTTTGAGGCCCTAAACGACGTTTTTTGAGAAAACGGGGAATAATATGGAACAAAGTTCGATGTTGTTCACCCAAAAGTTGTAGTCCTCCGATAGATATTTCTAACGAGGTATTGAGCACGTCAAACAAAGATCGTATGCCAAAGTTACGTCCCTAGGAAGTTGATGTACCAATTTACCCAAACGAGGCCCATAGTCTTGGCGTTTCATCTCCTAGGGTTAGGTATTTGCATGTTTAGGGTTTTCCATTGTTTCTCAATAATAATAGACCTTCGAGCCTCATTGTAACACAGTTCAGAGGCCAGTAGCCACCACATCTCTTCTCAGATATAAGCTACCAACGCCCTAGCTAGTTTATTTCCATTCTATCTGTAAGCGTATTTCAGTCATTTGTTATTAATGAAATGAATTCTTATTTCTGCTGCATCTCTACGTTTATGTGTATTTCTGTATTTCATTGTGTTCCTACATGAATCCGGATCAATATTATCCGCTGTATGGGCTGTTTTTACAGGAACAAAATGAGCATCCTTTGTTAATTTGTCAACCACTACCATGATTGAATCATGTTGTCTTGTTGTCCTGGGTAATTTAGTTATGAAATCAATGGTTATCGCTTCCCATTTCTTCTCTGGGATTGGTAATAGATGCAGCAAACCCGCTGGGTGCCTATGCTCAACCTTCACCTTCTGACATTCCATACATCGAGCGATGTAATCAGCAACATCCTTCTTCATTCCCGGCCAAAATAATTGGCTTCTTACTACTGTAATCGTTTTTTGGTAACCGAGATGTCCAACATAAGGAACATCATGCATTTCCTTCAATACCAAATTCCTCATTTCTCTAGAACTAGGAACATAGATTCCATTCTTATGCATAAGTAATCCATCTTCCTTTAACAAGTACCCCTTTATTTTTTGTTGTACATATCCTTGCTATAAGCTTTCCTTTACCTGTAGGTAATGATGATCTGTAACAAGATCATCTAAAATTTTTCTCTTCAAGTCTGACTGATGCATATTTACAATAGTAGCATGCATGAGATGCACTCTTATACTAAGTGCATCAACAACTTTATTCTCTTTTCCTTTGATATTCTTGATATCGAGGTCATATTCACTTAAAAATTCTAGCCATCTTGTTTGCCTCACATTCAAGGTTGGTTGTTCAAAAAAATACTTCAAGCCAATGTGGTCTATCCTTAATTCAAATCTCTTCCCCATGAGATAATGCCTCCACATCCTCAAGGCGTGGACAATGGAAAAAAACTCCAAGTAATGTGTGGCACAGTTCCTCTCATGCTTTTTAATCTTTCTAGACTCATAACCAATGACATGTCCATTTTGCACGAGGAATCCCCCAAGTCCTTCCTTACATGCATCTGTACATACCACAAAACTTTCATTTGGGTAAGAAATCTTTAACACAGGTGCACTAGTAAGTAATTCCTTCAATAGATTAAAATTCTCTTGACACTTAGGTGTCCATTCAAATTTAGTTCCCTTCTTTTGCAAAGAAGTGATGGGATGAGGAATCTCATAGAACCCTACTATGAACCTTTTGTAGTAACCAACTAATCCCATAAAATATCTGACTTCTGACACATTTCTGGGTGTTGGCCATCCTCTAATGGCTTCAATCTTCTCTGGATCTACTGTTTTTCCCTACTATGAAATAATGTGTTCTAAGTAATGGATTTTCTTTTGATAAAAAGAACACTTACTCATCTTGGCATACAACTGATGTTCTCTCAACACTTGTAATACTAGTCTTAAGAGATGTCCATGCTCCTCTTTAGACTTAGAATAGACAAGTATGTCATCCAAGAATACTATGAAAAACTTATCCAAATAATTCCTGAATATGCCATTCATTAGGCACATAAAGACAGCTGGTGCGTTGGTCAATCCAAATGGCACCACTACAAATTCATAATGCCCATACCTGGTCCTAAAGTCCTTCTTATGAATGTATTATTCCTTGATTCTTACCTGATGGTATCCTGACCTCAGGTCAATCTTTGAAAACATCTTTGCTCCTCTTAGCTGATCAAGGAGGTCATCAATTTTGGGTAGAGGATACTTGTTCTTTATAGTATACTTATTCAATTGTCAAAAGTCAATACACAACCTCAAGGTTCCATCCTTCTTTTTGTCAAAGAGTACTAGTGCTCCCCAAGGTGAAACACTTGGACGTATGTACCCTTTCTTCAACAATTCCTCCAACTGCATTTGTAATTCTTTTAATTTCGGTGTGCTCATTATGTAATGTGTTTTTGACACCAGGGTAGCTCCAGGCACTAGATCAATAGAGAAATCTATCTCCCTTTTTGGTGGCAACCCTGGTATTTCTTGGAATACATCCTCGAATTCTTGTAGTATCGAGAAATCTTCCAGGCTTGGATACTTTGTCTTTTCCGGCTCCTCCACATGGGCTGCATACAATTGACATCCTTTCCTAAAACATCTGTTCAACTGTAAGGATGAAATCTCCCTTATAGAGATGGGTCTTGGAACTCCTTTCATAGTGTTATGTTTTCCATCTTCATCAAGATAGGTAAATGTCTTGCTATGACAATCTAGGACAACATGATGCTTGTCCAACCAATCCATTCCAATTAGAATATCATAAGACCCCAATGGTATGATATTTAGATAAACATTTGTATTCACACCATTAAGACTTATGGAACATCATCTAACCATATCATGGATTCTCCTTTTGGTTCCAGTGGCTAGCTGAACCAAAATTGATTTTCCAAGCTTACTTTTCTCCAAATGTAATCTATCCACTATTTTAGGGTCAATTTAGCAATCAATTGCTCTTGAATCAATTAAAATAGAAACCAGATGATTTATGATCTTACCTTCCACCTCGATCATATTGGACTGGTACTCTGCTTGTCGATCATCTAAAGCTGCATAGATTCTTCCCATATCTTCGACTGTTGTAGCCTCTTGGATGTTGTGCACAATCTTCACTTTGTCCTTTCTGTGTGGGCAATACTTGTACATATGATCTTCTTTGCATCCCCAACATTGGATAGGTGGTCTTCCCATTTTTCCCAAGGAGTCTTCTTTCTTAGATTCACCCTTAGCATACTGATCTTGATGATTTCTATTAGGCTCATTCCTATTGAAGGGAGGTTTAAATCCTTCCCTCCTCTGATCGAACTTCTCCTTCTTCTTATCCTTCCAAGATTTATGCAGGGATTCTCTTCCCTGACCTTGCTCATACAGGTATTTAGCCTTCCTGATGGCCTCAATCAAGGTCCTGGGCTCATCATACCTAATCTTTTCTTTATAAAAGGCTGGCAGTCCACTAAAAAACCTCTGTATCTTTACCTTTTCATTGTTTATAAACCCAACATTTAACAATCCCAAGAACTTCTTCTCATATTCTGCCATAGTCATGCTTCCCAGCCCGAGTTCAAAGAACTCTTACATTTTCTTGTCATAGAAATGCTCTGAGAGGTACTCCTTCTAGAAGTACTTCTTGAACTGTTTCCAAGTGATCCTATTCTCATTAATATGTTCAACTTGCTTCAGTTGATCCCACCACATTGCAGCTTTCCCATGTAAATGGTGTTAGCAATATTTCTTGTCATGGTCTCGAGAGCATTCGGGTCTGCAAATTGCACGAAGTGATCAAGCGCAGCATGGGAGAATCCTTGTTTTTCCAAGTAGCGGGTCAAGCGAGCGGGCAAGGTGTCATCGGCATCATCCAAGATCGATGATCTCACGAATTCGGGAGTTCGCAGGGTAAAGAACCAAACATTGGGTATCCCAAGTCACGAGGACGCGGGAAGCGAGAAGGTGAATAACCATTATATCTGAATCGAGGTGAGCCGTTGGATCCGCACGTGGGATCGCGTATCGGGGACTCGCAAGAAAGGGCTTAAGAATTTGGGCGCGGGAATTGCGAGATCGCGAGGAGTGACATCCCGATAGCTGGAGGTAGTGGGGGCCACAATAGAGTCAGCGAGTGGAATACAGGTGGCACGAAGCCTCGGGATCTCGCCGCGAGAAGCCCTGAATTGTTGGTGTTAGGATTTGCAAGTCGCGAGGCGCCGAGAGCATTAAGGACTCCGACCCACAGTCTTTTCGAGGTGATCAGAACCGTCCATTTGAACCGGACACGTGGTGCGCGATTAGGCTCCCCGCCTCCTTGCCCCTCACAACTTTTAAGATCAAGGACCAGCCTCTTCCAGCCGCGAGTCGCGAAGTGCCGAGGGCGCCCAGGGCCTGGACCCACATATTGCCGAGGAGATCTCAACCGTCCATTTGAAGCGGACACGTGGTGCGCGATTAAGCTCCTCGCCTCCTTGCCCCTCGCAACTTCAATCAACAAAGATTAACTCTTTCCATTCGTGAATGCCGAAAGTGATTTGGGAATAAGCATAGGGTCACAGCCCGCGGTCACTTGGGGGTGATAGAAAGAGCTGCACAAAGGGCCGAAGCACCGAGTTTAGCTGCAGAAGGGATCACGGTGTTCTCCAAATGCCAGTTCAGTTTGGTCTCAATCCTAGTACCTGCTCGGAGTGAATGAAGAAAAGAGAGGGTGGTTGAAACCTCTCCTCATGCATTAAGTATAAGGTATCGAGGGTCTGGCAAGCGGTCTGATCGAGAGGGTCCTATGTACCCAGTTCTTCAAAGACGCCATGCCAAAGTCTTCAGCTCGATAGAGAAGTCTGCGCACGTTAACCCAACACTCAATGGCTCATCTACCCTCCTTATAGGAGCCATGCACAGTTAAGGTGGTGCTTAAAAGAAGATACCAGTACGAGTTTGACTTAAGTGAAGTGACACCAAGCCTTGGGAGATTGGGCACGCCTCTGTGAGGAGATTTTTCCTGAGTATATAAACTCGGTCTTTGTATTTTTGTAAGCATCGATGGTAGAGCATAGCTCCCTACTGTAAAGTTTAACATACATCCTAGTTTGTTGGATATGCATCTGTATTTGAGATATCTTGTTTTATGACAGACAGTCTTTCTCACTCCATCTAATTTTCGTCTCATAGAGAGTTCGTGATTGATTGAGTCGCGCGAATTATTAAAGTTCTGTTATGATAAATGATTTATCGTTGCATTGTTGTATTCTCTGGTTTCTGTATTTAAGTGCAAGATGACCTTGCGTTTGGATGCCTTCTTCTTCAGTCTGCTAGGAACCTGTAATTCGTAACAGACCTTCGCACTCTTCCCGTATAAGTTTTCTGCTTGTTCACCCTTTTCTACAACTCACTGTCTGAAGTTTATATAAGACCTCGCTCACCTATGCATGCCTGACCTAGTTTGGAGTTGGAATAATATCGTTTTGAGTTGGCTTCCATTCGGTCACCCCATCTATAACAAGCCATGACATAAAACTGATGGGCATCGGGCTCTGCTCCTGCTAGCAATCCAGGAGTGACATCCGTCGCTAACATTTCTGGCGTCGTTGCCGGGGACGAAATTGAATATTTTCCCCGGGATTGAACGACAACGATTAGCTGATTCTGAAGGTGCATCAGATATCATAACTATTGAGATTGCTGCTGTGCACCTGGTGACTCCATTGTGATGACTCCACTGGAGCGAACCTGCTGTTTTAGTTGTGGCTTCCAGAGGCAGACACACACGGTCACATCCACAGCTGCCCCTAGCTACACCTGTAGCAGATCCTGAGGTGATTTTCAGAAAAGGAAAGGCATTTGAAGGAGAAACTTCCACCGCTGAACTAGGTAATCCGCTATCTCCTTCTGTAGAAACTCCGTTTTCTTCTCCTCAGCTTCCTAGCCGACCGTTTTCTGAAGTTTCCCGTTTCTTAAATTTCGGGAGTGTTCCTGTTGAGTTTTCCCCTCTCGGTCTGGGATTGAAGGGAGAAATCCTTGTCACTCCCCTCTCCTCTGAAGCTATACCTTGGCGTAGACCCACGACCACAGAAGATTTCCCTACTCCTGTACAAGGAGGAGAACCTGCTGACTTGAGCTCGTTAGCCTTCTCCTTAAACCCACTCTCATTTCCCGCAGCCCCTTCACGAACTCCATCTCCTCCAAATTCTCAGCCACCTAATATTCCTATGGTTGGTGCTAATCCCCCTATGACCAGAATGGAAGCTATTATAGCCGCTAGGTATGCTCCCCTTGTGTTACCTCATCCCCTCAACGCCCTCCTGGCAGATGGTTACCTCAAGCAAGCAACTACCCAAATTCACAGGTGAGGGGGATGTAACTGCAGATGAGCACCTAGAAGCCTTTTACGGTTTCACAGATGACAATGTCATCATGCATGCAGATGTATGGATGAGGATTTTTGTCCACAGTCTCCAAGGAGAGGCTAGAAAATGGTTCAAGGCCTTGCCTCCTGGATCTATTGATGGGATCGAAGCACTAGACAACGCCTTTTTGAGACAATGGGGAGATAAAAAGGATTTCATGTATTACATGACGGAGTTTGGGTCATTGAAGAGAAAAGAAGGAGAGTCTGTCTCCGACTTTTCCAAGAGATTTAATAAAATGTACAAAAGAATCCCTGCTGAGATAAAGCCCTCCGAAGCCTCTGCGAAGATTACTTACTCCAGCGCTTTTGATCCTGATTTCTGCCTACTGCTGAGAGAGAGAAGAGCCACTACCCTGGCCCTCATGCAAGACGTAGCCGTGGAGGTAGAATCCAACATGTTGGTTGTTGAGCGACTCAGGAGCGCAGGTGATAGAAATACGCCCAAGAACATGCACAACACTTCCTCATCCAGTTCCTCTCCCCTGCCCCATCAGACAGATGAGACAGCTAGAACACTGAAATCGCTTGCTTCCAAGGTAGAAAGGTTGGAATTAGAAGGGAAGCCCATGTACCGAAATCCTCAGAACACTGATAATAGAGGTTTCAGAAGACCTAATAACAATGGACCACATGCCTTCCCAAGGGAACAAAGGGAAAAGGGCAGAGAGGATCAAAGGATTCAATCCCCTCTCCAAAATAACCTGGTTACTCATGAGGAAGGAGAGGAGATAGACGAATTCGACCCTGAAATTCACTATGTTGAGGAAGCACCTCCTTTTCCCCATTTGACTCAGTCTGCATATGAAAAGTCCCTGATGAACATTCAGATCCATGAGTTAGGAAAGGGAGAAAGAGCCGGTCATGCCTTTAACAGATACAATCTCAGGTCAAGGAAGAAAGAAGGAGACTTTGATAGCCAAGACCAACCCCTCATAGCAGATAGGCCTACTAAAGTTGCAGCAACCACAACTAAAGAAAAGAAAACTCAGAGTGCTTTGCCAACAGCCAAAGAACCTGCCACTGAGGTAAGGGAAGCTCCTAAGCCCATTTCCCCTTTTAACTTTGAGCATGAAATTCAAAAGATCAGGATTCCTATCCTTATCTCTGAGCTGATAAAAAATGAAAATTTTAAACAATCCCTCTCTAAGCTGCTACACTCTGAGTCCCCTCAGCTTCCCTCTGACTTAGTGAACCTTCAAGATGAGAAACTAGCCATCATCCTAGGTCCCATGGTAGAAGACAGAGATGACTCATCCCCCCCCTTCTACACATCCCTGAACATCCATGATAAAGTGTTGCATAACTGCCTCATGGATTCAGGGGCTTCCCATAACCTCATGCCAAAAATAGTCATGGAAGAATTGGGACTGGAGGTGACAAGAACTTATCATGATTTATATTCCTTTGATTCAAGGAGAGTGCAGTGCCTAGGAGTCATCAAAGACCTGGCGGTTTCCCTGTTTCATCTGCCCATGAAAAGTGTGGTCATGGATATTGTGGTAGCCGACGTTCCCCCCAAATTCGGTATGCTGTTGTCTAGATCGTGGATCAAAAAACTGGGAGGAACACTACAGATGGATCTCACATATGCCACCATTCCGGTCTTCGGAGGGGAACAAAGGAGATTATACAGAGAGGCCCAGCTGGCCTATATTGTCAGTGATGAAGCAGACCCTACCAATCACCCCATCTTCGCACTTGACACCGACTTGGGGTCTAGTTTGCTGAAGCTCACCGATGCTCCTGAAAGATCTTTACTAGTCAGAAAACATCCCAGCCCTGATCATCCGATTTCCCCTCAAAGCTCCCCTGTGTGGAAGATGTTTTTTGATGGATCTTCTTCTAGCGAAGGTGCTGGCGCTGGAGTGGTTTTCATATCACCCTGTCAGGAAGTCTTGTCCCTGTCATACAAACTGGAATTCGAAGTCACCAACAACGTGGCAGAGTATGAAGCTCTTGTTCTGGGTATGAGGGCCGCAAAGGAAATGGGAATTGAAGAGATAAAAATATTCGGGGATGCTGAGTTGATTATTCAACAGGTAAGGAATGCTTATCGTGCCCATAATCTCCGACTCAGAAATTATCGGAATGAAGTATGGGACCTTATTGATAATTTCTTCTCGGCTTTTAACATTTCTTTCATTCCGAGGGAAGAAAATACTTTGGCCGATTCTTTAGTTGTCTTAGCTAGTTTGCTCAAATTTCCTCTGCCGCTTATGGTAAAAAATGATGTTGACATAAGATATAGGCCCTCGGTGCTGGACAATGTCAAGTATTGGAAGGTGTTTGAGGATGATTCCAAACTCGAAAGGTTTCTCCAATCAGTTGACGAATTTTCTACGTTGCATATCGACCAGGATCCCGACCTGGAAGGTGATCCTCGTCCTGAGGAGTTGTTAAATAAAATCGCCAATCATCAGATCATTCAACTGCCCAACAATCACATTCCGAGAGGACTTGTCCCTTTAGAAAGATTGTTTGATGGGAATGATGTACCAATAAAGAGTGGTGTTTCAAATGAAGATGCCGAGACAACCGAATGCAACATTGGCACATTGGAGGAGCCCAAGTTTGTCAAATTATCAAGTAGTTTGACCAGAGAACAGAAGGCTGAGTACACGGAGTTGCTCATAGAGTTCGCTGATGTGTTTGCATGGACATATGAAGACCTCAAGACCTATGACACATCTGTCATTGAGCACAAGATCCCACTAAAGGAAGAGGCTAAACCATTCAGACAGAAGTTGAGACAGGTAAATCCCATGTTGCTACCTATCATGGAGAAAGAAGTGAAGAAATTGTTAGATGCCCGAATTATTGTCCCCTTGAGATATTCTGAATGGGTGGCCAATTTGGTTCCAGTAAGAAAGAGGAGCGGAGAAATCAGACTCTGTGTTTATTTCAGGAATCTCAACAGAAGCTCAAAGAAAGAAAATTACCCCCTACCTAAGATGGAACACATACTGCAGAGGGTAATTGGTGCCTCCAGGATACCCATGATCGATGGGTTTTCAGGGTATAATCAAATATCAGTCATGCCTGAGGACAGAGAAAAGACAACCTTCACCACTCCTTGGGGCACATTCATGTATGCCAAAATGCCTTTCGGATTGATGAATGCAGGAGCAACGTTTCAACGAGCTATGGATATAGAGTTCATTGGGGAGAAGGACCAGTTTGTGGTAATCTATCTAGATGATATCACAGTCTTCTCCAGGACAGACAAGGAGCACCGCGGTCATCTGAAGAGAGTCTTCTTGAAGTGTTGAAGGTTTGGCCTATCCCTGAACCCCAAAAAATCTTTGTTTTCTATGAAGGAGGGGAAGTTATTAGGCCATATAGTGTCAGCAGAGGGAGTGAGGATTGATTCTAGCAGGGTTGAAGAAATCCATACCCTTTCACTCCCCAGGTCTAAGAAAGAAGTCCAGGCATTTCTGGGAAAGATTAACTTCCTGAGGAGATTCGTCTCAAATTTTGTTGAGCTGGTAAAACACATCACAACAATGATCAGAAAGGGAAGCGAAGTGAGATGGACCGCTGAGCCCCAGGCATCTTTTGACTGAATAAAAAGGGCACTGACTGAAGCGCCTGTGCTAATCAGTCCTGATTATTCCAAGTATTTCGTGATTTTTTCTTTTGCTTCCTGGGATACAGTGGCAATGGTCTTACTGCAGAAAAATGAAGAAGGGCATGAGCAACCCATCGCCTTCTTCATCAGGGCATTAAGAGACGCAGAGAGCAGGTATGAAATCATGGAGAAACAAGCCTATGCCTTAGTGAAAGCTCTTAAAGATTTCAGAGTCTATGTCTTGCATTCAAAAGTAACCACATATGTTCCTTCAACTTCCGTGAAAGACATCCTTATGCAACCCGACTTAGATGGGAAAAGAGGCCGATGGATCGCAAAGATCCTGGAATTTGATCTGGAGATCAAGCCTACCAAGTTGATAAAGGGGCAAGGTTTGACCAAGCTGCTGGCTGAATCTAACTGCAAAGCCTTAGGGATTAGTTTCATCAATGAGCAAGCTGAGTCATCCAACAGAAATTTTCAGGGCGCCTTATCGCTGGCAGAATGTGCCTGGTATCATGACATTCTGTATTTTCTACAGGAGTTGAAGCCCCCCGATGGAATGGGAAAAAGCAAAGCAAGGGCTCTAAAGCTCAAGGCGGTCAGGTATTGCCTCATTGACCAAACCTTGTACTGGAAAGACCCTCTAGGGGTATTTCTGAGATGCCTGGACCCACAGGAGGCCGAGAAGGTTACGTTTGATTTTCATAGCGGCCTTTGCAGAGGTCATCATTTCTGGAAGACCATAGGCCACAAGATACTCCGAGTTGGGTATTATTGGCCCACTTTGTTCCCCGATGTTTGCAGGGAGATCAGAGCCTGCACCAAATGTCAAAAGTTCTCAGGAAAGAAGCAACTCAAATCGCTGCCATTGAAACCCATAGTAGCTTCGACACCCTTTCAGCAGTGGGGGTTGGACTTCATCGGAGAGATTCATCCTCCCTCAAGCGGTCAACACAGATGGATCCTGACTGCGACAGATTATTTCACCAAGTGGATAGAAGCTGTGCCCACCAGAAGCGCATCACATAAAGTAATTATCATCTTCTTGGAGGATATCATAGTCCGATTTGGCTGTCCCAGCAGAATCGTCACCGATAATGCTGCTTCTTTCAAATCTGAACCTCTGATTAAGTTCTGTGAGCAGTTCCAGATCTCGCTAATTCACTCCACCCCCTATTATCCCCAGGGCAATGGTTTAGCAGAATCCTCAAATAAAAGCCTGATAAAGATCATCAAAATATTGTTGGAGGATAACAAAAGAGCCTGGGATTCAAAGTTGAAGTTTGCTCTGTGGGTCGATCATGTTACAACGAAGAAGTCTCTGGGAACTTCGCCGTTTCAATTAGTCTATGGAGCAGAGGCGGTCTTCCCTACTCAACTCACCTTACCTATGGCGAAGTTCTTTCAAGACTACGAGGGAGAACCAGATCACATGATCAGAAAAATTCATCAGATAGTGGAAGTATAGCAGATCAGAGAACAAGTGAGGGACACAACTTACAATCATCAGCAGAAGATCAAGCAGGCTTTTGACAGAAAGGTTAGGAAAGAGGAGTTTGAAATCAGGGACTTGGTATTCAAGTGGGATTCACCCAGGCAGGATAAAGGCAAGCACAGCAAGTTCGACGCCCTCTGGATCGGCCCCTTTAAAATCTCTGAGATTTTCTCCAACAACACCTATGGGTTGCAGGATCTGGAGGGCGAAGAGGTTTTCAGCATCCCAGTGAATGGGCATTTTTTGAAAAGATGTTTTATTTGAGCCTCAGATGGCTCCTCTGTTTGTAAATATTGTCTTTTAGTTCTTTGTTTAGTTTCTTTTTGTATGTTTTCAGCATAATAAGTGACTCCATAGCCCAATAGCAAGGCATTGAGGCTGCAGAAGGAGTTCTTAGAGCATCACAGGGATGACTCTATCCCCCATGGAGCCAAATGTTAGCGATATTTCTTGTCATGGGCTCGAGAGAATTCGGGTCTGCAAATTGCACGAAGTGATCAAGTGCGACATGGGAGAATCCTTGTTTTTCCAAGTAGCGGGTCAAGCGAGCAGGTCAAGCGAGCGGGCAAGGTGTCGTCGACATCATCCAAGATCGATGATCTCGTGAATTCGGGAGTTCGCAGGGTAAAGGCCCAAACATTGCATATCCCAAGTCGCGAGGACGTGGGAAGCAATAAGGTGAATAACTGTTAGATCTGAATTGAGGAGAGCCGTTGGATCCGCATGTGGGATCGCGTATCGGGGCCTCACAAGAAAGGGCTTAAGAATTTGGGCGTGGGAATCGTGAGATCGCGAGGAGTGACATCCCGACAGCTGGAGGCAGTGGGGGCCATAGCAGAGTTGGCGAGTGGAATACAGGTGGCACGAAGCCTCGTGATCTCGCTGCGAGAAGCCCCGAAGTGTTGGTGTTAGGATTCGCAAGTCACGAGGCGCCGAGAGAATTCATGACTCGGGCCCACAGTCTTGCCGAGGTGATAAGAACAGTCCATTTGAAGCGGACACATGGTGCGCGATTAGGCTCCCCGCCTCCTCGCCCCTCGCAACTTTTAAGATCAAGGACCAGCCTCTTCCAGCCGCGAGTCGCGAAGTGCCGAGGGCGCCCAGGGCCTGGGCCCACATATTGCCGAGGAGATCTCAGCCGTCCATTTGAAGCGGACACGTGGTGCACGATTAAGCTCCTCGCCTCCTCGCCCCTCGCAACTTCAATCAACAAAGATTAACTCTTTCCATTCGCGAATGACGAAAGTGATTTGGGAATAAGCATAGGGTCATAGCCCACGGTCACTTGGGGGTGATAGAAAGAGCTGCGCAAATGGCCGAAGCGCTGGGTTTAGCTGCAGAAGGGATCACAGTGTTCTCCAAATGCCAGTTCAGTTTGGTCTCAATCCTAGTACCTGCTCGGAGTGAATGAAGAAAAGAGAGGGTGGTTGAAACCTCTCCTCACGCATTAAGTATAAGGTATCGAGGGTCTGGCAAGCGGTCCAATCGAGAGGGTCCTGTGTACCCAGTTCTTCAAAGACGCCATGCCAAAGTCTTCAGCTCGACAGAGAAGTCTGTGCATGTTAACCCAACACTTAATGGCTTATCTACCCTCCTTACAGGAGCCATGCGCAGTTAAGGTGGTTCTTAAAAGAAGATACCAGTACGAGTTTGACTGAAGTGAAGTGACACCAAGCCTTGGGCGACTGGGCACGCCTCTGTGAGGAGATTTTTCCTGAGTATATAAATTCGGTCTTTGTATTTTTGTAAGCATCGATGGTAGAGCAGAGCTCCCTACTGTAAAGTTTAACATACATCCTAGTTTGTTGGATATGCATCTGTATTTGAGATATCTTGTTTTATGACAGACAATTTTTCTCACTCCATCTAATTTTCGTCTCATAGAGAGTTTGTGATTGACTGAGTCGCGCAAATTATTACAGTTCTGTTATGATAAATGATTTATCGTTGCATTGTTGTATTCTCTAGTTTCTGTATTTAAGTGCAAGACGACCTTGCGTTTGGATGCCTTCTTCTTCAGTCTGCTAGGAACCTATCGTTCGTAACAGACCTTCGCACTCTTCCCGTATAAGTCTTCTGCCTGTTCACCCTTTACTACAACTCACTGTCTGAAGTTTATATAAGACCTCACTCACCTATGCATGCCTGGCCTAGTTTGGAGTTGGAATGATATCGTTTTGAGTTGGCTTCCATTCGGTCACCCCATCTATAATAAACCGTGACATAAAACTGATGGGCGTCGGGCTCTGCTCCTGCTAGCAATCCAGGAGTGACATCCGTCGCTAACAAATGGTAGGTGGAAATCTTGACTTATAGGTTTGATGAATAGTTATGCATTGAAAATACCTCTTGAGTCCAAGCAACCATGCTTTGACATCATCTTCCCTTTATTTTTCACCATCAAAGGAGGGTGGCTTAAGCTTCCTCAACTCTCCTTGCAAACTGTCCACTTCCTGTCTCCTTCTCTGGTGCCTAACATGATACACCTCTGGACTGCTTATGGAATCTTTCGATGCATAAAACTTTCTTTCTGAGTAAGGAGGTGAGTGGTGTCTATGAGTTCTATTGGCACTTCTCGAGTAACCATCTCTTCCACGATCCTCTCTTCTTTCACGAAAGCTCCCTTCTTCCTCCTGTTTTGAGTTTGATCCCTTCTTCGTTTGCCTCTGCAACTGATTTAAGATATGAAACATTCGAGCATTTGTCTGACTTTTCTCTCTCATTAGTCTCTCATTGTCTTCTTTGTAGCTATGCACTTCTATTTTCAGGCTTCTTACAGTTTCTATTAATGTTTCATGATCTCCTCTTTCCTTGCATCCATTGGACTCTGTCTCTGCATTGCTAATTCTGGTATTCTGGCCTTCGAACTCCTTATCATGGATGGAGGCTCCCTCACCTTCTTCCATTTCTTCAATACACATTCTGAGATGATGTGTTTAAAATCCTTAACTCTGCAAAATGTGAAAGCGCCCATTTTGTTAGAATTAAGCATATGATAAACAAAATTTGCCAAACCATGTTACTGGTCCCTTTTCTTCTCAATTCATGAAGAACATATATGTATCAATCTGCACCATATAACACTTCCATGTTATCCCTTATCCGATACAAAATTTAATTCTACACATGGACTCCTTTCAAGCCACTTCCCTAGGTGACCACGAATCGAAATCGCGGTCAAATCCTTCCTGGCGCTTTTTGTGTTAGAAATTACTATATCAGAGATCATGTGGTTGAAAATCGATCAAGGTCTGAGATCGACGGTTAACAATAATTGGAGGCTGACAACATGCTCACTCTTTATCAGAGAGCTCTGTCCCCGCAATATGAAAAGTGCTCACCCAAATCTCCTTTAAATTGTAGTCGTTGATCCCTTGTCCCGATGAGATCAACGACGCTGGAAAATAGTGGGCTGCGAACTAGCATGTCCACTAATTTTTCCTCCTCTCCCCACAATGGCCCCCCACCATCTATTTTCCGTTCACAGATCAATGACTATCCACGGGTCCTGCTTCCTTAGCACCATGTTCCAATCTCACACTGATAGGAACTAGCTCCTTCTTTGCCTATGACCTTGGGTTGTGGCCCATGGCTTACCCTCTTGGCACTTCACAACTTCAGAACCTTCAGCCAGGACCATATCAACTATTCTCGTTGTCATTCATGATCAACGACCGAGATCCACTTCAGGACTCCGTGCTTTGGGAGTTCGACACTTTCGACCTCCGCTTTCCCCCAGAGTACTCCATACCGGAAGTTCTAGATCAGGCGCCATGCATCCACCTCAAATCAACGGATCTAGTCCACTTTGGGACTTCGACCTTCAGAAGTCTCAACTTTCCCTGCTTGCTTCCTCTTGGAACGCCTCCACCTGGAGTTCATGATATGTCGACGCATTTCTTCTCGCAGATCGACGGCTATGAATCGCTTCGACTCTTCGGGCTTTTGGAGTTTCAAAATCTCTGCCTTCACTTTCTCTCAGAGTTCTTTCACCCAAAGTCAACTATCCATCGACGTGTGTCTCTCACAGATCAACAGCTGTGAATCGCTTTGGCTCTTTGGGCTTCGAGAGTTTCAAACTCTCCACCTTCACTTTCTCCCAAAGTGTTGATCCTCCAAACCACTGTGAGATCTACTACCACATGTCTTCTAGGATCAACGGTCGATATGTACTCCGTCCTTCGGGCCTTCAGGAGTTCTAGACCCAATGCAAACTATCACATATTTTTCCTTTGGAGTGCCTAGTCTCCGGACTGCACGATCTGTCACCACATGGAAAAATAC
Organism: Picea engelmannii; assembly: GCA_009831015.1. Classification (NCBI taxonomy): domain Eukaryota; kingdom Viridiplantae; phylum Streptophyta; class Pinopsida; order Pinales; family Pinaceae; genus Picea; species Picea engelmannii. Next base: position 178,559 of record ML796126.1, on the reverse strand, counting down.
TATAAGCGAACATGTGGCCCAATCAGGGGGGTAACATGTGTTGCATTCTAACTGACATTTCAATCTTTCATAGGTTCAAAACTCACTAACATGTGGCACACATCCCATGTGTCCACGTTGTCCCAGGTGACGTCCGTGAGCCACGTCACTTCAGAATTTCGGGCTTCGAAATATTTTACGCTTGCACTCCTCAAGTCTCCTGAACTCTAAATTTTTGAACTGCTTAACCTTTTGGGGTCCACATCACCTCCAAGTGACATCATCATGCCCCACCACTTCGACTCTCCGGGCTTCAAGAGTTTCCATACTAGCATACTCCAATTCTTCTGAACTGGCCAAACTATCATCATGTGTCTCCCTTATTAATCGGTCTGTATTAACTCCAAACTTCGGGCCTTCAGGAGTTCTGGATTTTTGCATTTGTCTTTCTTCCGAAGTGGTTATCCGCCAGAGTGCAGGATCTTCTGCCACGTGTCCAATTCGATCAACACTTTGGATCTATTTCGGCTCTTTAGAGCTTCGATCTTCGAGAGTCCTTTACTCATTCAACTTCTTCTTGCTTCCTCTCGGAGTACGACATCGCCTGACATGTGTCCCCTTCTTGAATATCAACGACCATGAGTGATTGCAGAGACTCAACTCACTCACTCTTTAATTTACTTGCTGATCTACGCAAAGCGAAGATGCTCGTCTGTAGTGGGATCAATGTCCACCGTTGATATGTTGATCTAGCAAGATCAACGATCCTGAGTGATTGCAGGCTCACAACTTGCAGAAACTTTAATTTTCTTCTTAATCCCCGCAATGCTTCCCCATCGTTGATTTCTCTCTAATGAGATTTGACGATTGTGACTTAACCTTTGCTTCACCTTCATCGGATGACCCTTGTTTACCTACCCTCTGATCCAACGATCCCAGATCTCTCTTGATCCCATAGTGGCGATCGCTCCCAAATTCGAAAGGGATGGTCACGATTCTTTGAACCCTTACAAAGAATTTCTGACGTTCTAGCTCCTGCGTAGATTCTGTAATGCCATTCCTCCTGAGATTTTCAACTTCACGGTCAGAATTCAATCTCAATCACGAGACTATGACCAACATACCAGACCCATACCGACCCGATGTTTCAACCAGAAGCTATGATACCAATTTGTAACGTCCCCGACCACCCATAGGCTGGGGTATGCCACCTTCAAGCCCACCCTTCAACGTCTTTCTCTTACCGATAACTTTTTTAATTAATAAGGATGCATAAAAGAAAATATCTAACGACATGCACAACAATAACCATCAAGTATGCATATTCTAAAGATTCAATTAAACGATAAATAAATACGCAACGAAATACATTCATATACAAATAAATAATAAAATAACAGAGAGCATTTGTCTTTATAAAAGAAGACACCAACTGGCTGCAGACCAAGGACGTTCCAACCAACTATAGACACTATTGTTCCAAATCTCAACAACAGTGTCACCCCTGAGTCAGGGCTATGAATCCAAAAGGACGGTTCCAAAGTGTTACTTGGCTTCCCAAACCAGTCAACACTCAATCTCTCACATGCTTTCCTAGTACTCACAACAATCCAAGTACCCATCTCTCTTCTACCTAGCCTCCACCACCTAAGAGAATGGACCTCCACCCTTCTCTACCATGCAGTCCCTTAGGCAATCCTTCTCCTTCCAAGGCTCCAGTGCAACTGGTCCAGAATCTCAATGCTGGAACTCTCAGGACTCACAAATATGAACAAAGCTGGACATAGGCCAACACATCTCAGACATGCATGCCTCAAGTCATGGATGGATTACATCAACGACCACTAAAACCAACAATACCATGGCTATTCTTCGACAGTTCATTTCCCTTTCCCAAGCCAAGACGCATATGAGGATGGATCAATGAGTGATATGTAAGGACGGGATGAATGAACGAGTGAGCAAGTGAATGAACGCATGAACCAGTGAGCAAGTGGACGAGCGAAAATAAGCAAATGAAGGAGCGAACGAGCAATCAACCAACCCCTCCCAACAAACCAGGGGCATGTTTAAGTATTTCATGGGGAATCAAGAACCTCCTAGCCTCTCCCAAGAAGATCACATAACTGATCCACTCCCTTGGAAAAAAGGGTAATTAAAATAGGAAATAAACATTTATCCCCTCAAGCCCCCTCTATTGTGTAAGCATAGCCCCCTATAACTCTAGTCCTTGTCTGTCTAGCAGCCAACGATGTATTTATTATTAATAATGATCAAACCATTACATTTCTTGGGCACACTAGCCTTTTAATAATTTTTTGGGCACTCTGGCCTCTCAACATTGTAACAATACATTATTTAAAATGGGGGTTCAAAACCCAGGGTGTTACAAGACCATACCGAACCTCTAGAATAAATGAACTCAACTTGAAATTGATTGGAGAGGAACAATTTGCTAATAAAGAGATCAACAATCCAAAAAATCGAATTCTTCACTTGGCCAATCAACTCTCCTCAACATAATTTTCATTCTCAGCTGGATTAGAGCTGTAATTAGAGTAGTTTCTTTCCTCTAGTTTCTCCAATGTTGGGCCTGCCCAAGATGCGTTGACATTGCATGTTTGAATCCCATGTTATGAATCCGGGTAAGTTGGTTTTTTCTGATTATCTGTCATCTTGTAATAGAATGAAAGTTGTTGGAACCAAAATTGTGTGATTTCAATAGGAAGGAATTGAGTTTTATAGGGAAACTACCCGACCTTACATTATTTGCAGCTCGTGTTCAGTGTGTTCATGTCAATGTCTTATCTCCTCGGTCTTAGGCTCCAAACCTCTCAACATGTCTTGTTCCTGCATGTTATCCTTTATTATCTTGATGCCATGAAGCTTCATTCAATCATTTGTTGAACCATGTTGTCGACAATGCTATTCCAAACGATGGGAATCACACATGAGAGTGCAACATGTCAGTGGTTGACAATGGATCAAAGACAAAGGGAAAACATTATGCACTCACAGTAGTGCAATAAATGTTGTATAAACTAGGATATACATCGTTGGATTTAAAAAAAATTAAATATGAAAATTTTAATTCTTTTTGTAGAGTATACTACATTTATTGCACTATTGTTGGGTTCATACTGTTTACAAAAAACGATGCTAAAGTATAAATATGTAAAATATGTGGCGAATGCTTCTTATAGATGACATGTGATATGGTGTAATACATTGTAGAGTAGGAGAAAATGGTGATTTCATAAGTATATCTAGTAATGATCAACAAATAAATCTCAAGAGGAACCATCCCCTTAAAATAACACCTTCAACTAACACCTTTAGCGCAAGCCTTAGCCTTATGATTAAACTTGCATAAGTCCTTATTGTCCATGACGAGGACTTCCCTTTCTTACACAACTATTGGTGTTTGGATGCATCATTTCGTTTTGATCAAATAAATCTGATTGCATCATTGCATTCTCATAAATTAGGTATAATTTGTAAAATTCAATTGCCTTGAGTGTACTTTTATAGGGTAGATTTGTTTGACAAGTTTCCATTAACAATTTGACCAGAGCGGAGACCAATCCTTATTGATCAAAAAAAGACGGTTAATTTTTCTTATGGATTCCAAAGAATGGAGAAACAAGGACTCTCACCCAATTTTTTGAAATTCAAAGAAAAAAGATCATATTACAATGCAAATTTAAGAAAATGAGTGATAAATTTGAAACTTTTCACTTCAAATAAATTTTATTAACAAGATCAACTTGAAATTGTAAGATAAAATGTATGCATGCCACGAGAGGTGAAGTGCAATTTTTATTTACTGGGTTGCCATCAACATTAATGATCATTGACATCTTATTGATATATTTTGTATCCATGAAGAGAAGAGATATTTAGTAGGATAAGTTGGCTCCAGGATCAACACCCAACTAGATACATATTTTCTTGTAGTAGTTAACTCTGCTATTCACTTGGACACTATTTCCGTTGTTTCATTCCTCGTTGTTGATGACTTTGATTGTGCCACTGAAGCCTTGCCCTAAGGTTGTGGCAGAGTGGAAGTTTTTATTCTTCATCCAGAACCACACGACCGTATTGAACGAGGTGGTGGGGTCTTGCCCCACCTTCTCTGGGTTGTTCAACCCATCGAACCCAATGTTCTTCCCAGCCTCTCCATAATTGTAATTCCTGCAACAAATCTAATAGTTAGTATTAGCCTCTTTCACCATTACAGATGAGGAGACAAAATTAGTGAGTGTATAGTTTCATGATCCATCGATCATTATGTACCATCTCAACTAGAGAGGTCCACATCCATGGTAGATCTTAATGCTTGTACAGGCTCACATGCTTGAACTCTAACTAAAATTATTTTAGGGTTTATCTTGTTGATGTAACACAACCTTGACATGACAGAGAAATTAATCAATTGATATTCAGTGAAGAAATTGAAATCAAAGAATTATAAGCTTTCTAAGATTTGAATAGAAGGTAAATGAGTATGATTGAGTAGATAGAGTAGAATATATACCTCTAGTTTCGTGCATTACATTAGCAAAGAAGGAAACAAGTTCTCTCTTTTTGATGTCGTTGGATCCGGTGGTGCCAAATCTAGAATAGGCATTGGCCACTGTGATGAAAGCGTTGTAAGTGTAGACCTTCCCAACGATGAAAAAATTGCATCAATTGGAGCTTGTATGCAAAAGTTATGCCTCATGCAAGTTAACCTACCATGTTACCACCATGGTATGAGAGGATGCCATGCCATCCCCTGTTACTCACACATATGGGGCTAGTCATGTATGTAATTTCAAGAAGATTCTAGAAGGTCCAAACCTATTACATTTGAGGGTTGAGGAATTCAAAAACCTACCGCTGGATGGCTATCATGCTATGTTAAATATCGATCCACTAGGAGGAGAAGGGGTTCCATTCTACGCTATTGTCTTTTGTTCCATACTAGACCAGACCAAATGGGAGTTGGAAATTATAGAGCATAATAATGGGTGTTAATGTTTTGTAGCAACCTAACATGCCACATGTCTCAAGTAACTCCATAGAGAGTGCCTTCTCCTTTGTATTTGCATTATTTCCATTCTAGAGAAAATAGAGCAGAGCAACCTCACCTTCTACATGGATTTTATCCTGTAAGGGTTTCCCAGAGAAAATATTTGTGCCATTTTGTGGATGGTGTGTGATTGTATTTTATTGTTCTCTATTTTTTTGCATTTTATATATTTCATGCATAAGCAAAAAATCAGTAACTAAAGAATAACATATGGCGAGGGGTCTATGGCTAGGGTTTCCTTAGCCGCAGACCCCTCTTTTTCTCGCCATTTTTTTTTCTCACCATTCTCATCACTATCCCTTTCCACTGGTCTTTGTTCTTCTCGGTTGCAGGTTCCTATCCATCCTCGACTCTGAATCTTCCTATGCTCCCAAGATGCTGTGATGGTGTGCCTATTTTTATCTTGAGTTGAGCACAGTGTGGGTTTTCTACTGGCTTTCAGATTGTTTGCGGGATGTGGTTTTTCTTGGCATCCTTATTGTTTTGCGGTGAATCGGGGGTGCTGGGGGGTTTGCTACATGGACTTCTGGTTTGTGAGGCCATTCAAATATGGTCTTTGGTGCTCATATTTTATGCCATGATGGTTGGGGGTCTTCATGGCCTCCTTTCACTACCGATTTCTTTGTGGTGAGGCCCCTCTCTTTTTGGTCTTCTTGATACCTTTTCTTCTGTTTTCCCTCTCAAGGTTCGTGGTTGTTAGGGTTTAGTGGATACTCTTTGCTTCGTAGCCCTGGATTCAATGATTTTAGTGCTAAGTTCAAGGTTTTTTGAATTTGGGGCTCAGGGTTTGGATCCTCTTTTTACCATGAGAGAATGTATGCTGCTCTGACCTGGTTCGTCTCGCATCTAGGTGTTCACTGGAGGAGTACATTTTGGTTCGCTCTTGGTAGGGTTTTTAGGGTTCTCCACAAATGTATGCAATCCCCTTCTCTAGTTGTAGTTGGATAGATCAAGGTTTTATGTATGCCAGATCAAGGTTATTTTGTGTTGGGTGTCAACGTCTCATCTCTCTCTTTTTTTTACTGTTTGGTGGTGGCATGAGATTTGAAGTCCTTTACTAAGGGCGCGCAATGTTATGGGCAGCGCAACGCTTTGAGGTCCTTTCTTTGGGCGTGCAGTTTTGGTACATCTCATTCAGTTTCTTCTACGTGTGAATTTTTCTTCAGTACCTTTGCTATCTAGTTCTCTTGGTGTGGGAGCTCATATCACTCTGATCTGGTCTATTTGGGCTCTGGGTTTCTTTGGGATTTCTCTCTTGGCCATTTTTTCTTTGAGGTAGGAGTTCATGCTTTTCTTGATTGTTTCTGATTCATTTTTTATTTTTGGATAACTTCTTTTGATGTTTTTCTCTCGGTGGCCTTTTAGCCAGTTTTTGGGCCTAGGATTTTTTTCTCTGCTCTTATTACCCATGTTTGGATTGTGCTATGTGCACATAAAAAATGTAATTTGGTTATCTCCAGATGAATATAATTACGTTTTTTTTTTCGTGGAAAAATAATCAGTGATTAGATATTTTGGAAATCTAAAGGAATTTAACCTTCATAGGTAGATTTTGGTTTTCTTTATCATATTTGTTGTGACAAACTATTCCATTGGAATATCCATGACAATTTATAGATCAATTTATTTGAAGTAAAATGGGTAGATGATATAAACCCCTTCTACACTCTATCAATGATCTCACCACATTTGCTTCACTAATTAAATTTTATGTTACCAAGAATTTTTCAAGTCTCTTTGAACCTCATCCTCACATGATCTATTGTTCCTCTAGGCTAGTATAATTTTTGTAAGTTCTACATTAACATGCCTTGCCTCTTATATCTTGTATTTAATGAATTTTGTTAGTTTGTCTATTCTTGTTGATGCGCCCCCACACTTCATATATGTTAAGGGTAAAATTTAAGTCTTCCCTATAATAACCCTTTCATTTTATGCATTCCATTGAAAATAAATCCTTCTAGAAGGGTTTACTTTCATCATATGGCCCATAACAATCAATCAATGAGACCCTCTGTCCTATACCCTAGAAGAAAATTTCTATCCAAATACCTAATACAAGGAATGAATGATATATGATTTTTCCATATTGTCATAATTACTCTTGAATTACCTACAACATCTAAGATAAAAAAAATTATTCCTTCATGATTTTCTCCAAACCTCCTATTAACTTCTTACTTTCACCTATGGGTTCATGTAAAAAAATTACATGGGTGCTTGCACGAAGTTGATGGTTGAAAAAGTGGCAATGGGGAATTTGAGAATGCACTCACAATCCTTTTACAATATCCTTGGTGCCTTCTGAACCACCACACAAGTTTCCATGAAGTTTGACAAGTAAGCATGCAGAAGAACATGCACACACTAATAATGCATGTGTGTTCCAAACTTGTGTGTGTTATTTTTAAAGTAAAAAATATTTCAGTGATTTTACCATAACTTTCTATCCCAACATCCATTTTTTGAGTTCTTTAGCTCCTTGTAAAGGGATTGAAGAAATATACATGTTTACTTTATGATCCTTTATGTTTCTACATAAATAATTGCTTATTTTCAAAAAAATAGAAAACGATTTTTTAGGGCGTTATTGATACATCAAACCACTAGATAGTACTTCTAATGCATATATTTGACATCCAATGGTAATATGTGTGCTTTTTACAACTTTTTCACTTAAGGGATGGGTTTTGGGGACTTGACCATTATAAGGGTAGGAAAACAAGGGAATTAGTCTTTAAATGAAGCTTCTAAGTCTCATGGGCCACGGACAAGGATTAAAACCACCACACATGCCCTCTAAAGGGGATTTGCGTCCTCCTAGTGGAGTCTAGTTGTTCTTATAATGCCTTAGATAATAGGTATGGGTTTTAAGGTCTTACCAATGGGATTGGGAGGAAAATAAGGGAATTAGGGCCTATAAGGAGCTTCTAGGGACCAAGGGTAATGGACAAGATTGCAAACCACAAAACATGCCCTACCTACGAGATCATTATCCTTAGACTGGGATATGGGTGCCAATATGAGGTTCCATGCACTCAAGATGGGTCTCAGACCATGGTTGGGGATAAATTGATGGAATTAGGCCATACATTAGGATTATTGATCTAATGGGACATGAATAAGAAAAATAACCACAACATAGACCCTTTAAAGTGGATCTTCAACATACAAGTGGGATATGGGCATGATCAAGAGTTTTTGTGTAGTAGGGAGGGGTCTTAGGGCCTTAACATTTATAAAGGGAGAATAATAAGGGCCTTACACCATAAATGAATCTCTAAGTCTCATTGGCCATGTACATGACCTCGAATCACAATAGAGGCCCTTCGAAGGTGATCTTTAGCCTTTGAGTGGAATATTGGTACCATTTTGAAGTCTTGAGTGATAAGGATGGGTGTCTGAAGGAATTGATCATGGTCAAAGGAGAAAAATAAGTTCCTTGGGTCCTTGATGAAGCCTTTAAGAACTAAGGGACATAAACAATTCTATAAACAACATATCATGTCCTCTATAAAGTGTTATTATCCTTTGAGTGAGATATGGGTACAATGTTTTGTGCATTAGACCCTGGTTGTGGGAGAAATGCATGAAATTAGACCCTAAGTGAAGATTCTTGGGATAATGGGCCATGATTAAGGCCTTAAAATACAACATGGGCCCTCTAAAAGGGATTTATTGCATATGAGTGGGATAGGGGTGACATTAAGAGTTTTTGTGAAATAGGGATGGGTTTAAAGGAATTGATCATGATTGGGGGAGGAAAATAAGGTCTTTCATCCCTAAATTGATTTTATAGGTCTTATGGGATATGAAAGATTTATTAAACCACCACAAAATCCCTTTAGAAATTACTTTTGGCCTTGAGTGGGATATGGGTACCATTAGGAAGTTTTGAACACAAGAGATGGCTCTTGGGTCTTTGGCCCAAAATGAAGCTTCTAGGGCCATTGTTTCTAAACTAAGTCTCAAACCACCATAAATACTTATATCATTGCCATTTTAGTGGGATATGTGCATCATTGGACATGAAAGATTTCTTAAACCACCATAAAATCCTTTTAGAAATTATTTTTTTCCTTGAGTGGGATATGGGTACCATTAAGAAGTTTTGAACACAAGAGATGGTTCTTGTGTATTTGGCCCAAAATGAAGCTTCTAGGGCCATTGTCCCTAAACTAAGTCTAAAACCACCATATATACTTATATCATTGGACTTTTAGTGGGATATGTGCATCATTAAGAGATTTTTTGTACTAGGCATGGGTCTTGGAACCTTAACCATGGATGACGATGGAAAACAAGGTTGAATTTTCTAAATTAGTCTTCTAGGGCTCATAATATTTGGTCTATGAATGAGATATGGGTACCATTAAAAAAAATTAGATACAATGGATGGGTATTGAGACCTTTACCATGGTCACAGGAGAAAATAAAGGGTCTTAAGACCTGAATGAATCTTTTAAGGCTCATGATCCATGAGTGAACCCTTGAACGATTACATAGGCAATTTTAGAGGGGACGATTGGCCTTTTATTGTGATATGGGTTCCATTAGGAGTTTTTTTGCACCAACTATTGTTCTTTAGGTCTTGATCATGGTAAGGAGAGGAAATAAAGGGCCTCACACCATATATAAATATTTGAAGGGCTAGGTCCATGAAAAGACCTCAAAGCACCACATAGGCCTTCTAAAAAGGATCTTTTATCTTTGAGTGGGAGATGGGTGTCTATAGGAGGATTTTAATACTAGGAAGGATCATGGGATATTGACCATGATAAATTAGGGAAAAGAAGAGCCATATGACCTAGATGAAGATCCCAAGGCTCATGCTAGAAAATGAGGTCTTGAACCTGTACACAAATCCTTTAGAGGTTTGTAGGCACCAAGTGTATACATACACCATTAAGGGAATTTTTTCACTACGAATGTGATCCAGGTGGATATCAGTGGCCACCCACCTATTCCAACCAGCTCACATACAAATGTCATCTTGGCAGTTTTTTTCTAGCTTTTTGGTTCCTAAACTTTCAAGGCCATTTTGAGGCTCTAAACAACGTTTTTTGGGACTGCCACAGTCACACTATAAACAAATTTAGAGTGTGACAGAATAACGCGTAGTAATCATATAGACATTTCCAACAGGATATCGTGTGCCTAAAACAAAGATCATATGCAAAAGTTACGACCCCAGGAAGTTGATGTACCAACTTATCCCAACGGGGCCCACATGGATTTTGGTGCTTCATCTCCTAGGGTTAGGGTTTTGGATGTCTAGGGTTTTTGCATTCATGTTTGATGTAAAAATTCCTTTGGAGCCTCATTGTAACCATTTTCTTGTGAATGAGCACAACCGTCACATCTCTTCTTAGAGATAAGCCACCACCATTCTAGCAATCTTGTTTCAATTTGCATTTTAGAGTTTCAACATATTTATTTATTGAATAGAATCCAAGTTTTACGATATCTTTGTTATTTTTCATTGTATCTATGTGTTCATAATATAGATCTGTATTCATTTCATTCTTCTCATAAAATCCGTATCAGTGGTATCAGACCGACCTGCTCCTTGTCATTCTTAGTGCATGTCCCCAATGAGGTTAGGGTACAAAGAGTTGGGTCTTGAGCTTGTTTCTCCTGAGGACAAAATCTCTCACATGCCCAAGCAACCTTCCATGGTGGGAGAAAATAAATACGAAGAGACAAGAGATCCTTTCAAACTGTTTCTTGAGGAATCCCTTGCACAACATAGGAATGACATGATGGGTAGTTTTGCACAAATCCTTCAATGACTACCAACATGTGACACATCTTCCTCGAGCATAGGCGCCACCCCTTTCAAAGTACATATCAAATTTGATATTCCTATATTTGAAGGTAAGATAGACACATATGCTGTAGACAAATAGTTGAATTTTCTAGAAGGGTATTTTTCGGTCCATAACTTTTCCAATAGAGAAAATATTACATTTGCGCTACTCAAAGTTATCCCCCATGTCAAATATTGGTGGGAGACTTTCTGTGAGGAAAAGGCAACAAAGAAACACTCATTATTTACAGTCGCACTCACTTGGGAGTCCTTCAGGGGTACTATTAAGGAAAAATACTACCCTGCTGGAAGTTATGACGACCTGTATACAAGATGGACCACATTGCGGCATGAAAGGGACTAAACAGTGCTAGAGTTCACAAATATCTTCCATATCGAGGGAATTATTTTTCTCCCACACCCACTAGAAATTCCTTCAGATCCATCCCTACTATCCAATGCATTATAGGAGCAAGAATATTTCACTTCGAGGTTGAGTAGCCCCTTTAGAGGGTCCATGTGGTGGTTTGAAGTATTTTTCATGGCTCATGAGCCCTAGAGACTTCATTTAGAGCCTAATCGCCCTCCTCTCCCCCCTTTACAATGGTAAAGTACATAAACCCCATCACTCATATGAGAATCCTCGTAAGAGTTCTCATATTACCATTGGAGGCCAAATATCCCCATTAAAGGGACTATCTGATGGTTTGAGGTATTGATCATGACTTAGCCACTCATTTTCTATTATTTTGAAAATAAGTAATTATATATCGAGAAATATAAACAGATCATAATATAAGCATTACATCTCTTCAATACCTTTCCAATGGGATAAATAACTCATAAAGTGGATGGTAGGATAGAAGGATTTGGTGAAAATACTTAAATGTTTTTATTTATTTATAATTTTTTAATGAAATAACATGTTCTTGTTTTGGAAAGCACATGCATTATTATCATGTGTGCATATTTTGGAATGTGCATGCATTATTATCATGTGGGTGCAGTTTAAATGTTCTATGTTTTTTTACCATTTCCGGTAACCATCGTCAGAATCCGACTATACAATTGTTGGTAAAATTGTAGTTTTTTATTACTTAAAGTGCATTTTTGAATGCACAAATGGATTTAGTGCCCTAAAAAACCCTTGGAGCACTCAGATTGTGGAGATTTAACAACTGAAATATGCAATTCGTATAATTTCTCGCTGAATTTTGAGCAAAATTGGTCGGAAAATATGCCTGAAAATGGTAAAAAACGTAGAACATTTATAGTATGTCTTATCATGTGCATGTTTCTAAAGCGTGTGCATAGTTTTAAAGTTCATGCATGTTACTTGAAATTCATATCCTTTTGGCAGGAGCATTTCTACTCATCCACATGTTTGCTGACTTGGTGGAAAAACAAAAAATCCTCAATTTTTCTAAATTCCTCTCAATATCTCCATTTTTCATGTTATTTTTAAATAGGCTACACATATCCATTGTCGATGAATCAATTGGGTCCAGCCCAAGTGGTCATGTGATGGATTGTTATACTCCCCACCTAGATTCTATTCCTATAAGTGACATGACAAAGCTTCAATCTTATTATCCTCACAAAGAAACACTTTAAAAAATAAAAACTAAAATTTCTCATGATGTGCTCAACACTTGCACTAATGAGAACATATGCATTATATTTTGTAGTAAAAATAACATACCACTATTAGAAAAAATCAAATTTCACATGGTCACACAAAAATTCCATAAATAAAAATTATATATTCTTGAAGCTAATTTGATTTCCTACATTTCATCTTCTTGTACCATATTCAAATTCATTGTGAAAGTACCTTGAATCATCCCTCTATGTCCATAGATTTTTATTTTTCCATGTCAGCATTTTCACTAACATGTCATGAGAGACCATTATTAGCTTGCACTCACCCTCTTCTGGTCTTTGTAGTTCCACCAGTCTTGCCAGGGATAGCCTTTTAGAGGGACTTCCCAACCCTCTCATGTTGAGGGATAAGATAATCATGTTTTACTCCTATGAACTCAATATTTTCTCCTCTAAGGACCTCTTTTATGGATTTTTATTTTCCTCGTTGAATATCTTTTAGGGATTTTTATTTAGCATGTTGTAGGAGTGATTTCCTCCTTTCACTTGATGAGGATAAGGCGATTCATATATTCTAGATGGAATCCCTTTTTATTCTCTCTACCCCTTTGTCTTTTCAACCTTCCTATTCGTTAGGTTATAACTAGATTTGGATTTGTTGCTTGAATACTCATCTAAAATTGATTTCGATGGGCTCATGATAGGGTCAAAAGGCCCCTCACTTGTTGAAGTTCCTGCTAGAATTGTTAAGGGCATGTTTTCTTTCCTTGATACATATTGAAGGATACCCTCTCCCCTATCAAAGTTGAATCAATCTCTCTTCCCCTTAAAACCTTAAGAGATTATCATTCTTCTATATCCTTGAATACAAAATTAACTTCTTTTAATAAGATGGAATAATTGGTACGATGATAAGGTGACTTACCATTTGGATTCACATAGTCTAGTATAATAACCTCTTGTTGTCCATAATTTTTTCAAGGTTTTGTTCCCATATCTTCCTCAAGCCTAATTTAGATGTCCATTCCTCTTTCTTTCGAACTTTTTGCTACACACTCTTTGAAGGAAATTGGCATTGCAACACTATCAACATTCCTTTTATCCTTTGGGGATGCCTTCCTTTTATCATTCAAAACTTTAGAACTCCGTACATACTTTCTTTGCCAATGCTTTGCATAGTCCTCTAAAACATGCCTGTATACATGGTAGAGAACACACCTAAAATGGATTTTTAGGTAATCTACTATTTAAACATGTGCTATTGCCCCCCACTCAATTTCTATACAGTTTGAGATCCCAAGTCCTTAAGGTATAACTCCACCAATATCCATGTTGTCATCTTATAGGGACTATACTTGTGTGTTTCATCAATTTCGATCATTCAATCAAGTCTATCTCCAATTCCCTTAGTATCTTGTCATTTTAGAGTTCTACACCTTGACTTAGGAGATTTACCCACACTAATTGCTTCACATAGATGTTTTTGATATTGAATCAAAGTAGATTGACCACTTATGTATGGATTATAATTTCGACCCCTGGTGCAATTCATCCTTCAACACCTTTTCTACATCCTCTTCAAATTAGAAACAGAGCCCCATCCCCCTACTTTCCCATAAATGGAACCTTGGAGCATAACCCCAAAAAGGGTACCATACTATTTTGAGTTAATAATTTAAGGTTTGCTAAGCAATCTCCCTACCATAGAATTTTCCAGTTAAGGTCTTGCCACTATAATCCATAATTTTCTCCAACTTCACATCTTCCCAAGCACCAATCTCACCCTACTTGACTTTTCCTTTGCGCACTTCTTAGCCTTCCTTCACCTCTTTTTGCTTGCATTCTCTAAATTCTTCTCTAACCCTCCATTATCACCACCTAGTTCTTGCCATTCCAAGTTTATCCTTATGAAAGTTGAGCCTCTTGATTCCAATTGTGCGCTTCTTTTTAAGTTAGTTATGATGGTGTTTGGATCCTTCTATCACAATCTTCATTGTTCGCGACATGATCGATACCTTTATCCTTTGACAAATTTGTCCTAACCCTAAAATAATCTCTTGTAGGTTTGATGTTGTTATGGTATAGAATTTATTGGATATTGACCTTCTAATGTCACAAAGATCCCTCTTATGAGTTTGTAGAGTAATTTGTAAAGTAATTAATGAACTTCTCCTCAAACTCCATTTACGTTTTTTACGATAAGCGTGCTTTTCTAAATAAATAATATATATAATATGAAAATTAACTCTATATATATGAATGAAAATTAACTCATATTTGATATGTGTAATCCTATATCATAATTATTAATATATATTTTTTAAAATTAAATTAAAATCCTATATCATAATTATTAATATATATTTTTAAAAATTAAATTAAATGTTTGATATAAAATTATTTAATTTAAGTATTACTGTATGATCTGTCGATGATCTAGTCACTTTCTTGGAGAAGTTTCTTTGAAATGCGTGTATGTTCCAAGGTGTTTTTGGTCTTTACTCCGAGTATTAAAATAATAATAATAATTTTTTAAATATATAATATTTGAAATTTTTAATATTTAGTGAGTGAGATAACTTTTTATTTATTTAGCAATATGAAATCATCATCTTATTATTATAGGTTGGAGGTGCAAACTTTTTAAGTTTTTCAATTAAAAAAGTGTATCTATGCTAATGTAAGGCCGCTAACTCAGACTCAGGATACTCACAACCATTCGTTAGCTTACTGGGATATCAAGAGAGATTTAAAAAAGTTTTCACTTCTAAATATTTGATTTTTTGGGTGTATGATAAATTCAGAATTAAAATAAATTAATACATTTACTTCATAAAAGGACTTTTGAACACAAAAAAATTATCAAGGAAGTAAAATATAAATATATAAATAATTAAATGAAGTGTCTTTTAAACAATTTTATAATTTTTAATTAAATTTTAATTAAAAATATTTGGAAATAAAAATTATAATAGAATTTATTACATTTTTATTAAGTTTAATAAAAGCCTAATTAATAATAAAAAAAAAAATATTCATTTTAAAAATTATTATTTTTAGTTAAAAAAAATAATATAATTTATAATCATCGTGATTAACCTCACTACTACTATAATTAATGTTGAAAGGTCTTTGGTTGAGTTTAAAAAACAATGCGGTCAAATTCATTTGACCTTACATTTTTCAACCAATATTTTTACCCAACTTTATTTTATTTTAAGGTAGATTTTGTATTAGAAACGCTGTCCTAGAATCGGGTAATAATGCAATTTAAAAGATTAAAAGGTTGGTCTTAGCCTATCGACAAAAATAGATATAGGAAGTCCAAAATATGTAGTAGTACTTAATTGAGTCAATTTGGTCCTTTAGGTATATTTTATTATAAACTCAGAAAATAAAATTACATGACGATACATAGTAAATATAAGGAAAATAAAATAAAATTTCTACAAGAGGGTTGCATCAACATTCAAGCCAATTTGGATGTTCATAGCTTCCTTCATTGCTGGTTAGCAACATGTGGAGGGGTTTTTTAAATGATAATTATTTCTTTAAACATTAGAGGAGTGAGGGGAACTCTTAAAAAACTGGCTCTCAAGAGATTGTTTAAAAATATGAAAGTAGATATTGTGTTTTTTCAAGAGATTATGTGTTTAGGTGTAAAAGCATGTGAATTTTTTCTTAGTTTGCTTTTGGGGCGGGAAGTTAGTGGCATTGATGTAGATGGACTTTCTGGGGTCTCTATGCGATTTGGAACCCTCTAGTGGTTGATGTTCGCCCTTTTCGAACATGTGTAGGGTTGATGCTTGAAGGGAGAATGCAAGGTTGGGATACTCCTTTCAAGGTCATCAATTGTTACGCGCCATATGTGGGTAGGTTGGATTTCTGGAACATGATTAAGGAGGAAGGCTTATTTGATGATCCAAATGTGATATTAGGGGGTGATCTGAATTTTACTATAGTTGCAAATGAAGTGTGGGGGAAAAATGCTAGGATGGATGATATGGTTGACTTCTTTGAAAAACTCTTGTTGGATTATGGTTTAGTTGATATCCAACCTCCAAAATTAGAGCCTACCCGGAGAAACGGGCAAGTGGGCTCTGCAGGAATCAGTAAAAGATTAGACAGGTTTTTGATGGCAGAAGGGATGATAGAGAAGCTTGGAAGATTTAGGTATTGGGTTATCCACTCTGAGATATCTGATCATTTTCTAATTGGTTTGTAGTTTGAGCTTGACCAAACTAAGCAATCTTATCCTTTCAAATTTAATCACATCTGGTTAGATGATAAGGACTTCAAGCAATCGGTTAGGTGTTTTTGGTCACAAGGGATTATAGATGATCTAGGGTCAGCTATGGAGAAGTTTACTAAAAAACTAATTCTTTTAAAAGGACTTGCAAAGAATTGGGAAAGACAGAAGAAACAACTTCTACAAGAGTCTATTCTGACTGCTAAAAAGGAAATTGAATCCATGTTGTCTCATAACGTGTTGGGGATTTTTTCTGCTGATGAGTAGAATAGATTAGAAGTATTGAAAGCTAAGAAGGAATATTTTTTGAGAATAGAAGAGGAGACATGGAGACAAAAAAGCAGAGTAGTTTGGCTAAATTTGGGAGATATGAATACACAATTTTTTCATTCCTATGCTAATCACAAAAGACTTAGAAACTCCATTTGGGACATTAAAGATGAGGTTGATGATTGGGTAAGTTCAAATGAGGATATTAAAAAGGATGCTAAGAGGTACTTCTCATAGTTGTACAATGACACAAATTCATGTACTATTAGTGCACAACTTGAGGTTGTCAGGAACATGTCCAGTTTCTTCACTGAAGAGGGAGACCCGATCATAGGCAGACCAGTCTCTCTGGACGAAATTGAAGGGGTCATTAAGGGATTTGCTAAAGAAAAAATCCCTGGTCTTGATGGTTGCCCAGTAGAATTTTTTTAGATTTCTTTGATGTTATGGGAGAAGATCTGCTCCAGTTAGTGGAAGAAAGTAGATTGATAGGTAGGGTGTCTCAGGCTATAAATTCTACTTTCCTCACTTTAATTCCTAAGTGTGGACACCCATAATATTTTAACGAGTTTATGCCAATAACAATGTGTAACCTCATTTACAAGATCATCTCAAAGATACTATCTAACAAACTCAAGCCTAAATTTGCTGAGGAAATGTCACTAGAACAGTTTGGATTCCTCAAGAATAGATAGATAGTAGAAGCTATTGGTATAGCTCAAGAAGGTCTTCACAGTCTCAAGTTAAAAAATTTAGATGCCCTCATCCTCAAAATGGACTTGGTAAAGGCTTATGACAAGGTCAACTAGGTCTTTCTCAGACTAGTATTACTTCAAATTGGACTCCCTATTTCGATTGTTGAATGGGTTATGGGATGTGTATAAAGTGCATGTTTTGCAATACTCATTAATGGAAGCCCTACATATTTCTTCAAGAGTAGTAGGGGACTAAGACAAGGTTGTCCTCTGTGCCCTTTGTTGTTCATATTGGTTATTGAAGCTCTCAATAGGCTTATCTCTGTTGCTCGGAGAGATGGAAAACTTTCATGTATAAAATTTTGTACGTCAAATTTCATCACACATTTGTTTTTTGTAGATGATGTGCTCATATTTGGAAATGGAACTATGGAAGAGTGGCAGGAAATTAAGAATATTATCAGTTGCTTTTTTCAAGCTACATATATGGAGGTGAGTGGGACTAAATCTTGTTTTCTAAGGAATGGGGTAAATGATGTAGAGATGACCTAGATACTAGAGCTATTTCCCTTTAGAGTTGATTCATTAGAAAATGGATTTAAGTATCTGGGCTTTATGTTAAAGCTGACATGGTACAGGGTCAGTGATTGGCAATGGCTTATTAAAAAAGTTGGAGAATAGAATTAATATATGGTGCTACAAATGGTTGAGTTTAGGGGGAAGACTCACTTTAGTTTCGACTGTCTTGAACAATATCCCAATATTCTGGATGTCTTTAGCCATTATTCCTGCTACTACTATAAATTTGATCAGAAGTAAAATATTTAAGTTTTTGTGATCAAGGTCAGTTAAGCACTCCAGTAAAATGCATTTGACTAATTGGGAATCTGTGTCTTGTCCTAAGGTTTTGGGAGGGTGGGGAATTAAACATCTCACATGGTTTAACATAGCTTTGAGTCTAAAAAATACTTGGAAAGGCTTGTGTGGGAAGGGGCTTTGGAGCTCTATACTTCATGAAAAATACTTAAAAAATCTGACTTTGGTGGAGTGGGTCAAGAACTACAAAGGCCTTGGGAAAATGGAATCTCCTTTCTGGAGAGGTTTCTTGAAATTCTATCCAGTGATAGGTAATCTTCTTTCTTGGAAAATTGGAAATGGAGAACAACTCAGACTAGGCATTGATCCTTTTGTGAACAGGGAAGATTTTTACTAACTACCTGAAGATCTAGTGAACTATTTGGCTCTCAATGGTTTTAAAGCATTTACACATGTCAATATTATAGATGCAGAATCATTTGGATTGTCCAAATGGTTAAATTCTAATCAATTTGGACTTCAGGGGATCTGGGCCGAGGCATGGAATCAATACACCGACTACTTAAAGAAAGTAGACATCATACTCATTAGGGAGGAGGATGCCCTGATTTGGTTAGGCCATCTTACATGTATTATTTATGCAAAATATTTGTATGATAATATTGTTTCAAATATGACTGCAGGGAACTCAAAATGGTGGTATACGAAAATTTGACAATGTCATATTCCTTTAAAACTTATCTGCTTTACTTGGCTCTGCCTGAAAAAGAAAATCTTGACATGGGATGTGCTAAAACAAAGAGGTTGGGAGGGTCCAAACTAGTGCGTTCATTGCAAAGAAAGTGAAGAATTAGTTGATCATCTTTTAGCCATTGATCCTTTGCTAAAGGGGTTTGGGAAAATGTTTTGATGAAATTGAAATACTATGGACAATGGGGAGGTCTTGATTTTGAAAGCAATCTTTCTAATTGGGTTAGATCACATAAGAAATTTAGTTTTCTGCTTATTTTTGTTAGTTGGGGCCTATGTAGACATAGAAATGAATTATTGTTTAATAATGTGGATAGAACATTGGAAGTAATTGTCTCCAGTATTATAAGTTACTTCCTGGAATTTTGCAAAGAAATCAAAGTTTATAAATCAAGAACACTGGTGAAAGAAATTGAGACTGAATGCAACGTTGTAGGTATCTTTGATGGAGCCTCCAAGGATGGACAATGTGGTGTTGGGTTTGTCTTGATTTTAAATGACATAAGATACTATAAAGGCGTTTTAATGGGTGACAAAGCTACAAATACAAATGTAGAGATGCTGGGATTGTGGGTGTTGTTACTCTTTTCTCATAAACTACATGTGGTTTCATTACAAGTCTTGGGAGACTCGAAGATACTCATAGAGTGGATTAATGGCAAAGAAAAATACTCCTAGATCAATGGTCACACATAATCAAAGAACTCCTAAATAATTTTGAGGAGTTAAAGTTTCTATATGTTTAAAGATAATTAAATATGGAGGCATATATGTTGTCAAAAAGAGCTTTAACTGGTACACCTGGTGTATCCTATTTTGAGGAATTTTGTAATGGGTCCCTCTGGGACACAGGTTCTATAGTACTTTTTTAATGTTGAAGTAATTTTAATCTTATGAATGTAATGCTGATAGGTCCAGGGATGTTGTAACTGGTTATGTTGATAGGAGGGCATTAATTTACTTTCAACTATGATGAACATGTTGTTATTGGTTTAGAAAGATGGTTTTGGGAGATGAATTTTGTATCATGATATAATAGTGGGATGGGAAGTCTTTGAACCTATGATATGACTTGGAAATGTTGAAAGACATATTTTGAAATATGTAAAGTTATATGTATTCCTTGATTCATAATGAATAGCATGATACAATTTTTTTCTATTGAAAAACAAATTTTCCTTTGTCGCTGGCATATACTCATCTAATTTCTCCACAAGGATAGCTACAATCGTTGGTTCCTCCAAAACTAGAGTAAGATTACCCATCGTGTCCATGCCCCCCATATTGATCAGGGGCAGGATCTTTTATGATTATGGTTGAGTTTTAACTTGCATGAGTATTTTAACCATTTGAGAAATTAACGAAAGAATGAGGAAATAAGAGGATTATATATCAGTCAAATACACATATGCAGATCTGAAAACAGTAAAGAACAACAAACCATAAGAACGCAGGTTGATAACGGAGTTCGGCACAATGTTTGCCTACGTCTCCGGGCCTTTTT
>ML796126.1:133230-152213 GCA_009831015.1 Picea engelmannii | reverse complement strand
GTGCCACGTGTCACCCTGTGAGTGGTGACACGTGTCACCCCGTAATTGGCCGATCGTACGACCAAAACGCCAAATCAGCATGACACGTGTCGCGTCCTGGTGACGCCACGTGTCCTGTACTGAAGCCGCCACGTGTCCTGTACGGCCTGCAACATGTCGCGTCCCGGTTGGTCCACGTCATCCGTACGACCTGACACGTGTCGCTGTACGGACATGCCAAGTCAGCTGTACGGACTGACACGTGTCTGTACGGACTGTACGGACAGGTACAGTCATCTCCCAAAATTTCCCTGTTTGGCTTTTCGGACAGAAGGCGATATCTTCCTCATACGGACTCCGTTTGCGATAAAAATTATACCACCGGATTCAGGAAGACGAGACGGACGCAATGGCACAGGCTTCGTCTGATTCCGAGCACTTTCATTTTTGAGCAATTTTAAGCCCTATCTGGCTTCTGGATCTGTTTTCAGATCACATATTAACTCATGAAGATGAATCCTTATTGATGTTGAGGTCCAAGAGTATCTCATTTGTAAGATGAAGGTGAGTCACAATTAAAAAATCAGGGATTTTGGAGAATACCATTAAGATTTCATCTCCAAATATTTCCTATGAGGGACCTCAATGAACTCCATGAAGGACATTGACTTCTTGAACTAATTCCTCAAGCTCTAGTAGTTATGACGTAGTTTCCACAACACAACAATCCCTAATTCTATTTTCCACAATTTCCTTTCACATTAATCCTACCACATGTTCTACCTATAATGGAGTTCATGACACTACAATGGACCTCTGCATTCTCCCTATTATCCCCATGTTGTCCCCTTTCTCTCACATAGGAGCCAAATGCGAAGGTATAATGTATAAGATGCACCTTCCTACATCACTCAAGGCTTTGGAGTTAATTCTTGGGCGAGAAGGTGGGGTATTCTCAAGAGTTCTTAAGAAAATAACCCTTGTATATCACATGAGGACTATCTATTTAATAAATGAAACTCAAACTAGATTTATAATAGAAAAAAGTCTTTGTTGTTGATTTCGAACACAATTAGGATTTTGAATTTTAATTTAGAAGAAATTCAAAAAGGGCCAACCAATAATAGAGTTAACAAAAATCAACCATACAAATGATTTTTTGAACTTTGGACACCATAATGTTAAAAAAAAAAATCAACCATAGGAATGATTTTCTAAACTTTGGTCACCAAAATGAAAATGCTTTTCTGAAGTGAAGTTTTTTGGGTGGAGTGAAGTTTTTTCATTGCAACACCATCCTTCGTTATTATTCTCAAACCTATCACCACTCATCTGCTTGGGTTTATAGCCTTTTCGTTACCATTTTACACTATTTTCAGACCTGTCCCTCACTTATTTGCTCGGGTTTATAGCTTTTAGAATGAAAACATTTGAAAAGAAACTTTGCTTGGGTTTATAGCTTTTCGTTACCATTTTACACTAATCCAATTTCAGACCTGTCCCTCACTTATTTGCCTCGGTTTATAGCTTTTAGAATGAAAACATTTGAAAAGAAAATTCAAAATCTCAAGGTTTAATTTTCTCTCAAAATTTAAAAATAATAATTATGGTAAAGTAAATTTATAAAATCTCGCAACGATATTTGAAAGGAAAGCGTGGTACTTGTGGATTTTAAATTTTATAAATTGAAAACATAAATATTTTTTTATAAATTAAAATAATAATTAAAAAAATTAAATATATAATATTGAATAAAATATATATATATATATATATATATATATATATATATTAGTTTAAATTTATTCTAACTTTAAATAATTATAAGTTAGAAGTGTGAATCTTTTTTCAAAATTTTTAAATTTAAAAATAAAATTTCACTTCCAAAACTTAATTTCTATTCACTAAATAAAATTAATATACTATAATTCTTTATATAAAGAAAAAACCATTCAATTAGATTTAACTCCCTCATGATGGGCTATAAAAAACACCTTTATACACAATATTAATCAAAATGCAAAAAACAATATATCAATGCTATAAAAACAAAGACACATACAAGTGTAGATACATAAATAATTTAATTAAACTATAGTTAAACAATTTTATAATTTATAATTAAATTTAATTGAGAAATACTTTGAAATAAAAATAAAATTTATTACCTTTTAAAAAAATTTAATAAAAATGTAATGTATAAATTAAAAGTTAAACATTCATTTTATAAATTAAAAATTAAATATTCATTTTATAAATTAAAATTAGAAATTATTATTTTAATTTTTTAAAAATAATATAATTTATAATGATGGTCATTAAAGTGAGTACTATCATTTATGTTGAAATGTATATTGCCATTAACGTAGAGTACTACTATCATTTATCTATGTTGACATGTATCTTTAAGTTGAAATGTATCTTGTTGAGTTTTAAAAACATTGTATTATTTATTATGATCAAAATTTGATCTTACTTTTTTCAACCAATATTTTGACAAAGCTATATTTTTAAATTTTTTTTCGAGTAGATTTGTATTACAATTAATGTGATAGAATCTAGTAATAATATAATTTAAAGTATTTAAAGGTTGGTCTTATTTTGGAAGTCCAAAATATGGTAACTCTACTTATTTTAATCTAGTCAGTTTGGTCCTTTAGGTTTAATATTTTATAAAGTGAGATAACAACAAAATTACACGATAATACATAGTAAATATAAGGAAAATGAATTGAATTTTCTAAGTGAGGGGTGCATCAACAATCTTGTCAATTTCGATCTCTATAGCTCCTTTTACTATTTGCCTTTCCTAGTCTACTTACTCCACAAAGATAGCTACAATGGTTGGTTTGGATCTTTATAGCTCCTTTTACTATTTGCATTTCCTAGTTTACTTACTCCATAAAGATAGCTACAATTATTGGTTCCTACAAAATTAGAGTAGGGTTACTTGTTGTGCCCATGAATCCCTATTAATGTTGGAAGATGAAGGTGAGTTGCAATTCAAAAGATCAACAATTTTTTAGAACTCCATTGAGATTCCAACTCTAAATATTTCCTACGAGGGACATGCATGAAGGCATTGACTTCCTGAATTGATTCCTTGAGCTCGAATAACTTTGATGCAATTTCCACAACACAATCATCCCTAATTCTATGGCCCACAATTTCTTTTCACATTCCTCGTACCACATGTTCCACCTATAATGGAGTTCATGACACTACAATGGGTCTATGCATTCTCCTTGTTGTCCCCCAGGTTGTCCCCTATCTCTCATAGAGGGGCCAAATGCTAGGGTATAGTGTGCAAGATGCACATTCCTGTGTAACTCTAGGCCTTTGATCTAGTTCTCGAGCCAGAGGGGATGGAACCCTCAATATTTCCTAAGGAAAGAGTCCTTGCCTATCACCTAAGGACAACCTATTTAACAAATGAATCTCAAAATAGGTTTATAAATGAGAAACATGTTGCATGGAATCAATCTATGCTATTGATTTCCAATAGGAATAGGATGTTGAATTTTAATTTGGAGAAAATTCAAAAGGGGCCAACCAATAAGGGGTTTAATAGGAATCAACCATAGTAATGATCTTCTAAACCATAGGCGCCATAAGCTAGTTTGGCTTGGAAAATAACTCAGAGAAGAACAAAATGGGTAGAGGAGGTGACAAAACTACTTTCTTAGCACATATTCATTAGACAAAAAACCAACCGACAAGACAAGGATAGATCCATTATCTTATTCAAGATTGTGTAAGATAGAGAATGAAGAGGGAAAAAACCAGTGTAACTTGCTAGTATTTATTATTCACTAGTGGCAACAAACTTGGTCTTGATTTCACAATAAACCCAAAAATTCATTAATAAAACAATAGTTCAAGTATTAGGGACTATAGAAGTCTCATATCTAAAACAACCATTCTATTGTAAAAAAATGCACAAGGGGTTGGGATTACATAATCATTGTCTTGGGCCTTCTTGCTTCCCTTTATAGAGCCTACTACACAAAAAATTTTAACAGTAAAAATGAGAATGAAAGACATGAGAAGCGAAAGGAGGAGAAAGTTATTCGTTGTTGCAAAAATGTGATGCTCCAAAAAAATATTCAATTTTAATGGCCTTTGCCTTTGTTTCACCTTATTCCACTATCAAAAAAATTAAACTCTCGAATGAACAAACCTCTCATGTAAAAGAGAAATCTCTCTTATTTACCATCAAGAAAAAAAGCATGCCTAGTACTTAGATAGGAAAACATATTTGGAGCCACCACTCTCTCTTAATCCTTTAATCTCACGAGCCGTTAACTAAAATTTTTGTTAACTCACACTTTGGGGCTACCACTCTCTCTTAATCCTACAAAATTAGGGCAACGTGTGGGATTTCAATATCGAAAATGGTTACTCTAGCCATGTGGAGATTCCTTGCTATATGTCTTCTCTTCATAAGGCCACCTTTTTTTTCCAAGTACAAACCTTCATTTAACTTTGAACTTGGATATATTTGAATACATTCGAACTTAGGTGACGGAGGGTCTATTTGAAGAATCGAGCTTGATCATTGAAATTGGGCTAAGGAATTAACTCAAACAGTGAGAAGGGGGCCTAATTTGATGAATTAGGTGTACTAGTTCGAACAATAAAAAGGGGGGTGAATTTGAGGAATCAATCTTGATCTTTGAAAGCAGGCCAAGGAAACAGTTCAAAAAATGAGATGGGGGAATAATTTGAGGAACCATGCCCAGTATTTGAAATGAGTCAAGGAGACACTTCAAACAAGTTATAAAGGGTCCACTTAAGGAATTGAGATGGATCTTAAAATTGGTTACACTGTCCATGTCGAGATTCCTTTCCAAGTGTCTTATCTTCATAGGACCACCTATTTCTTTGAAGTATAGGCCTTCATTTGCCTTTAGATTTGGATGTATTTGAAAAAAATCAAATTTTAGTGATAAAGGGCCCATTTGAGGGATGAGGCTTGATTAGTGAGAAGTCAGGCCAAGACATACGCTTGACTAGTGAGAAGGGGGGCCAATTTGAGGAATCAAGCCCAATATTTGAAATAATCCAAGGTGACACTTCAAACATGTTATAAAGGGATCACTTGAGGAATTGAGATGGATATTGAAATTGGGCTAAGGCATTAGCTCAAATAATGAGAATGGGGTATGATTAAGGAATTGGGCCCAATCTTGAAATTGTCCAAGGAAATAGTTTGAACAATGAGAAGGGGGGCCGATTTGAGGAATCATACCATATCTTGAAATTGACAAAGGAAATACATTGAACAATTTATAAAGGGATTGTTTTGAGAAATTGGTCTAGATTTGAAATCAGGCCAAGTCAACAAATTGAATAGGTGAAGTTAGGCCTGATTTTGAAATCGGGCATGATTTGTTAATTGGCATGAAAGAAAAGTATAAACAAGGAAGAAAAGGCAAAGGTTTTAAACGTTTGTGGAGGGTTCCAAAGGATAAAAAGTTAAGGTAAATTTGGCTAAGTGCGAAGGAATCCTTGAGTACATTAAAAGTATGAAGGAAAGGATTGGTTTCAAATGTAATTGGCCAAGCAAGTTCTTTGGTCTCAACAAGGTGATTCAACTCCTTATGTTGGATGGATCCTCTCTATGAGGTGCCAAGATCTAAACTCTAAGGTGAATATATTAGTGCCTTAATCCATTAAGCCATGGAGTCAAAATATTGTTTACAATCTTGGTAGAAAATTGGACATGAAAAAATAAAATGAAAGGACATATACATGAATAAAAGTACATAACCAAAAATTGGAAAGAAAAAGTCACCGGTAGAGGGTGGAACTTCTACGTGCCTAGTCACAAGCCTACACTTAGGAATGCATAGTGGTTTAGGTGCCTAAAATTGACAGGAAAATCAAACCATTGCCTCTCTAGGTTAGCCAAGAATAAAGAGTTGGGAATTTTGGCACATATTTATTCTATGACATATGGGCCCAGCCAAAAAATTTGAAACTTCCAATTTTTTCCAGGGTCTTCATGTATTTTATTGCATAGGAGAACTAGATCTCCTTCCAAAAAAATATCGAGCATAACATTTTTTTCGAACATTTTCTTCATATTATCATGATACTCTTTAACTCTTCAATATAACTCAGCTCTTTTATCTTGGACTTGCACTAGCTGATTTATCCTTCTCTTGATGTTATCAAGATTATATACTATATTTAGTAGTATTTTCATTATAGGTAGCTCCAATTGAGCTGGAATAACTACCTCCATGCCATATAATGGATATACAAGAGATTTCCTTGTATCACTCTTGGTGCTAATCCTATTTGACTACATAACATATCTGAGTTGGGAGTCCCATGATCTTGTTTTAGTTGCAAATGTATTCTTAATGATCTTCATGAGGTTCTTATTCGAAGACTCAACTTGGCCATTTTCTTGAGGGTGGTATGTGGATGAATGATCTAGGATGATGTTGTATTTATGGAATAATGCTACCATACCTAGTGAGGAAAAGGCCTTCAAATTATCTACAATTATTTTGTAGGGAAACTGATCCTAGACAAGATGTTATCTCCAAGGAATTTGATGACAACCTAGTTAATGTAATGCCTTGTGGGGATAACTTCCACCCATTTGGTAAAGTAATCAATAGCTATGAGGATCCATTTATGTTGGACATTGGATGGAGGGTGTATTTCACCTATGAAATCAAGAACCCATTGTTGGAAAGGAGATTCTAATTGCATTGGTATTAGGGGCAAGGCCGAGATTTTCTGTTTTCTAGAAAACATTTGGCACTCATGGTAGACCCTAACGAATTTATGGACATCAAAGAATAGGGTGGGAATAAATAATCAAACCCTAGGATATTATGAGTTGTAGCATTAGCTATGAAATGACCTCCATAGATCCCTTAATTTATGTCTCTAATCAACAAATTTTCTTCCTATTCTGGAATACATCTAAGCAGTATCCCATCTAGGTTTCTCTAATTGGTTGAGCCCCAACAACACAATACTTAATAGATTTGAGTCTCAAGGACCTCATATGAAACTTGTCCATTCCTTCCAAGCATAGGCCAATGTCCAAAATATGTGTTATATCTTTGTACCATGGAGATTGGTGATAGAAAGGCTCAATATATGAACCCCCTTTTGTTTCCTAGTCTTATGTCTCTTTAGCTTAAACTACATTTATGCCCATTGTTTTCATGTTACTTTTAGCCATGAGTTTTTCTATATATTTACCTTTAATCAACTTGATGGGTTTTATCACCATCTCATATTCCTAAATTTTTGTTATCCACTTCCCCCACTTTCCTTCTGCTTATGGTTGTAAGAGTATGTCCTTGATTGAGAGATTTGGGACATGGACAATAATCTGGGATTGCAATATGTACTATCTAAAATATTTAGGGATTTTACTAGAGCATATGCCTTCTTATCCATGATGTTGTACTTAAAATCTACATCTCTGAGGGATTTTTATAAAAATGTAATAGGTTTTTCATGCCCCTCATCATTCCTCCAAGGACTTCTCCAATCAGGGTTTTCAATTGCGTAATACTTGTCTCTATTACATGTTGAATCACATATGGTCCTAACCAATGCATTCTAAAATTTCCTGGATTCTGCATGAACTTGATATCGTAGAGTAATACCAAATCTCCCAATTGAAAATTTTTCTGTTTAATGTGTCTATCATGCCATGCCTTCTCTCTTTCCTTCTAAAATTGTTGATGGAAAACTGTGACAAAACAATCTTCCTCAAGTTGTACCAACTGTGACAATCGCTCCTCTAGTGCGCCAAAGTTTGAAAGCTAAATGATTGCTGCAATGTGCAGGCTAGGTATAATAAACTCCATTGGAATCATTGCTTCTTTCCCATAGACCAACCTTAAATGTGTATGTTCTGTCAACTTTTTGCTTGTTGTCCTTTAGGCCCATAACACTTCATGAACTCTTAAGACCCAATCATCTCTCCCTACATTGTAGATATTTGTCAAAGCATACTACAAGATTTTATTGAAAGCTTCCACTCTTCCATTGGCCCGAGGATGACATGGTGCACTCTTCTGATGATGAATTTGAAACTCCTTGGTCAATGATGCAATTGTCTTATTCATAAAGTGTGCTCCTTGATCACCGAGTAAGATATGCAGACATCCAATTCATGTTATTACATTCTCAAAAAAAAATCACGCAGCAATTTCCGCGGTGTAGTCTATGACTAGGGCTGCTTCTGCCCAACTTGTCAAATAATCCGTCGCAATGATTATGTACCTTGCCCCTGATATTATTACTTGTGGGTTGATTGTCCCCACGACTTCTATGGCCCATTTATCGAATGCTTGCAACATAACTTGTGGATTTAATGCATTTCATCCCTCCAGGATGGTTTTCCCACTCTTTGACATACTTCACATGACTGACAATATTCCTTAGCATCTTTGTGAACCGTGGCCCACCAAAGCCCTATGCACAAAATATTTTGTGCAATTTCTCTCCTGGCATAATGTCCTCCTACAATCATGTCATGCGCTTCTTCGAGTATCATCGATCTCTCGTGTTCCAACACAAATCGTCTAAATAATATATCTACACCCAACTTGTATAAATTCCTTGCAATCAACTGATAATCTGTTGCTTTCACTACCGATTGTTTCTTCTTCTCAATGATTATGTTTTATGGAGACAAACCTGTACTTAGAAACTGCATGATGGTTGAGAAGTAATCATCCACCATCTTAACTACAAATAGTTGTGCGTCTTGGAAGCTGTCATCTATATTTCTTGCATATTCTCCTGATAGTATGTGAGATAGATGATCTCGTCCTGCATTCAACTTCCCTGGTTTCACCACAACCTCAAAATCGTATTCCTATAACAATAGTAGCCATCTGGATATCCTCCCCCCCAACACTAGCTTGTTCACTAAATATTTTAATGAAAAATGGTCCGTGTACATCTTAAACTGAGACTCCAATAAGTAATGTCTGAACTTATGTAACACATATACCATTTCCAATCCTTCCCATTCTGTGGTAGTATAATTCTTATCTGCTATGGAAATCTTCCTGCTTGCAAAATAAATTGGGTGGTCTATGTCTCCCTCCTCTAGTTGAGAGAGTACTGTGCCCAAAGCGATGGATGACACATCTACATGAACATGTAACTCCTTGTTCCAATATGGGAAGATCGAAATTAATGCCGTCACTAGTTTTTTCTTTAAAGTGTCCAAACCCTTCTGATAGTCCTCGTTCCATTGAAACTTTGCTTCCTTCTTCAACACCTTTTCCATCGGTGTCATGATTTGCACATAGCCCTTGATATCCCTTGATAAACTTCCTACGTTCTCCAGTACCTCATTTGTGAATGGTGTTGGGAATGGGTCATGTAAACAAGAATCATTTGGCTTCCTTAGATCCACGTAGATTCTGATTCCTCTTGTCTTCTTGTCCTGCACTACCATTTGACTGATCAAATCATATTCTTCTACCAGTTTAATGATTTCTGCATCCAACATCCTATCTATTTTGACTTTCACCTTTTCCTTGTACTTCATATTTAACCTATAAGGCCTTTGTCGCACTTGATTAGCTCCTGGTTTTAGCAGAATTTTCATCTCACTTAAGCCCCCATCTATCCCCTTCAACTATGAAAATATCATTTGGAATAGGTCTTGATATTCTCATAGCAAGTCTGCAATCTTCTCTACTATCTAATCATTCGAGTAATCCCCTATTTGTGCAAAATTCAAATTCTCTATCATCCCAATGTTTACCTTCCGCATCTTTTTGGGTTGTGTGTATGTAGTAGACTCAAGCTCTGGTCCTTCTACTACCCGTTCTCCTTCTGTTTCAGATACTTGCATGTTCCTGAGATCTTCTTCATCATGCTCTTCCTTAGCCACATTGTAGCACTCCAATAACTCATGGACGATCATAGTAGCTCTGCAACAAAACCATTTGTCGACGTTGCGTGCAGTTGTAAGACCCTAGGTTTGAGTTATCTTTCTGGCCCTTCTTCTGAGAAGATCTTAGTTCGAACATACTATAGCGCTGCATATATTGATAGAGATTCATGTTCAAACGTAAATTTGGCTTTGAACCTCTGAGCCAA
Organism: Picea engelmannii; assembly: GCA_009831015.1. Taxonomy (NCBI): domain Eukaryota; kingdom Viridiplantae; phylum Streptophyta; class Pinopsida; order Pinales; family Pinaceae; genus Picea; species Picea engelmannii. The sequence continues at coordinate 142,130 of ML796126.1, read as the reverse complement.
CTCTTCCTATCTTGTTGTCTCTCTATGCATTTCCAATTCCAAATACTAGTTCTTTGGAATTGTGTCTAGTGTATGTATAAATTTGTGCGTCCATTCTGTTTTATGGTACTGAACTCCATAAAGTCCTGCATTGCTCAACATGAACTGCAGGGTCACTCTCTCTTGTATACTTCTATGAAACACTTCCTCCCTCAGTACCAAACCTTACTTGCATTATTCTTCTGCACTCTGACCAGTCTTCCATTTCTTCTTTGTGTGCAACCCACCATCTAGAGAGAGTCACTTTTAGGACAACATCTAGTGCCAACATTCTTTGTTGTTCGAGAACTTGCAACTCAAATGCATTTACAAACAAGCTTATATCAATTAACCCATCATACCTGGGTGGATCACATAATTCTATTCTAATCCAGTGCAAGGATCGAGTTATGCATGCACAACATCTAGTTGAGACTTCATGCATCCTCTACTACCAATGCTCTAGGCCTTCTTCATAATCTAATGCACACAAATTGATACTTCTCCAACTTAGCACACCATCTGCAATGGGGTTTACATAATCATCCATCCACGTAATTATGTTACACAAGTTAACAATGCCATTTCCTCTGGCTGGCTATATGCATCTCTTCCCTTCTGATGGGTCCAAGGGTGCATTAACTTTCAAATCTCCAACTTGAAATATCCTCTCCCTCCTCTTTAGGTTAATGATCGTCTGGTTATCAAAATCTCATTCCAGTTCCATCAGTGCTAGATATGGTTGACTATCATCCATGATATCAATAACTTTAAAGTCTACCACATTGTGCAATCCAGCTATGCTCATAGGTGCTCCTGTCAATCAACAAATCGATACTATTTTGTGTTGATTCGCGAGCCTTAACTGAACATGAGACCATACTAGCTTAGGTTTTCCCATCATCTCCCATGTCTACTTAGGTAAAACATTCATGCTAGACCTTAAGTCCAATATAAACATAGTTACCAACTTAATGAGAACTCTACAAAGTTCATTTTTTTGGGGGTCCAATTTTTTAACCCGTTTTTAAAAATAGTGCTATCGGTAGCACCCCCTCTCTCTTTTTAGGTGGTTTTTCGATATTTTAAATTTTTCGATCCACAATGTTTCCACCTTTTTTAAAAATGCTTATTTTTCACCTATTTTCAAAATTTTCAATTTTGTTTTTATTCAAAGGTGTTTTTAGTCATTTTTCCATACTTATTTCAATTTTAAAAATATTTTTTACCATTTACTAAGATTTTTTATATCATATGTCTCCTTAATTAATTTATTGTTCCATACTTTTAAAATATAGTGGAAAACACCATTTTTAACACATTGTTTACCTTTACTTCAATACATAGAAAAAAATTGTAGTTAAATAACACTACTTTTTAATATTTAGAAACAAATATAATTCATTTTTTTGATAAATTAAAAACTAAAAAAGACTAAGAAAAATAAAAGAATTGAAATTAATTTTTTTTTTATATAATAAAAAAAATTGAGGAAAAAAAAACCAAAAAATAAAACAAATATATAAACTAAGCTAAAACCACAAAAAAAAAGAAGGTAAAAAAACAAATTTATGGCCCCAAAACTTAAGAAAGGTTTAAAAAATACAAAAAAAAATTAAAAATATATATTAAAAAATCCAAATTAAAACACCTAAGTTACAAAATTTAATACAAAGTTAAAAAAATAAATGAAAAATAACTTAAAAAAACATAAAATTACAAAGAAGAAATAATTTTTTTTATTAAAAAACTTAAAAATATGTAAAATTTTATATAAAAACAAACAAATTAAAAACAAAATATTTAGCTGTGATGGGAGGCTATGGGGGTAATGCCATCACCCCAGCCCCCATAGGCTAAGCTATGGCCCCTGGGACAAGGGCTTAGCTCGTGGGGGCTGGGGTGATGCCCGACATAGCCCCCCACGATACCCACAGTGCCCAACCATCCCACTTAGGATGGTTGGGCAACCATCCCACTTAGGATGGTTGGGCGCTTGGGTGCCGTGTAGGTTTCTATTTTTTTTTTTTTTTGGTTTTAATTTTATGTTATTTCAATTGCAAAATAATATTTTATTTTATTTTATAATTATTTTTGTTTTAAATGTTATTATTATTATTATTATTTTACTTTAGTTTCAATTAAAATTCAGAGGTTTTATATAGCCCGAGTTGTCCTAATGGTTAAAAACATGTGTTTCCTCTTAAGAGGTCATAGGTTCAAATCCAGAGGGGGGTAGGGTATGTATACCTTCATAGACTTTACCAGTTAAATCGCTGGGCAGAGGGGGGTCCCTTGTCCCACAAACAGGGGGGTTTTTAAAAAATATATTTTTGAATTTTATTTTGTCGTTTGAAAAAATAAATTATTTGTGAATATTTTGTCCTTTCTATTTATTTATTTTTTAATGTAAATTAAAAAATAAAGTTTGTAAATAAATTTTCAAGTGACCATTTGGGGTCCAATTTTGGGTTGTTTATTTACTTAAGGATTTGTTGTCAATGCCACAATTTCAATTAGGTCGTAAAAAGCTATGATTTTTACATTTAAGAGAAAACATTTTGTTTTACATTGCATCGATTTTTGATTTAGGTGATGATTTTAAGGTTTTTATGAGCTACTGTCTGAATTTCGAAGGCCATGTTTGAAAAATGTTGTAATTTTGACCCCGTTTAAAAAAATGGTGCTACCAGTAGCACCACTTTTTGATTTGAGGGTTGATTTTCATGTTTTTTATTAAAAAAGTATGGGTTTTAAGGGCTAGAGTTCTTAGTTTGATGTCATAGTTTTCGTTAAGTCGGTAACTTTGTTGATAAAATTATCCACATCATACTCCCCAATTTGTGAACTGAATCTGAATTCTCCATTGGTCCTCTTCCTACGCAGTACCTAATTCATGACCTTTTGTGCGATATGAGTTTCCCTTATGTGCAATGATCAATCATATCATATAGTGTATTCAAAGTAGTTTAACATTTTAGTAGCTCCACTCAACTCCTCAAGAATTTTGTTAGTGTGCTTACCTTCCCAATTGGTTTCTCTGGCATAGCGCGATATTCAACATGAGGTGTCGATGATGTTGATGCTCCCCAATCTTGTCCAAGTACCTCTTTTCTTTCCCTTTGATACGTCTCCTTTTCTTTCTAAGGATCAAAGGTCGACATAAGCTCGATTGACTTCCTTACCCATTGCTCATTCTGCTTCCCTCCATTCATCTCATCAACTCTTGTTCTAGATCCTCCACTTGTAACAACTACTATTTGTGGTCCTTCATTGCATTTTTCAGCTGATATTTTCTGTACATTTTGATTTTGATTCTAGTTCCGATTCCTTCTCGCTTTCCATTTCACCACTAGTTGAGGACAATCTTCTGTCGCATGGTCTAGTTATCTATAGTATGTGCACGTTGTACATAGATTCGGGAAATCACGGGCTAAGTGTCCTGGTTGATTACAATTGTAACATATAATCGGTCCTCTTCCTCCTCTACCAAAACTCCCTCTGCCTCGACCTTTGCCAAAATTTCCATTGTTCCTTGGATTAAAGCCTCTTTGATTGTTATATTGTTGACCACCTCCTTCTGATGCAAAAATATCCTTTTGAATTCTATACATATCTGAAGTGCGCTCCCTCATCAAGTTGAACGTGTGGTAATCCTCCTCTTCATGTCCAACGGACTTGTAAAAATTGCAAAATAAGTTCCTTGGTGCACTCTGATACTTCTGTAGTAATGGAAACTCAGTTGGATGATGTCCTGATTTCTTACATATCTTGCAATATCCCCCTCTTGGTAGTGGATTCAGTGCTCCAATCACAAAATATTGTGCAAAAGATGGGCACTCGTCTTTGTGAAGGCCATCAGTCCTACACTTGGTACACCAGACTTGCTCGCATTTCTCCTTTTTTTTTGTAAGTTATTCCAGTTGAATCATCAATGAAACCAACTGTGTCTAAACCCGTGACATCACTCCACTGTCTCCTACAGAGGATGATTCTAATTTGATTGCAATTTCCAGCGCCTCGGGATGCGACGCAACCTTCTGTTAAATCAACGACCTGTGAATGTGTGTTAGAATTCCTTCAAGACACCATTCTTGATGTTATTGATTGAGGATCTGGAAATTCAACCTACTCATCATATCCTTGAAACATTGATCAAAGTGCCATACCGAATCTATTTGCATATGTTTAATCTCTTTCAATTTTCTAATGTACTGCAACTTAGAATTTGGCTTCTTGAACTCTTTCAACAATGCTTTCCTTATCTCTGCCAAAGTCTTGGCATGTCTTGTAGGTGTGGTACTCTGCAACTTCATGTACCAAACTAGCACACGTCCTCTAAATGTCGTAGACAAATGCACAATATTCACGACCTTGTCCTGGACATTGTTAGTGGCCCAAATTGTCTCGCAGACAACATATATTGTTCTAGGTCCTCTGACCCAATTCCTTGGAACTCAGGTAGTCTAAGGGTTTTGTCTACCTTGGACATGTTTCTTTGGGTAGTCCCTTCTCTTGGTGATGTTGGTTGGCTCTGATTCTATGCATTGCTTCCATTGCTCTGATTGCTACTACTATATCCTCCCTTGATAACTGTAAGTTCTTTTGATAAGTCTTCAACTATTATCTTTGATTGTGGTGACGCATATGGGGTCGTGGATTCGACACAGGACCCAACATGAGTAGGACTTAATGGTTCTTCTATTATAGGACTGGACTGAGATTCCTCTTCCTCTCCTCTTATGTGCGATATCTCTACGATTTGGACTATTGCATAAGGTTCTCTCCCCTCTGGCTCACTATGCGACTCTCCTTTCTCAGCCCTAGTCTTTTTCCTCTTGTACCTCCTTTCTCCATGCAATAATCCAAACTCGTCTTCTTCCTCTGTTATACCTTCTTTAGTCCTCTGCATCCTCAATCCCTCCCTTTATTCTTCATTTCTTCCTTCATTATCTCCTGTTCTCAGACTATCCTCTTGCCATCCACCGAATCCCCTATGTGCACGATCCCCTTTAGTAGTCAGATTCCATTTTCATCACACACTAGTCGCACAAAAACATCTTTATCCACATGAACCTTCCACACAGAACTTTGAAGAAGTCCCTTTCTCCAACACTGTATGATTGGGTACAATCTATTGCAAATTCTGTAATGTATCCTCCTAGTATGTTATCCAACCATAAATCAACTACACAATTGGTTGGGTTACTTACATAATTCAACTGTCTTACCAAATCAGGAGTCTAATTCCTCGACGTTGCAGTTCAATACCTTCTAGTATTTTCCACTAATATTTCTAGCCACTCAGTCAAAATAATTGGAAATTCTCCAAAGAAAATTTCATGCAGTTATGTATACACATATCGTTGCATCCATTGGTTTTCACTCATATGAGGGTTTCTTTTCTCTTTTCAAGCAAACTCCCGTTCCTTCCTTTCCAACCATTATGCGATCTCTTTCTTAGTTAGCCTCCAAAACATTACCTCAATCACAATTTTTGGGTCTTGCGCTACGTGCGGTTGTAAGACCCTAGGTTCGAGTTATCTTTGACCAACAAAACTCTTCATACACTGGCCCTTTCGGCATCACCTGTATGTAGATGAAGTCTCACCCAATGTATCTATTGGGATTGTAGGAACCGGGTTTTTGCAGTAGTGAGGGAATGTGAGGTGATTATTCTGTTCATTCTTACTTACTGGTTTTGTGTGTGTTATTCCTCCTTTGTTCTGTATTATCTATTTAGTGAGTTCAGATTCATATTATCATTATATTCCAGATTACAACATAACCCCATTATTGTAACACTCGTAACACTTGCATGATGATTCCACATAAGACAAATCTAATCTAATAAGCATCAGACATAATCCATGTGTTAGAAAAACGAGATCGTAGAGCAATAAAATAAGACAAATGTGGAAATAAAACTTAGATGATACATAATACAATAGAGACACAAATATACGTGGTTCACCCAGTGTGGGCTACGTCCACTAGAGAAATTCCCAGATCCTTCATTTTTGTTATCCAACAAAATGAAGGGATACAACCTACAACACATCCACTGTAACTTCATCTTCTTCCTCTCACAATCTCCTCTCTCATAATACAATATTCGAAATAATACACAACCACAATACAATTCCCTCATAAAAGAGGGTTTTCGTCTAGGGAGCAAAGAACCCTAACATAAATTTTATCGTCAGATTGGCGACCTTATAATGAACAATCCATATTGACTACAAAATTACAATATTTTCCCAAAATTTCTCTTTGATGACGCTGCCACTGAATCCCTCACTAGGGAGGGCTACAACAATCGTCGTCACTGCCCCCCTTGGACCCTCGTGGCGACAATTGTGAGGGGGTAGGAATTAATGGTTCTTTTATTATAGGACTGGACTGGGATTCCTCTTACTCTCCTCGTATGTGTGGTATCTCTACAATTTGGACTGTTGCATAGGGTTCCCCTCTGGCTCACTACGCGACTCTCTTTTCTCAGCCCTAGTATTTCACCTCTTGTACCTCGTTCCTCCATGCAATACTCCAAACTTGTCTTCTTCCTCTGGTATACCTCCTTAAGTCCTCTCCATTCTCAATCCCTCCCTTTCTTCTTCTCAAACTATCCTCTTGTCATCCCTCGGTTCCCCTGTGTGCACAAGTCCCTTTAGTAGTCAGAGTCCATTGTCATCATGCACTTGTCACACAACAACATATTTATCCACATACCCAATGATTTCATGAACCTTCCACGTAGACCTTTGAAGAAGTCCCTTTCTCCAACACTGTATGATTGGGTACAATCCATTCCAAATTCTGTAATGTATTCTCCTAGTATGCTATCCAACCAGAAATCAATTGCATGAGTATTTGGGTTACTTATAGAATTCAACTATCATACCAACTCAAGAGTCCAGTTCCTCTGCACTACAGTTCAATACCTTCCAATATTCTCCACTAATCTTTCTAGCCACTCAGTCAGAATAATTGGAAATTCGCTAAGGAAAATTTCATGCAGTTCTGTACACGTACCTTTGCATCCATTGGTTGTCACTCATTTGAGGGTTTCTATTCTCTTGTAAATAAAACTCTCGTTCCTTCCTTTCCAACCATTCCAAGATCTCTTTCTTAGTCGGCCTCCAAAACATTCCCTCAATCACAATTTTTGGGTCCTGACAATGGAACCATTTGTTGGCGTTGCGCACAATTGTAAGATCCTAGGTTCAAGTTATCTTTGACCAACAAAACCATTCATACACCGACCCTTTTTGCATCACCTGAATGTAGATTAAGTCTCACCCGAGGTATCTATTGGGACTGCAGGAACCAAGTTTCTACTGTAGTGAGGGAATATGAGGTGATTATTTTGTTCATTCTTACTTACTGGTTCTCTGCACCTTATTCTTCCTTTGTTCTTTATTTCCTCTTTTGGAAAAAAAAGAGAGTCAAATTTCACATAGTCATGCACAAATTCTACAAATAAAATTTATATAATTAGAAAGTTATTTCAATTTCCTACATTTCATCTTTTTACACCATATTCAAATTCATTGTGAAATTACCTTGAATCATCCCTCCAAGTTAACAAATTGTTGTTTTTCCACTAATGTGTCATGAGAGACCTCCATTAGCTTTCACCCACTCACGAGTTAAGCAAGACTATATCCCATCCCCTACCCGATTGACTCTCACTGGTATAGTCATCATTATTCTTCTTTACGCCAACGACATTGTTCTTATGATGAGGAGTCCCTATGATCTTGATAATAAACTAAGAGTCCTCAAGGATTTTTGCTCTAGTACGGGTATGAATGTTAATAAAAAAATATCACTTATGATACTTTCATATATGACATTAACGACTTGGAGGAAGTGCCTTCATACAAATATCTCAAAATTGATATTCACTACAAGCTCAACTAGAACTATAGCAATGAGAAAATGATAAATGGATGGTGGAAAGATTATTATGAGCTTGAAAACAATTGTAAATCTACAAAATTTAGGATGTGGGATAAGAAAAAACTTGTCTCTAAGACTCTCTTCACTCCTATTATCTTATATGGATCTAAATTTTAGGGATGCAATATCTTTAGATAATTGTGGACAAAGATAGAGTAGATCCAAAAGAATTTTGTAACTTATAATATCAAAATTAAAGGCAATACACCCTATCCTATCCACCTCATATAAGTGAGCCTTCCACTCATTGAGAGGACAACTATGACTAGGTACCTAATGTATAAAAACAAGTTAAACAACATGGAAGATAAGAGGCTACAAAAAATTACTTTAAACTCAAGTGGGGATGGCATAAAGATGCCTAGTCTTGGCTAAATGATTGGGGAATAAAGAAAGAGACCATTATGTAGAATAATGATACTATTAAAAATATTATTACATCTAAATTCAAGGACAAATTGTGGTGCTATAAAAAATTATAGGATAAATAAAATTAAGATAATCTAGAAGATTAAAATATCAGTATATTTTGACTAGTGTAAAAAGAAAAATTTATATGAGCTCCATAGTGAAACTAGACATTAGACTATTCCCAAAATGCCTTGGGATAAAAGAATCTCTCATCTTTATGACACTAAGAGGGTTGCAGATGAAAAACACTTTCTCTAATAATGTCATGCATATGCCCAAATTAGATTTCAATTTCAAAAGATTTGCCACAACCTGGCCTTCTAACTCTACAAAGCTATGATGATCTTGGAACCCTTCTCTTAATGCTTTTTGAGCATAGAAATAAATTCTAAAGAAATCCAAGTACCTTTTTAAAGGTGAAATAAACCAAATTTCACTTCAACTGATGTCAACAACAACAACAACAACAAATATAGTTTATATTATTATAAATATAGTTTTACATGCCT
>ML796126.1:101222-119047 GCA_009831015.1 Picea engelmannii | reverse complement strand
AGATTAGTCTATAACACAAGCTCATACATATCCATGCATTATTATCATGTAAATGCATTTAATCATATCCTCAATTCGGTATCCACGTACCAACAACTTTAAATGTCAAAATTTTCAAGTTAGAAATAGATTGCATAATATCCATCATAATTCAAATAACGTTAAACATTCATAGAATTGACATTCGCATAGGTTCATATTCTTAAAATTCAAGTGTATCATTAATAGTTTCATAGTTAATAGAAAATAAAAGGTGATTCGGCCTTAAGTAATTCTAGCTATCTAAGTCAAAAGGTGGCATTACATACACCCAACTTTTCCCTTCCTCATTTTTCCGTTGATCAACAAATACTATTGATCCTCAAACCTTTTCCATTTTCGATACTTTGGAGTCTACTTCCCAACTTCACCAACAACCCACTCCCGACGACGATGAGCCCATGATCGACAACTATCGTTACATCATTCCCACTCACCAATCAATGGTCCCGATATTTCATCCTCCATATCTGAGGGTCGAGATTACTATCGACACCATAAGGAGTTCTAGGCCTCCGAGGACCCCCTTTCAGTCCCTTTGAACACTCAACATGTGCGACTTATCACCCCAAGAACATGTTGGATGCCATGCTGGTGTGACACATCAACATCATGAAGTCATCATGCCCTTTGGTTCACTTAGACGCAATATACATCATCCTGCGACTGAAGCTTAATTCTCTCCCAAGCACCGATCAACAACTCTTGTTCTTTCTCTAGCCTTCATCGTCGTCGATACTCTTTCGGCTTCGACACTCCCATGCAAGTTATGTTCTTGAACGCTTTGATGACAATTTCGTCATTGGGGTCATTCTACTAACCTCTATCTAGACCCCAAGCATGTGGCACTTCCACGACCTACCACCTGGCATGACACGTGGATCGCAGGACTTACGCTATCCATTATCTCAAAACTCTGAATCACCTTGAGGCATGGAACAACTCCCACATGACACGTGGATCACAAGACTTGTGCTATCCATTATCTCAAAACTCTGAATCACCCCGGCACATGGAATGACTCCCACATGACATGTGGATCTACCCACGAATTGACATAGAGATTGATGTGACTATACTCATCATCACGGATACTGGGGCTTATGCAAATAGGTGCGACCCCCTGTCCACTCCATCATCAGGGTCCTCCATCATCGACATCCCCTTAACCCTACTCTGGGTTACTTTAACACCTTTTCTCCCCGAAGAACGATCAATATGATCTCACCACACCGAATCAACGGTTTCCATTCTTCTCCATAACCTTTATCATTGTTGGCCCTCTCTGGACCATCACTCCTCTTTACAGACTTTCCATCCCCAACAATGATGCGATAACATCAACAACTCAGATCATTCATTCAAGCCTCCGTATGATTAATGACTCCTATGCTCCTTGAGCTATCTTTGTAAAAAGGATCTTAACAAATCCAAGGGTGTAGGTTAATCCTCCAATAGATCAGAGGCCCACAACCTCTGGTCATCATCAATCTCTTCTCAAACCTTCCCTTAGTTACTTCTACGAACTTCTAGTCCCGATGAATGGTTAAGATCTGGTCGTCATGCCAAATCAACGGTTGTGAAAATTATGGATCTTATTTTCATCGTCGACTCCATACGAACCTCAAAAATTAAGTGATCCTAATGACAACGCTGACTAATGAAGGTATAATATTAAGTCTCCATAATGATCCAACAATGGTAACCCATCCCGACTTAAATACAGGTTCTCATTCAAATAATAGTCGGATTTAAGATCTAGTTTCTAAGGGAATTCTTCTAAGTATTTTTTAAGGCTCATCGGGCCTTCGAGGACTCTTCCCTTGCCCAAAATCCACTAAGGAATTATCTCTTCTACTTTTGATGGACAATTTTGACCCGACAAGCTGTCCATGCCAAGACAGGGGATTCCTTGGAAAAATTAAGGTTTTCTGAATTACATCGAGCCCTCCCTTAGGTATCAAGACTTTCCAATACCTATTCCAGGGTACGTATGCCCATTGTTTCTTGTTTGAGTTTAAATCCTACAACCATGCAAGAACTTGGAATCCTTTCTTTATCCTGGTCCAGGATATATCTCAGGCTTGATAGTCCCCTCTGACCTCACTCATGCCACTCATATGGCTAAGGCATCATTCCTTCGGGAAGCTAGATCATAGTACTTCATTCCTCTCTGACCTCTCATGAATTTCTTAGTCGATATGCTTATTTATCTGTTCATCGGTGTCACACCGCAACAAATACTCAACTACACACACATGAGGCACAAACATACAATTATGTCCATGATTGCATTCATAGGAGGGAACCTCTTGCTCAGATATGCACTATACATTCAATTCCATAAAGATACATTATCATTCAAGTACAAGGGCCTTCAAATGGGAAAACACCAAGTCCATAAATCAGACAAACATGTTCATGGTTATAATACAAGCATCCAACCATACATTTTAGTCTAATTATACAAGGTATAAAGATACTTATCTATTACAATTTCAACCAGCCAACTGACTCTGGGTGTTTGCCTTTCCACCCAACCATAGGATTTGCATGCCCAGTCACTTCGACAACAGACCACCTCGGTGCCAGACCATGATACCACCAAAGAATCCTCTCTCTCTCTCTCTCTCTCTCTCTCTCTCTGTTGACTCTTCAATTCAATAAATAAATCAAGAGGTTACTCTCCTCCACTTATTTGGAAGCAACAAAAGTTTCCCTTCTCCTCTCCGGCTCATAACTCTTCCACGAGTTATTCCTCCGAACTCTCTGTTGCATGCACCCCTGCCTCTCCGTTCTCCACATCCTGCACACATGTTTTCACTATTGACCACTGCATGATACTTATATTGCACGCTTTCTGTTCCTTGGGTCTTCTTTTGACCCAAACTCAGAACTCCTGTTCGTTCTCTCCTCGTCCTGAATTAATTCTTCTTGTTCTCTCCTCATGCATCCCCCTGTATGTAACTTCTTGGGAAGGTTCTTGAACTGTCCCCCATAGTTTTATTTTGTCAGAAGGATCCACAGATTCAACACAGTTCAACTTGGAAAATGTGACATGGTACTCGGTGGTACCCGTGGCTGACAATTTTTGCTTTCCTAGCTAGTCTTCCATACTTGTATTTATTAGGGTGGTTGGTTGTCCAAGTACCAACCCTCTTCCATTAAATGTCTTGCTTCAGCTACAAGCTAGATTAAATATTCTTATTCCTTCTCATTATTCATCAAGGTGGCTTGGGGTATTTTACACATGAATCCCCTTTTTTTGCCCCCTCATTAATCCCTCTCATGGTATCATGATCAATACTTTAATGGCTTCACCCCATAATCAGTTGTTAACATTTTCCATTAATCAATAATACATTTACAATATTTACATGCCATTGCATGAAAATAGTTTATTATGATTAATTATATATAATCAAGGGTTTAGAAAGGAGTATTACATTTTGGCATTGAATAAACAAAGACACATCAACCCTTGAAAAAGATCTTGAGAATATCACACAATTCTTTGTTACCCTAATTCCAAAACCCTCATGTGGTCATTCCATTCTAAAATTTATTTCTACTTCAATGATATCCATCATTATTTTTTTAATTAATTAATTTATCATTTTGTATCCAAAAATTTGTATTTATTTTCAACAATATTCATTATTATTATTTTAATTTATTATTTATACAATTTTATTATAACAAACTATCAATTTCTAATACTTTTAGTCGTCTATACCATAAGGATTAAAACATATATAAACATTTGACCAAAAGTGTGACTCATCATCTTAATAAGAAATAATAAACTTCATAACATAACAAAATAGATTTTTTTTTAATTTAAAAATTAAAATAAATATTATTATTAAAATAGAACTAAATTTTACAAATATAAATATTATTTTTAAGGTTATAAGAAATTTTAATTTTTATATAAAAATAATTTTAAAATTTAAACATTTTTAATTATCCTTTACTTATTACAGGGCGTACACTGCCATATTGACAAAAGCCTCCAATATATGCTAACATTGTACCTTTACATCAAAACCTATAGTTGTTAGTATATTTTCAAACCAACAACATTACCTTCAGTGAGCAATTAATCCCATGTTCTCAAAATATAATTAGTTCACAATATCAATTAACATCAATTAATATTGGTGGTTATAGGTAAACTTCAATTCGATAAAGGTAAACACGAGGCAACAACAAAACAATTGGAGGATCTGAATCAACTGATGAGTCAACAACTTAAACAAGATCAACTGATTCCAGGTCAACTATCTTTTTAATGGGCTCCACTTTTGCTTATGTATATGCCTTAGCTGGGGAAGAAACTCCTGCTGCAGCATAAACTGATTCAAGGTAAACAACGGGAACTAGCTATGATGCTCGTCCATTATAGCTAACGTATCATGATGCTATGATACGTTATATATAAATAAATGTTAATTCCCATCCATTCAGATGGCGAATTAATCGACTTTCATCATGCCAACTGGAATAGAATGATTTCAGATCCCGAGCTGCAATGCCATTGGAAGCTACACTTACTTCCTTTGAAGCGGCGGCACTGGACACTGTGGAAAAGAAAAACACAAAGCAAAAACACAAGGTCCACCGGGAACTGAGCAACCCCACCCTATTGGTTTAAAGGTTCCCTGTTATTTGAAATGGTTGATGGGAGGAAAACCACCCAACCCTATAGCCTGATTTGGAACCCCACCCTATTCTCTTATAAATCGGCCAAGCCTCTCTGCATTAGTTCTGAAAAGCCGAGTGGAAAGGGCATACTTTATGCTATTTAAACCTTTTAGCCCTGGCAAGGTCCCCGCACTCGTTGCAACCCTATCTTTAAAGATTGAGGAACCGTCTTTTCCCAAGGCGAGGGGATGTTAGGTTCACAAATTAGGAACAGCTTCAGCAACCACCCTTGGCAAAGGTAGACGAGGTTCACAGATTGGCAACAAGTGGCTCTAAACCCTAGCTCAGACCAGTCTCTTGGTAGGGCATACTTCGTTTCTTCGGACCCCCCTTCCGCCCGTTCGGGGTCCTCGCACTCGTTGCTTAAATCATGGTTTCTTCTCAATTGGCGAAGCCTCGCAGGTAGTAATAGGATTCACCCCTTTAAACCAAATGGGAACCCAACCCTAACAATTGAACTAAAATAGTGGAGGACTTAAATAGTAGAGTAATGGAATTAACCATAGTAGTAGAAATTACCATCAACCATGAGTAGTGGAAATTAAGCTAACACTATGAATGGATTGTAAGGCTAAAAGCTCTTTTTTCTCAACATGACTCAATAAATATCACAAGTAAGGAGATGAAAGTAGACTTTTGCATATAGTTCTCTCGGGTATAGTTCCTATAGGAGACACCAAGAAGCTTCTTCCCTGAAGCTCAGGGGACTAAGTGGGAAAGAAATGCTCTTACTAACTGATATTGGTTCATTTGGTTCTACATTGAAAATGGGTTAAGAAGGCTGAAAGAATTGTTCTAGACTCATAGCATCTAGTTATAGAATAATCGCATTGAGAGACAAAGAAGTGAAATCAGGCCTTTTTCTTTATATGGACCTGGAAGTATCAAGTCTAGTAGGCTATGGAACCAACTGTATGGACTGAAGCTAGTGCGAGTAGACCTTACTCCATGGAACTCAGGCCAAGACTAAAGCTTGTATCGGCTCATTGAAATGGGAACTAAGGCTAAGACTCACTAGTTGTTCTTACGCAGCTTAAGTCAGTATAAAGTGGACCTTACTAAGGCTAATCCAGACGGAAGCTAATAGTCCGGGAATGGGACGGAAACAGACAAGCAGTCTTTCAAGATAGTTTAGAGTGACCTAATGGAACAGAGCTCTCATTAGTTCTTCGCTGGAGCTCGGGGAGAGAGGAAAGGAAGGGGACTAAATCTCTTTTTACAAGAATGGAGACACTAAGAGATAGAGTTGGTTGAAAGATCATTTCATTCTGGCTTATTCTCTTTTTCAAAGAATGGAGACGGAAGGCTGGCTGGAACTTACTGACTAAGGCTAAGACTAAAGCAAGTAGACCGGAATTGCATCTTACACTACCGGAGACTCAGGCTAAAGAAAGACCGACTCTAAAGACGCTTGAACTGGAAATGACCTTCTAGTTAACTGGGAAGTAATCTTCTCTCTATAGTTCAGTTCTTCAGGTTAAAAAATGGATTTGAATCCGGTTAAATTTTTAGGTTAGTTTGAGTTTTGTATGGATCAAAGTTCCATGCATTTTAGAACCTTATCTTAGTAGTTTTGCCTATTTTAAACCAACCCAAATACTTAGAAAATCAATCTGAATTCTGAATTGACTAAAAATTTAAAAACAAACAAAAAAAAATTACTCCCAAATTAACCCACTCTATTTTTTTCGATATAAACACAAACAAAGTTATATACAGAGTGCCAATCGTTTTGATACCAATTTTCTTCATATTATATATATATTTTTTACTGTGTTTTTTCGGAAAGTATACATAATTTTTTACGATCTAGACAGAAACAAAGTTATATACAAAATATGCATAAAACACGGGGAAATAAAAAATAAACCAGAGCAATGAAAACCGTCCTTAAAGTCTGTATTATCATTTCTGACCTATCTCTATAAAGTTCATACAGAACAGAAAGAAAACATGGCTGAAGACCTTACAATTTTTTTCAAAATATCATCTTCTGAAAATATATCGGACGCGCCATACAAGGAGTTCCCCGTCGCGCTCATGGCTGCTTCAGTGGCGTTCGTCATCTGGTTCCTTCGCTTC
Organism: Picea engelmannii; assembly: GCA_009831015.1. Classification (NCBI taxonomy): domain Eukaryota; kingdom Viridiplantae; phylum Streptophyta; class Pinopsida; order Pinales; family Pinaceae; genus Picea; species Picea engelmannii. Next base: position 112,219 of record ML796126.1, on the reverse strand, counting down.
ACTCTCCTTCGATTCCTTTTCCGTGAGTAAGCGAATGAACCTGATCACGAACACCACGGAAGCTGCCAACCAGATTATAATTTCCTCTGAACCAGAAAGAATGATATATCGGACGCACCAAGTCTCTGCAAGGAGTTCGAGGATTCCAACCCCAGCTAGATTATAATTTCCTCTGAACCAGAAAGAATGGTATATGTAACAGTTTTTCTATTTTTAGTCAAATATCTCTCTGTTGCATTATAATATCCAGAAAGAATGATATATGTAACACATACTTCACAACTGTTGCTGAATACATGAGGGAGGGTATGATATCTGCTTCTGTCGTACCGCATGCTTGTTATTAATGTGGACGTTCTGTGCAGGGCTGGTACATAATTGCAGATTGTGTGAACTAACGGCTATGACTTGCCGAGCTGACGGCGATTAATAAATGTGAAAATATGGTCTTGGCTTCGTATGTGGAGTGTCTTAGTCAGATTAGGTCCCCTCCTTTTTCCAAGTAAGTACCCAACATTTGATTGTTAATCTTACTTGATGGTGTAATTGTTTATTGATATGTATATAGCAGAGAACTCTTGTTGGGACACGTGTAAAGAAAGCCTAATTAATGTTTTCATGGAATTTCATTGCTTGATTTGTACGTGTTTCAAAATTGATTTAAAAAATTTATAACTCTTCTTTTTTTAAGGTAAAAAGTTAAATTTTTTAATGTTGTTTTTTTAATTAAAATTAATTTATAATAAAAGTAAAGAAATACATGTTGTGGTTTGTCATTGCATGGAATTGGGATTTGATACAATCCCTACTTAATAGATTATACATTTATTTATCAAAGTTTTATGCAAAACACTTGTTTAATAAAAGAAATATAAGTTTATACCAATATGTTATTATAGCTATTACGGTGCATGATGGAGATTAGGGTTTCAGGATTGAGCCGAACTGATACACTTCTAGCCTCGCTGGGGCCATGACTCAGAAGGAAGGAGGGTCGAATGGCGCCTCCTACAACCAAGTCACTGCAAACGGAAGCATCGACGAGGGGTTTAAGTGATCGCCCTTTGAGCCTCCGCCAGACTTGCGAGCAACACTCATTATGGAAGGAACCTTCAAGGACCGAGAGATGGACATTGACCCGGAAAATGTAGCCGCCCCTGCTACAGCACCGATACCTTGGCTCCCTGATAAATGCATTCCTTAAGCGTCGCATGCCCCGAAGTATATTGTCAACTCTCCGCGCATAGAAGTGCAAAAACAGTATATGAGAGACCATGCCCTTGTAGGGAAATTCCTAGGGTTATGGCTGTTAGAGAGAGATCTAATCCCATGAATACAGTACTGGTGGAAGCCAAAAGGGCACTATGAATTACAACTGGGCTCCAATGGCTTTTTTACAATCATACTGCACAATCTTGAGGACCGCACCTGCATTTTTGATGGGGGACCTTACTTTTTTAACTCAGCAGGACTCTTCTTAAGATTCTGGACTGAGAAGTTCAGCCCTGAAAAGGAAGATTTTGCCCACTCTCTAGTGTGGATCGGACTGTACTCCCTCCCCCAAGAGTTTTGACTGGAAGAGGCCTTGGCCGGTATAGGCAATACCATTGGAATCTATGTAAAGTCTTCAGAAGCTACCAAACAGAGGCAATACACCTCTTATGCACGCATTTGTGTATACCTGAATATAGCAAAACCACTGCCGGGAACCATCATTCTTGAGTACCAGGATGGAGACTGGATCCAGACCATCGACTACGAACACATTCCTTTCAGGTGTCGGAAATGCCATGAACATGGGCATTTATTCAGAGAATGCCCCCTCAATGTGGCTCACAAAGAAGGGAATCTAGAAGGCGGGAAAGACGAGGACAACTTCGTTCAACCAGGAGGGAAAAGAAGACAAGCAGGGCGAAAGCAGCCAAACCAGGTAAGTAAAGATCCCTCTACTAGTAACAAATTTGCAATATTACAAGATCAACCAGAGGACCCTTCAACCAAGACAAACCCCAATGAGCTTCCCGTGGATAACCCCTCACCTTCTAGGGGACAGGCGGAAGAACAACCACCACAGGAGAAGGAAGTCGATCACCCCTCGCAAATCACAACAGGGGATCCGCAGGATTTCATAGAGACAGAGGACGGTGACGCCGATATGGAAATAGAACACCAAGATTTAGCCGGGGTGGACCTGGAACACCTCGAACATGCCTACAGGCAACAAAAATTGTACACTATACCCCGGGACCAATTACGGAAAGTACATAAGGTTTTTCTTAACTCCTTCGCTGACTCCACAACGCGATCTAGTAAGGGCTTGGGGATACAGAGCAGACAATCGAAGAATCAGAGCAAAACCCAGAAAGATGACAAGAAAAGAGGCCGAAAATCTACTAACAAACTCATACAGGAAATAGGCCATTTTATGGTCAATTCAGGGAAAATCCACCTCATCTCAGATAGTTTTCCTCCCCTCTCAACCCCCCCATCATCATGAAGACTATCTCTTGGAATATAAGGGGCCTCAATGGACGTAGCAAGCAAAAATTGCTACGAGATCTGATATTTGCGGCAAAACCGGACATAGTAATACTTCAGGAAACAAAATGCTCAACTGAAGACATTGATAAGCTACTCCCCTATTGTTGGAAGCAAGGGGAGGCAATGTCAACTGCAGCTACAGGTACAGCTGGAGGATTGGTTATTCTATGGAACCCTAACACAGTGTTGTTAGAGAATTTTATTACCACTAAATGGTCTATTACGGCGGATTACAGGCTTATAGGCTCCAATAAGCCTGGACACCTAACCAATGTCTACGGCCCAGCCAACCCAAGGGACAAACATGCCTTCCTCAGGAGTCTGGAATACCTCTCCAACCTGACGAGATACAATCGTTGGACCATAGGGGGCGATTACAACCTCATTCGCAACCTGGAGGAACAAAAGGGGGGCTCACTGCGCCTAGATCAAGACACTAATGACTTCAACAGCCTCATAGATAAACTCAACCTGATAGACTTGGAGGCTAACAATGGCACTTTCACCTGGACAAATAGAAGAACTGGATCACACCAAATTGCTTGCAAACTGGATCACTTCTTAATCTTTGATTCCCTTATGCTGAAGGGAATGGCTATGGAGGCAAGTATCCTGAATACTCATGGCTCGGATCATTGGCCCATTCAGCTGTGGATGGAAGTGTCGGTGTCACCGGGGAAAAAACCATTCCGGTTCGAACAATTCTGGCTCAACCATCCAGACTTCCAAGCTAAGATCCAGGATTGGTGGAGGCAGGCAGAGGTTACCCATGGCTCCAAGATGTTCAGATTTCAGTAGAAGTTAAAAAACCTCAAACTATTCATTAAAACCTGGAACAAGCAAACCTTTGGCAACATCTTTGACTCCCAGAGCCAATTGTCAGAGTAGATGAAGATGATTCAAACCCAGATCCGACTGCAAGGGCTAACAGATGAGCTGAAATCCTAGGAAGCACTAATCAGTCAACAACTGGAGGCCAGGAAGGCACAGGAAGAGATTCTATGGAAACAGAAATCGCGTATCCAATGGCTCAAGGAGGGGGATTGTAATACCAAATTCTTCCACAGATCCTTCATACAACGTCACCACACCAATAGAATCACACACTTAATTTCCACCACTGGTGAGCCAATTCACTCCCACGAAGACCTGGAAGCAACACTGACAAATTACTATAAAGACCTCCTCACGGAACCTTCTCCGAACAGATCGGAAGCCATAGCTAAGATAACACAACATATGCCTGCCCTCGTCACCAAGGAGAAAAACTCAGCTCTACTTCGGCCCATCACAATCGAGGAGGTGGATCAGGCTCTTCAAGACACTCCAAGAGGCAAGGTGCCCGGCCCGGACGGATTCACCAGCGATTTTTTCCACCACTGTTGGCCGATGATTAGGATGGAGGTCTGGGAAAACATTGAAGAGTCTCGTTCTACTAGACAGGTCCTTCAAGCTCTCAATGCTACCTTCCTCACTCTCATTCCCAAGGAGGGGCAAGCTCACCATCCCAAGCAGTTCATACCTATCGCCCTTTGCAACGTCATTTATAAACTTCTAACGAAGGTGATAGCTCGAAGACTCAAACCCATTCTGCCTACTATCATCTCCCCAGAACAATTGGGCTGCATAGAGGGCAGACAAATCCTGGACAACGTTATTCTTGCTCATGAGGTGACTCACTCTCTGTAGAAAACTAAATTGCCAGGTATGCTCCTTAAATTAGATCTCTCTAAAGCCTTTGATAAGTTAAGCTGGGATTATATGAGGGAATTGCTCCTTGCCTTTGGCTTTGACAAACTTTGGGTGACATGGATCTTAAACCTCACTTCTACTGCTTTTTTCTCCATCCTCATCAATGGCGTCCCCTCTCGCCCCTTTACCCCTTCAAGAGGAATTAGACATGGAGACCCTCTCTCCCCCTTCCTCTTCATTATAATGGCTGAAGGTCTTAGTCGATGCATCCAAGCGGCAGTTGCAAACAACACTTTGGCAGGTCTTCCGTTGCATGGTATCTGCCCTCCTATTTCGCATAGTCAATTTGTGGATGACACGCTCCTGATGGGCACCCCAACGGTGCGAGAAGCAAACAACATTCTCCAAATCCTCCAGACCTTTTCTGAGGCCTCAGGTCTAGACTGCAACAAAGACAAGTCCCTTATCTTTTTCTTCAATACGCCCCCCCTATTCAACGCCATATCTCAAATCTTTTAGGCTTCCAAAGAAGCTCCCTTCCGTCCAAATATCTTGGTATCCCCTTGATCGATAACGCCCTTCGGAACTCCTCTTGGGAGCATTTTCTCTCTTCTTTCACTAAGAAGCTCTCATCCTGGACCCTCAGAGTTCTTAAATTTCCAAGCCATCTCACTCTACTTTGAGCTGTTCTCCAGGCCCTCCCCACCTACACTTTCTCGGTGTTGGTTGCTCCCAACTTTGTGCTCTCAACTATTAAAAGCTTACAGAATAACTTCTTGTGGCAAGGTCTCAACATAGGAAAGAAAATAATGCTTGTCAGCTGGGACAAACTTTGTCAGCCCAAAGAGCGAGGAGGCCTTGGCTTACGAGATCCTGCCATCATGAACAAAGTCATCAGTGCCAAAATATGGTGGCGATGGCTCAAGAAACCCAAGGACCTCTGGGCACGGTTATGGACGAAGAAATATGCACCCGAGGTAGCAGAAAATAATCTTATATGCTGGGATGGTGACACACCAGGATCTTTAATTTGGGCAGCGGCAAGGCATAATAGATAGCTTGTCACCCAGCATGCCTTCTGGGAAATCAAGAACGAAAAAACAGCCTTATTCTGGAAAGATTCCTGGCAACAATGGCCAATTCTAGACCACGAGGATTGGGCTGTGCACATCAGCACCCAAGCCACTCAGGCGGGCCTGAAAAAAGTAGCAGACTATTGGCTAGATAATCCTCAATACAACACTTGGCGACATTGGCATCTTGATAGGGAAAGCATGAGCCTAGATGGCAATGCGGATCTGGGCCCCTACCAGAATGAAATGCTCAAACGCAAAATCCCCAAGCTCACGGGAGAGGATATTCTTCGATGGGGATACCAGCCAAAAGGCACTTATGGCATTTGAGAAGCCTACCACATCAAGATCCAACCGAACCTGGCACCTACACGGGTTGTTTGGTGCAAGATCTGGAATCTCAGACATTGGCCCAAAATCACCCTCTTCCTCTGGCTCGTGGTCCACTCAAGCATATTAACCTGAGACAACCTTTCCAAAAGAGGCTTTGCGGGGCCTTCCATCTGCATACTCTGTGGGAAGACAGCTAAAACCATGAATCACCTCCTCACTTCTTGCTCGTACACCGCACAAATTTGGGACCAAAGTGCGCTCATCATGCGCACCTCGAATTGTGTACGAGACAACATAGTCGACACCATCACCAACTGGAGGGACCAAGCGTTTCATTCTCCCCTCCTCAATCGTATATGGCAATTGCTTCCTGGGTTTTGGCAGGTATGGAAGGAAAGGAATAGAAGACTTTTCAAGAATGTCTCCCTCCTGTGGCAACACTGTTGGATTCGCTGCCACCTCAACATTCTGGAAACTCTCAACCTCCAACCTTGGAATGAAACAGACCTGACCACTAATCCCTCCAAAATTCTGATCCTAAAGAACTGGCTACCACTCATTTCCCCTCACCCCCTTACCCTCTCTGCCCCTCCCCCTTCCTTCAGTCCCTCTTCTTGGTCAGTCCCTCTGGTTGACTTCATCAAACTCAATTTTGATAGGGCCTCCAAAGGCAACCCAGGAGCTGCGGGTTATGGAGCTATCTTCCGCAATCACCACGAACACATCAGTCTCATTAATGCGAGCTCCCTTGGTCACACCACGAACAATGTGGCGAAACTCTGGGCTCTCACTCGGGGGCTGCAACTCGCCATTGATCACAACTTCACCCAGATGATTGTAGAGGGCAACTCCCAAATCATCATCAATCTCCTTGGTAGACTTCTAAACGGAGCAGATCCGGACAAAATTTCCCCCAGCTGGAGACTCTCGCATGGGCTAAAGACTATCACAGACTTACTGCAACCCAATCAGGTAGTCATACCTGCTCACGTCAGAAGGAGTGCGAATCAGGTAGCTGATGACTTGGCTAATCTAGGGGTCAACTGGGAGGGATCGGAAATACTCTACAACACTTCCCTCACTCCGGATCACCCTATCCTCCAGCAATGTATCCGCAAAGCTACGAAAGTGGACAAACACCCGGATAGGGTGCTAGGGCTAGCCACCTAGTGCACAGAGGAAGTGTGGAGGAGCCAACAAGGAAGCGAGCCATGTGCCCGGCTCGTGCCAATAGTTGCCAACTCCCTCCTGCATTAAATTGCATTTACGTCGTTCGCCGAGGCATTTACTCGAGCTCCTTCGACCGCTATTTTGCTGAGTGCAATGCCTCCGTTTATTTGCACTACCATCCCGCGGCCCCGGCCTAGTTCTGATTGTTGGCTCATGGTGTTCATGATTCCCCGTCCTGATTCTGATTGTTGGCTCATGGTGTGTATGATCCCCCGTCCACCCCAGGTCCTCCCTCTTGGTCTGGTAGGCCACTCCCACACACCGGGCCAAACTATGCCGAGGCAACAAGGAAGACCGCGCAGGGGCTCTCCCTGGCATCCTCGACGGCCTCGCGCTTCAGCCTCTCCTCTTGTTTCACCTTCAACTCTCTCCTCGTCGCACCTGTTGCTTGAGACCGCCATTCATAATCCCTCCACAACATCATTCCCACGCTTCAAATGCCTAGCCTTAATTGACACTAGGTCGAGCCCTTCACGCCGCCACTTCACAGCTCCTTCAACCTCCAGGCGCTCCATTCCTCCCCCTGCGCTGGATTTTGATTTCTCGAAATCGGCCATGGGGACGCCTTCTCACGGTCGAGCTGCCCGTAACAAGGCGCCGATGTCCTCTCACTCAGAGCCAGACTTGCAGTGGAAAAAAAACTTCACCATCCTTTACGACTTGGTCTTTGAACTCTGTCAGGGAGTGGAGGACCTTCATTTCCGGTTACAACTTGTAGACGGGAGGCTCTCAACCCTTCTCCAGCTTCTTTCCACTTATCAAGAAGCCCACCCCGCTGCTCCAAAAGAAATGCCTCCCACCGCAAGTGACAATGAGAGTTTCAGGAAGCAGGGTGCAGCAGAGGATGGCGAGGAACCGGCTTGGCAGGAGGTCACGGAAGCGGTCATGGCCATGGGTACGTAAGCGCAAACTTCATCGGGCAACGCCGAGGTCGTGGAGGAGCCGGTTCAAGAGGAGTTCAAGGAGGAGGTCGTGGCCATCGGTCTGTAAGAGCACATCCTGTCGGAAGATGCCAAGACAGATGCCAACAAAGACGCATGCACCGGGGACGATGACATGCAATGGGAAACTGGCGTGACACTTGTTGAAGAGGAGTCGTGGCCATGATATCTGCCAGAGTATGTGCCAGACTATACGTCAATTGTCTAACCCCTTGGGGGTTGTTCCTTTTAATAGTTCTTACTCGAGTAGCTTCTATGTCATCTCAACTTTGTGTTTGTTGTTAAGACTGATAAGAACTCAGGTGTTAGAATTACCAGGTTGGTTGAACTGGTTTCTCCCTTTGGAGCAGTTCAGTAACTACAACTAGGATGACACTCAATTTTGTACTTTGTGTTTTTTGTTAAGACTGATAAGAACTCAGGTGCTAGAATTGCCAGGTTGGCTGAACTGGTTTCTCCCTTTGGAGCAGTTCAGTAACTACAACCAGGATGACACTCATTTTTGTACTTTTGGTTCGGTTCTGTGAAGGCCTTTTATATAAAATTACTTACTTACAAAAAAAAAAAATTTATAATAAAAGTAGTATTTAGTTTTATATATATATAATTAAAATTATAATTTGTTTTTAAATTTAAATTAATATTCATTTCCTAATCTTATTAATCAAATTAAAATAAACATTTACATTTTTCCAAATAAAAATTTACATGAATTTCACCTAAAATCAAATTAAAATAAATATTTACATTTTTCCAAATAAAAATTTACATAAATTTCTCCTAGAATTTCCATCCCTAATGTAATTCAGTTTCAAAATGGGTTTGGCTAAAAAATTTATAACTTTTCTTAAATTACAATTTTGATGCAATTTAGTTTCAAAATTAGTTTGGCTAAAAAATTTAATGTAATTTAATTTCAGATTTGGTTTGGTTAATTTGGCTAACCTTTTACAATATATTACTCTCTTGCATTGTTTTCATGTATTCAGACTTTTGCATTGTTTTCATGTATTCAAACTTAGCAGGTATTTGCTACCATGTAGCCTTGTTTATAATTGTTTTAATTTTCTTAACCTTTTAAGTACACATCTCATTCCTAGATGGTTTTCCTACCTTTCATTTTAATATCAAGTTCCTTCACAATATAAAAGTGATGGTTTTCGTTCCTTTCATTTTAATACCAAGCTCCTTCACAATATAAAAGTATTTCATGATTATGATTATTGACTTTGAAACTTTTCATCTCAATATGAAATAGTTGAATGACACATGAGTTCATTAAAATTCCAAATTTACATTCTAGATATGATTTAAAATAAAAGCAATTTGTTCATAACATGGTGCATCATGCAATAGAGAAACAAGATAGATCTCTATCCTTGTAGTACTGGTTCATTGAGGTAGTATCAAATAAAGATGGATCATGTCATAACTTATAGTATATTGTAATACCTATGTTTCCCCCAGTTTGTAAATATAACTATAGCCTAATAAAAGACTATGAGAAAACTGATTATGTGTAGATGTAGGAAATGATGAACCTTCTGTTATGGGAGGTACTGTATATATATAGATATTTTTGTTACTAATTAAATGGAAAAATGTTGCCTAACTTTTGAATGAGTTGCCAAGGTAGATCATGATGCATGAGAGATATGGGGAGAGGTACCAGTGATGGTTGAGATGATCCATACTAGACCAAAACTTTGTTGAATTTAACTTATTCAGAACCAGAACAGTCCTCCAACTCATAAAAGTAAATTACCAGTGAGGCTGGTAGTTGGAAAGTCCTCCTCAAGAGTCAATGAGGGGATGGGAAGAGTATCCATTTGGAAAAACTTCATGACCTGGCCACGAAATGGGGATTTGGACCCACAAAATCTTGTTGCGAAAGGCAAGAAAAGAATTCAAAAGAGAGAAAAAAGGATGAGTCGGGTGACCACTTTTTGAGAACAGAGAGCATGTGCAACTTTCTGGTTCTGAAGAGAACTGAAAAACAAATTGGTTTCTGGGTACAAGATTTGTTGGGAAACGTTTTCAATCCAAGTTGATAAACGAGGTTGCAGAGAAGATGAGTGACTGTGGAAACACTCATTGCAGACCTCCTTGCTTGGTGGAGAGAAAACGGATCTTTCAAGTTCCCGTGGGAAGAGAAGAGTGATCTCCGTCCCTGACTGTTGTTGAACAAGAGGAAGAATATCTCTTAGAGCATCATGATCTAGCTAGGGGGTGGCTAGTGGTAAATCCTTCCAAGATTTGTTGTGCCTATGGTTGGGTGGAAAATGACACCCCTTTCAGCAGTTGCAACACTTTCTGGATCCTAGATAAATATATTCGGTTAAATCTCTGGAGTGTTTAGATTAGAGAAAATTTTATACTATGTTTTAGAACTATGTAATTTTGATTTCTGATAAAAGTTACTTGAGAAATCTAATTAAAATAAAGAGAATGTATTGGTTGAAGCTCATTTGATTTAACTCCTTATCTCTTTACTATCTGTGTGTTAAAATAAGATTTATGAGAATGGATGTTGTGGTTGATTGTGTTGTACAATTTAATGCATGCTTGGGAAATGATGACTAAACAGTGACAAATATCTATAAAACATATGAAAGAAGAGAGAGTGATATTTCTGCATAATAGTGTTCTATTTTAGTATGTCATCAAATCCTATGCTAGAAACCTTATGCACTTTAGGAGAACACTATTAAATTTGAACGGTTTTGCGACGAAGTTGCGTCGGCATAGGGTCGTTTTTGCGACCAACATAATTTTTTTTTTCATCGAAATCCATTTGTCAGTCTAATGGCCACACATGGATCTTCTCCGGTCTAGCGACCGAGAAAAGAAGCCTATTCACAATAGGGAAAAGTTTGGCTAATGATGAATGTTAGTCGGTCGAACGACTAATATTAGTCGCAAGAGTGACCAAGACAACCTTAGAAAAATTACTCAATAGTTGGTAGAACGATGAATATTAGTCGCTAGAGTGACCAAACCCGAAGTTAAAAAGGTCAAACGAAGGAGGATCAGTTAGTTGCTAGAGTGACCAAGTGACTTAGTTTGCGACCAAATGGAAATACAAGCGACTAACATGTTGGTCGCTCTAGCGACTAATATTTTAGTCGCTAGAGTGACCAATGTTGGTGTTTGTGACCAAATGGCAATACAAGCGACAAACATGTTC
>ML796126.1:80072-96688 GCA_009831015.1 Picea engelmannii | reverse complement strand
AGGAGGATACACGGTTAGTTTGACATAAGAAGGCACAGACGAAAGACTTTGAATGGATGGCCAGATCACACCCCTGGTAGTTGTGGACTGATATGAGTATAAATAAATAAATTTAAGATTTTGTTGTGGGTGTTAGCGTCAGAAGTCACTCCCGGATTGCAGCAGGAGCAGAGCCCGACGCCCATCAGTTTATGTCACGATTTATTTAATTGGGTGATCGGATAGAGGTTAACTCAAACGACGTGGTTCCAACTTCGAAACTAGGCCAGGCATGTATGGGCAAGTGAGGTCTTAGATAACTTCAGACAGTGAGGTGTAGTAAGGGTGATTAGGGGGAAGACTTATATCAGGGAGATGTGAAGGTCTGTAGTAAACATCAGGTTTGCAACAGACTGTAGAAGAAGGCATTCAAACCCAAGATCTTCTTGCACTCAAATATAGAAAACCATAGAATACAACAATGCATAAATAAATCCTTTATCATGACATAATTGCAATGATCCGCACGAATCATTCGTTCATGAACTCTCCTAGCATGAGATGAAAACTTAGATGGATAAAGAAGACTGTCTGTTATAAAATAAGAAATCTCATATACAGATGCATGACCAGAAAGCTAGAATGTCTGCTAAAACTTTACAATTAGGAGCTCTGCTCTACCATCGATGCTTACAAAAAACAAAGACTGAGTTTATATACTCAGGAAAATTCACCTCACAGAGGCATGCCTCAGTCACCCAAGGCTGGGTGTCCCTTCAATCAAACTCGTACCGATATCTTTCTTTAAATGCCACCTTAACTATGCATGGCTCCTGTAAGGAGGGTAGCTGAGCTACTAAGTGTTCGGATAGCGTGTGCAGACTTCTCTGTCGAGTTGAAGACTTTGGCATGGCTTCTTCGAGAAAATCGATACACAGGACCCATGCGAGCAGGCATCTCACCAGACCCTCCATTCCCCTTACTTAATGACTGAAAGGAGGTTTCAACCACCTGCTTTTGCCTTTATTTTCTTCAATGCTAGAAATAGTATTGAGATCGGGACCGACGACGCCTGGAGGTAGCGATCATCCCCTCTGCAACTGAACTTGGCACCTTTGGCCTTATTTATGCAGCTCCTTCCTCTCTACCAGTAACCATGGGCTGTGACCATATGCTTTCAGCGTTCGCGAATATGAAAGGACTAATCCTTGCTGATTGAAATCGCGATGAGCGAAATGCCGAGAGGGCTCAGTTTGTCGCCAGGTGTCCCCTTAGAATGGATGGATGAAAATGCTTCGTGAAGTCGCGGGCCCCAGCTTCTATGCTTTTGGGGCTATCGAGGTTCAGGGTTTCGTGATGTTGAACAACACGAAACTCTTTCCCCTTGAATTCCCGACCGCCGAAACGCTGACGTAGTCAGATCTTGCGACACGCGTCCTTAGGATGAACGACTGAGACTTTTCCATAAACATAAGCACCCCTCCTCCAGACCTGCTCCTTTATGACCAGATGCCAAAACCACGGGCCCGGTCCTGGGCGTTATCGACATTTCAGGGTTCGGGGTTTCAAACAACACGAAACTCTCACCCCATGAACTCCCGAACGCCGAAACGCCGATGCGTCCGGATCTTGCGCCACGCATCACTAGATCGGACGACCCAGATTCAGCCTTGAAATATAAGGGATTTCTTTGGTGTTATATGTCAGGTAACTTGGTAGCCCCGATATCTTGATGACCGCTGATCTGCTTCATGGATGGATCTCGACTACCGACAACAAAACCTTGTCCGCTCACTTGACTCGTAACCGGGAAGGAAATCCTTCCGCTGCTGTGCTTGGGTGTTTCTCGGCCATCCTGCAGACCTGGGTGCATCTGCGCCTAATGACAAAAATAATCGCTAACATTAGGCTCCATGGGGGATAGAGTCGTCCCTGCGATGCTCTAAGAACTCCTTCCACAACTTCAGTGCCTTGCTATTGGGCTATGGAGTCACTTATTAAACCGAAATCATGCAAACAAAAAATAAACAAAGAACTTAGAGGACAGTATTTACAAACAAGGGAGTCGTTTAAGGCTCAAACAAAACATTTTTTTAGAAAATGCCCATTCACTGGGCTGTTGAAAACCTCTTCACCCTCCAGATCTTGCAACTCATACGTGTTGTTGGAGAAAATCTCAGAGATCTTGAAGGGACCAATCCAGAGGGCGTCAAACTTGTTGTGTTTTCTTTTATCCTGCCTGGGGGCGTCCCACTTAAGTACCAGGTCCCCGATCTCGAACTCCTTCTTCCTGACCTTCCTATCGAATGCCTGCTTGGTCTTTTCCTGGTGATTATGAGCTACGGTCCTCATCTTCTCTCTGATCTGCTGCACCTCTACTATCTGATGAATCCTCCTGATCATATGATCTGTTTCTCCCTCATAGTCTTGAAATAATTTCGCCACAGGTAAGGCGAGCTGAGTAGGAAAAACTGCTTATGCTATGTAGACTAGCTGAAAAGGCGAAGTGCCCAAGGATTTCTTCATTGTCACGCGATCAGCCCATAGAGAAAACTTCAACTTTGAATCCCAAGCCCTTTTGTTGTCTTCCAACAACCTTTTGATGATCCTTATTAGGCTTTTGTTGGAGGACTTTGCTAAACCATTGCCCTGGGGATAGTAGGGGGTGGAGTGAATTAGTGAGATCTGGAACTGCTCACATAACTTAATTAGAGGCTCAAACTTGAAAGAAGTAGCATTATCGGTGATGATCCTGCTGGGACAACCAAATATGGCTATGATATCCTCCGGGAAGCTGATAATTACTTTGTGAGATGCACTTCTGGTGGGGACAACTTCAATCCACTTGGTGAAATAATCTGTTGCTGTCAGGATCCATCTGTGTTGACCGCTTGAGGGAGGATGAATTTCTCCAATGAAGTCCAATCCCCACTGCTGAAAGGGTGCTGAAACTACGATAGGATTTAATGGCAGCGGTTTGAGTTGTTGCTTTCCTGAGAACTTTTGACATTTGACGCAAGCTCTAATTCCTCTGCAGACATCGGCGAATAAAGTAGGCCAGTAATATCCATCCCTGAGGATCTTATGAGCTGTGGTCTTCCAGAAATAATGCCCCCCACAAAGGCCTTCATGGAAATCAAACATAACTTTCTGGGCTTCTGGTGGGTTCAAACATCTCAACAGCATCCCCAAAGGATCTCTCCAGTACAAAACTTGCTCAATGAGACAATACTTGACCGCCTTGAGCTTTAAATCTCTTGTCCTGCTTTTACCCATTCCATCTGGAGGCTTCAATTCCTGCAGAAAGTATAGAATGTCATGATACCAGGCACAATCTGCCAGCGATAAGCCATCCTAAGAGCCTTGGCTGGGCAACTCAGCTTGTTGAGTTCCTGAGCGAGTGTTTAGGAAATTGACTCCCAAGGCTTCACAGTTGGATTCAGCCAGTAGCTTGGCTAGACCTTGCCCCTTAACCAACTTGGTGGGATTTATCTCCAAGTCAAATTCCAGAATTTTTGCTATCCATTTGGCTCTTCTCCCATCTATGTCTGGCTGTACGAGAATGTCCTTTACGAAGGCTGAAGGAACATATGCAAGATGTAGATGTAGATCCTGAAGGCTTTGAGGGCTTTCACTAAGGCATAGGCCTGCTTCTCCATGATCTCATACCTGGTCTCCGCATCTCTTAATGCCTTATTGAAGAAAGCGATGGGTTGCTCATACCCCTTCTCATTTTTTTGTAACAAGACCGCTGCCACTGTATCAAAAGAAGCAAAGGAGAAAATCAGGAATTCCTTGGAATAGTCAGGACTGATTAGCATAGGTGTCTCAGTCAATGCCCTTTTTATTTGGTCAAAATATGCCCTGGGCTCGGCTGTCCATTTCACCTCGTTTCCCTTCCTGAGCATGGTCGTGATGTGTTTCACTAGCTCGACAAAATTTGAGACAAACCTCCTTAGAAAATTAATTTTCCCCAAAAAGGCCTAAACCTCTTTTTTAGACCTGGGAAGTGATAAGGTTTGAATTGCCTCCACCCTGCTCAGATCAATTCTTACTCCCTCTGCTGATACTATATGGCCCAACAACTTCCCCTCCTGCATAGCGAACAAATATTTCTTGGGGTTTAGGGACAGACTGAACCTCCAACATTTCATGAAAACTTTCCTCAAGTGGCAGCGATGTTCCTTGTCTAAGTTGGAGAATACCGTGATGTCATCGAGATAGATCACCACAAACAAGTCCTTCTCCCCGATGAAGGCTATATCCATGGCTCGCTGAAATGTTGCTCCTGCATTCATTAGTCCAAATGGCATCTTGGCATACATGAATGTGCCCCAAGGAGTGGTGAAGGTTGTCTTCTCCTTGTCCTCAGGCATTACCGATATCTGATTATAGCTAGAGAACCCATCGATCATGGATATCCTGGATGCACCAGTTACCCTCTGCAGTATGTGTTCCATCTTAGGTAGGGGGTAGTTGTCTTTCTTTGAGCTTCTGTTCAGATTCCTGAAATCGACACAGAGCCGAATTTCTCCGCTTTTCTTCCTTACTGGGACCAAATTGGCTACCCACTCGGAATATCTCAAGGGGACAATTATTTGTGCATCCAACAATCTTTTTACTTCTTTCTCCATAACGGGCAATAACATGGGATTTATCTGCCTTAGCTTCTGCCTGAATGGCTTAACCTCTTCCTTCAACGGGATCTTATGCTCAATGACAGATTTTTCATACGTTTTGAGGTCTTCGTATGTCCATGCAAACACATCGGCGAACTCTCCCAGCAACTGCGTATATTCGGCCCTCTGTTCTCTGGTCAAATTGCTTGACAATTTGAGGAACCTAGGCTTCTCCTGTGAACCAATGTTGCATTCAGCTGTATCAACATCTTCATCTGAAACTCTACCCTTTACTGCCACATCGTTCCCATCGAACAATCTTTCCAATGGGACTAGTCCCCTCGGAATGTGATTGCTAGGTAGCTGGATAATCTGGTGGTTAGCAATTTTATTTAAAAACACCTCAGGGTGAGGGTCACATCCTGTGTCAGGATCCTGATCGATGTGCAACGCATAAAATTCATCAACGGATCGGAAATTTTTTTCAATCTCCTGATCATCTTCGAATACCTTCCAATGGTTGACATTATCTGGTACAGAGGGCCTAGATCTTATTTCGACATCAGATTTGACCATGGATGGTAGAGAAACTTTGAGCAAGCTGGCTGAGACCGCTAAAGAATCGACCACAACATTATCCTCTCTTGGAATAAAAGAGATATTGAAAGCTGAGAAGAAATTGTCAATTAGGTCCCATGCTTCATTCCTGTAATTTCTGAGTCGAGGATGCTTAGCCTGATAAGCGCTTCTGACTTGTTGGACCACCAACTCTGCATCTCCAAACACTGCTATCTCCTGAATTTCCATTTCCCTTGCAGCTCTTAATCATAAAAGAAGGGCTTCATACTCTGGCACATTTATTGTGGTTTCAAATTCTAATTTGTATGGCAGAGATACGGTTTCCTGGGTAGGTGACACAAAAAACACCCCAGCACCAGTGCCTTCCTGGGAACAAGCTCCATCAAAAAACATTTTCCAAATAGGGGTGATGAAAGGAGGAAGTTCACGAGGAGAAGAGGGCTGCTTTCTGAGTTTGAGGGGAGGCTCGGGGGCATGGGTGAGTTGTAGTAAACTGGAGCCTAAATCAGTGTGCAAGGCGAATATGGGATGATTGGTAGGGTTGGCCTCATCACTGATTATATATGCCAGCTGAGCTTCTCTGTATATCCTTCTATGCTCTCCTCCAAACATTGGGATAGTAGCGTATGTGAGATCCATCTGCAATGTTCCCCCCAGTCTCTTTATCCAATATCTTGATAACAACATACCGAACTTGGGGGGGACATCGGCCACTACAATGTCCATGACCACACTTTTCATGGGCAGTTGAAACAAGGTCACGACTAGGTCTTTGATAACTCCTAGACATTGAACTTTTCGAGAGTCAAAGGAATAGAGGTCGTGATAGGCTCGGGTGACTTCTAGTCCTAACTCTTCCATGACAGTCTTGGGCATGAGGTTGTGAGAAGCCCCTGAATCCATCAAGCAATTGTGCAATACCTTGTCATGTATGTTCAAGGAGGTGTAGAAAGGAGGGGATGAGTCATTCCTATCTTCTACCATAGGACCTAGGATAACTGCGGGCTTTTCATCTTGAAAATTGATGAAGTCCGTGGGGAGGCTCGAGACCTCATACTGTAAAAGCTCAAAGAAGCATTTTTTGAACCCTTCATGTTTAATTAATTCTGTCAGGGGCACAGGGATTCTGATTTTTTGAATTTCATGCTCAAAATTAAAAGAAGATGAGAGCTTTGGGATTTCTCTTATTTCGGGAGCATGACTCTAGATAATGGGATAGAGGGGTTGGGTGCTCTTACCTCTGTGACTGTCTGCTGCTTCATTGGCAGGTTTCTTTGTCCTGGTAGACTGCTCAGGAACATCAGGTGATTTAGTCTTTTTCTTTGACCTCAGATCATATCTGCCTGGGATGCTACTAGCCTTGTCTCCCTTGCTTAATTCATTTAGCTGACTGTCCATGAGAGACTCCTCGTAGGCTGATTGAGTGAGATGAGGAAACAGAGGAGTGTCTCCAAAGCAATGGATTTCAGGATCAAGCTCGTCTGCTTCTCTTTCTTCCCCCTCGGCCACAAAACTGTTTTGAAAAGGGGCCTGAATTTTTTGGTCTTCTCTGTCTCTTCCCTTCTCTCTTTGCACATTTGGGGGAGTAAAATTATTTGGCCTCCTGAAACCTCCTTTATTCGGCGATCTGAGGGCCTTTATATGCTTGCCTCCCTTCCACCCTCATTCTCTCCATCTCTGCAGACAGAGACTTCACCATCTTAGTCAATTCATCCACTTGAGGGTGAGGCACCAATGATCCAGAAGTTGAGGCTTCCGACCTCCCTTTTCTCTTGTCTGCGTCGGCCTTGTTCCTCAGTCTGTCAGCTTCTAACACATTGGATTCCACCTCTATGGCCGCATCTTGCATTTGAGCTAAGGAGGTGGCTCTCCTTTCCCTCATAAAAAGGTAGAAATCGGGGCCGAACGCGCTAGCATACGAAATCTTAGCTGAGGCTTCTGAAGGCTTTATCTTGACAGGGATTTTATTATACATCTTATTAAATCTTTTGGAAAAGTCAGAGACAGATTCTCCTTCCATCTTCATCAAATACCCGAACTCTGTCACGTAATACATGAAATCCTTCCTATCTCCCCACTGCCTCAGGAAATCACTATCTAGAGCTTCAATCCCAGTAGTAGACCCTGGAGCCAATTCTCTAAACCACTTCCTCACCTCACCATCTAGGCTCTGGATGAAGACTCTCATCCAAACATCTTCATTTTCAATGTTGAGGTTGTCTGCATAACTGTAGAAAGCAACCAGGTGCTCTTCGGTAGTCATGTCTCCTTCCCCAGTGAACTTGGGCATGTATTTCAAGTAATCCCCAGCAGGAAGAGGATTCATAGGATGGGGTAGGACTAGAGGAGCATATCTAGCAACAACTATGGCGTCCATTCTATTCAGGGGGGGATTAGCACCAGCCATAGGAATATTGGGTGGAGGAGAGCTGGGAGGAGAAGGGGTTCGCGAAGGGGATACTAGGAATGAGTCTCGAAGTGGAGTGGGAAACAAGAGGGGGTTTAAGGAGAAGGGTAATGAGCTCAAGCCAATAGGTGTTTTTCTTTGTGCAGGAGTAGTAAAGATAGGAGTGGGGAAATATTCTGAGGTTCCGGGTCTACGCCAAGGTACAGTTTCGGGGGAGAGGGGAGTGACAACGTTTTGTCGCTCCGGTCTCAGACCAGGAGAGGAAAACTCAACAGGAACACTCCCAAAATTTAGGAAACGGGAAACTCCAGAAATAGGTCTGTCAAGATAGTGAGGAGGAGAAAAAGGAGTTCCCACAGAAGGATATGGTGGATTACCTGGTTCGGTGGTGGATGCTTCTTTTTCAGAGGCCTTCCCCTTTCTGAGCACCGCTTCTGGATCTGTTTCAGGCGTAGCTAGAGGCAACTGTGGATGAGACCGTGTATGCCTGCCTCTAAAAGCCACAATTAATAGAGAAGGTTCTCCCCAGTGGAGTCGTCACAATGGAGTCGCCAGGTGCACAACAGTAATCTTGATAATTATGATATCTAATGCACCTTCAGAATCAGTTAATCGTTGTCGTTCAATCCCGGGGAAAATATTCAACTTCGTCCCCGGCAACGGCGCCAGAAAAGTTAGTGTCAGAAGTCACTCCTGGATTGCAGCAGGAGCAGAGCCCGACGCCCATCAGTTTATGTCATGATTTATTTAATTGGGTGATCGGATAGAGGTTAACTCAAACGACGTGGTTCCAACTTTGAAACTAGGCCAGGCATGTATGGGCAAGTGAGGGCTTAAATAACTTCAGACAGTGAGGTGTAGTAAGGGTGAGTAGGGGGAAGACTTATATTAGGAAGATGCGAAGGTTTGTAGTAAACATCAGGTTTGCAACAGACTATAGAAGAAGGCATCCGAACCCAAGATCTTCTTGCACTCAAACGCAGAAAACCAGAGAATACAATAATGCATAAATAAATCCTTTATCATGACATAATTGCAATGATCCACACGAATCATTCGTTCACGAAGTCTCCTAGCATGAGATGAAAATTTAGATGGATAAAGAAGACTGTCTGTTATAAAATAAGAAATCTCATATACATATGCATGACCAGAAAGCTAGAATGTCTACTAAAAATTTACAATCGGGAGCTCTGCTCTACCATCGATGCTTACAAAATACAAAGATTGAGTTTATATACTCAAGAAAATTCACCTCACAGAGGCGTGCCTCAGTCACCCAAGGCTAGGTGTCCCTTCAATAAAACTCATACTGATATCTTTCTTTAAATGCCACCTTAACTATGCATGGCTCCTGTAAGGAGGGTAGCTGAGCTACTAAGTGTTCGGATAGCGTGTGCAGACTTCTCTGTTGAGTTGAAGAATTCGGCATGGATTCTTCGAGAAAATCGACACATAGGACCCCTGCGAGTAGGCAGCTCACCAGACCCTCCATTCCCCTTACTTAATGACTAAAAGGAGGTTTCAACCACCCGCTTTTGCCTTTATTTTCTTCAATGCTAGAAACAGTATTGAGATTGGGCCTGACGGTGCCTGGAGGTAGCGATGATCCCCTCTGCAACTGAACTCGGCACCTTTGGCCTTATTTATGCAGCTCCTTCCTCTCTACCAGTAACCATGGGCTGTGACCATATGCTTTCAGCGTTCGCGAATATGAAAGGACTAATCCTTGCTGATTGAAATCGCGATGAGTGAAACGCTGAGAGGGCTCAGTTTGTCGCCAGGTGTCCCCTTAGAATGGACAGCTGAAAATCCTTCGTGAAGTCGCAGGCCCCAGCTTCTATGCTTTTGGGGCTATCGGGGTTCGGGGTTTCGCGATGTTGAATAACACGAAACTCTTTCCCCTTGAACTCCCGAACGTCGAAACGCCGATTCAGTCAGATCTTGCGACACGCGTCCTTAGGATGAACGGCTAAGACTTTTCCATAAACATAAGCGCCCCTCCTCCAGACCTGCTCCTTTATGACCAGATGCCAAAACCACGGGCCCGGTCCTGGGCGCTATTGACATTTCGGGGTTCGGGGTTTCGAACAACACAAAACTCTCACCCCATGAACTCTCGAACGCCGAAATGCCGATGCAGCCGGATCTTGCACCACGCGTCACTGGATTGGACAACCCAGATTTAGCCTTGAAATATAAGGGCTTTCTTTGGTGTTATATGTCGGGTAACTTGGTAGCCCCGATATCCCGATGACCGCTGATTTGCTTCGTGGATGGATCTCGACTATCGACAACAAAACCTTGTCCGCTCACTTGACTCGTAACCGGGAAGGAAATCCTTCCGCTGCTATGCTTGGGTGTTTCCCGGTCATCCTGCAGACCTGGGTGCATCTGCGCCTAATGACAAAAATAATCGCTAATAGTGGGGGTCAATTGGTTGAGCAGAGCTCCCTATTTTGCAATATTTTGATGCTTGAGTTGTTCTCTGGTTATGTATCAAATTTGAGACTTTCACATTAATAGAAGTCAACTTCTTTCGTCTCTTTGTAAAAACTCTGCTAAGACACTCGGGCATGGAGGATCCAGTCGAGGGTTGTGATTCTATTTAAATGTAGGTTTGATTACAATAGTGTCGTGACCAGTTTTAGTCATCTTCCTTGTTAACTTATTTCCCCTTATGTTGAAAGGCTCGGGTATAGAGGATCCAATCCAGTTTTTGTAGATGCATGATAATGTAGGTTTGATTATTATGCTATTGTGACTATGTTCCTGTGAGCCGCATATTTCAATGTCTGAAGCTTGATTTCAAGAGTGCTCTTGAGCCTGATTTTTGCTTCACCAAGCTGCTTGAAAGTCGAATGCCCATGACAAAATTTTCCACCTTTCTCACTAAGTCTTCCTTCTTCCAATCCTTAAACTCAAATCACTTATTGAAGTTAAGGAGGCCCTCACTTCCCTATGAATTACTTGTCCAGTTTCTGTGTTACAATCATTCTTGTACTGAGTTTTGTCCATTTGACCTCCATTCATAAAACAAACATACACAAAACATTTTTATGGGTACTGGGATTATTCTCTTGCAATCTAAGGGTGACTCTAAGAGATAACATTCATGGCATTGTTTCTAGGGAATGAATTGGAGACATTCCCCTGAGATAGAATGACAAAGAAATTATGATTCTAAAGGTGCATAAGATATCATTGACTTGAAGATTGCAACTTGCACATGACAACTCCATTGTTTCAGTTGTGGCTCCCAGAGGCAGACACACAAGGTCTACTCCACATCTACCTCTGGAAAACACCTAAAGTTGACCCAGAGAAGATTATCAAGAAAGGAAATATTTCTCAAGAAGGCTTTAGGCTGTTGTCCCAGATTGAAAAGCTCCCTGGGAAAATGACAATGAAGAGATCTAGTTTTAGATGGTGAACTGAAGCTGGACACATTATCCAGACTGAATCATTCACCTGACGACTCCACTCCATGAAGGAAGAACATGTTGGCAACTTCACTAATATGGGACAACTTGAGCAATGGAAGCTATCTTAGCTTGGAGGTATGCTTTCTATGATTTTTTAAATATAGTCGGTTTTGCACATCCAATGTTGACTATAAATGAATGGGATGATTTTCTTCCTAGATTCAGAGGAAGAAAGCATGACCATCCCAGTGAGTACTTGTTCAATTTTCATATATGCATGCTTGAACATGGATTTTTTTACGAGGATGTCTTGATCAAAATGTTCAAATTTTCTTTAGACGAACATGCTCGTGAATGGTGTCAATCTCTTCCTGCTGCTAGTATCCATTCTTTGAAGGATTTTCATGATGCTTTTAATTCATATTACAAGAATATTTACTCAGGTCATCTTATTCTTGATGACTGTTGTTTAGAAGTTTGTATTCCACATCTAGCAGATGATAGGGTGTTCCTCGTGTGATGAGTCTGGTAAAGATCTGATTGAGAGGGAAAGTGAGGATAAAAATGTATGTGTTGTTTTAAATGTTCATGAAGATCAACATCTCACTTTTCAATACTCTAATGACAAAGAGAAAGCATATTCTGTAGTAGATTTTTCTCCTGACTGTGAAGTTGAGATAAATGATAAGCTAGTGACAAAATCTAGGGAAGATTCCTCTATATTTTTTCCTAGCTTTTCAACATTGAAGGAAGATTTTGCTTACTTCTCTTATGAAGGAAATGCAGAGGATATTTCGGTCCTTGAAATAGATGTTTTTGGAAACCCTGCTTATGATGAAGAAGTGATTTCAAATATTGACCAAGAACAACCAAATTTTGATGAATATACCAACGAAGATGACGAAGAGAAGATCTTTTCCATGGTAACTGTTTATGATGATTATGAATCTAATCCTTGGGAGAGCCATGAAGGAGAAAAGGAGGAGCTAAATGTGCAGCTTGTCTCTTGTTCGAAACCTGTAAATGAGAAAATATCACCTGGGATCAGCCAACCTGCATCAACCCTCCTCCCACTTGTACACTCTGAGAACATCAAACGATGGGTGAGAAATAATGAAGTACATGAGGTATTTTCTTACCAGTCGATCTTTCCTGATTATAAATTTTGTGACCCTGTGGGGTTGTATATGGAACTATGTTTTCCAAAAGCATTGGAGCCTGCAAAATTATTCATCTTATCATCATTTGGGGGTATTGTCAGTGGTCCAAGACATGTTTTATTTATGCTGTCATACTTCCTTTACCTTTTATGGATCATTTATAGTAAATAGAAGAATTATATTACCAGGCAGTTTAGGTGGCTATGTTGGAAATTTGTTTTCACCTAGCACTTTGTAAAAATCAGGTATCCTATGATTGTACATAAATAAGCTCCTTCTAGAGCCCATGTGTTTGTTTTCATTTATTAAGTAGAGTAGTGTACATAAATCCTTGTTTTCTTCAACGAATGTTTTGAGCTCGACTCCATAGCCCAACAACTAAGGCATTGGAACTATGTGTTCTTGGCATCTCACAGGGAGCATGCCATCCCCTGTGGAGCCAAATGTTATCACATAAAGTTGTCAAGGGTCACAACAATTGTCCAAATCTTCTTCTTGTGCAAGAAACAGATGTAAGAACAAGCACAATGTTCAGAACAATCTATTTTTGGGGTTGAAATACAAACAATGTTCGGGTTAAATTTTCAATGGTAGAGATCCCGTATGCAGTTTGGATCAGTGGCTCTCGAGTGATCGAGATTTCAAAGACGCACATGAATTAACAACTAGGCAGAGGGGTTGAGGTCTCGAAGTAAATTTGTTCCATCCAAGTCAAAAGAGCACGTGGGGGCAGATCTGTCATTTCGAAAAAATTACTTCGGAACATTGTGGAAGCTAGGCATTGAAAAGTCCCGAAGAGTTGAATCCCTGAAGAGCCGAAGCCCCGAAGTGCCAAAGAACGTGGCACACTCATCAATCGTGACACGTGGCGATCATTCCAGGTCATTTGGTTGTGACACGTGTCACCCTTATGTCCATGACACATCAGTAGCCATGATATCATATGTCGTCAGGTCATCACGTCACTTGGATGATTTTCCTCTGGGAGATTTTCATGCCTCACATTCAAAACTCCCGAAGACCAAAAGTTCGAAGTGACTCTAGACCGTTGATCTCAAATTGACAGGATCTGTTAATTTTTGCAAGCCCCGGGATCCTAAAGAGACCAAAAGGATCACATACATCGATCTGTAGAGGACACGCGGCAAAAATCTGTGCACTTCGAGGGAAAGTGAAAGTTGAAAAATCAAATCCCTGAAGTCCGAGGACCCGAAAGGATTGCAACCGTCAATTTGTGGAAGACATGCATCATTGGATCGCAGGCTTCGTATAAAACAACTGGAGGAAAATGAGGTTTGAGTTTTGAGTTTTCTGAAATCTGAAGACCCAAAGGGATCGCAATCGTTGAAATCAGAAGGCCACACGTCATCAGATCCATGGCTTCGGATAAAAGCAATTGGGGGTAGAGGAGTTTTGAAATTTGAAAACTCTGAAACCCGAACCATGAAGCAAATCGCGACCGTCATTTTCAGAAGGGAAGATCTGAGTCGTTAATCAATAAGCCTCATCCGATATCGCAAGATCAACGGTGACACTTGATTGCGGGGTCGGAAGATGCTAGGGTTTTAAAAGTTTGAGTTCAGGTCGCAATTAGAGTCGTGGTTTAGCGAAAGTGATACGTGGTGGAAGGTGGTGAATTGCGCGGCCAAAAGTGGTCTGGGTCCAAAACACCTTTGACGGCCTCGTAATCACGTGCACGTAAATCGTCAAATATGAGAGCAGTGTGTGGAATCCCCCTAGGTTTTAAGCCTCATCCCGATCCCGACGAGGGTTTAGTTAATAAAAAAAAGGACTGGTGGTTGAAACCTTGAATCACCCAGTAATTACAAAGCATGGAGGGTCTGGCTGTGGAGATGAAACTGTCAACCTGAGGTACCCCCATGGGCAGCTTTTCCTGCAGGCCCATGCTAAGCTAAGTTTGCGTATGATAGGAGGATACATGCTTAGTCTGATAGAAGAAGGCACAGATGAAAGGCTTTGAATGGATGGCTAGATCACACCCCTGGTAGTTGTGAACCGATCTGAGTATAAATAGATCAGTTCAAGATTTTGTTGTGGGGGTCAACTGGTTGAGAAGAGCTCCCTATTTTGAAATATTTTGATGCCTGAGCTATTCTTTGGTTATGTATCAAATTTGAGACTTTCGCATTAATATAAGTCATCTTCTTTTGTCTCTTTGTAAAAAATGTGCTAAAACACTCGGGCATGGAGGATCCAGTTGAGGGTTGTGATTCTATTGTAATGTAGGTTTGATTACTGTAGTGTCGTGACCAATTTTAGTTAGCTTCCTTGTTAACTTATTTCCCCTTATGCTGAAAGGCTTGGGCATGGAGGATCTAGTCAAGTTGTTGTAGTTGCATGATAATGTAGGTTTGAATATTATGCTGCTGTGACTATGTTCCTATGACATATTTCAGTGTCTAAAGATTGAGTTCAAGAGTGCTCTTGAGCCTGATTTTTTCTTCACCAAGCTGCTTGAAATCCATATTCCCATGGCAAACATGTCCACCTTTCTCACTAAGTCTTCCTTCTTCCCATCCTTAAACTCAAATCACCGACTGAAGTTAATGAGGCCCTCACTTCCTTGTGCATTGCTTGTCCAGTTTCTATGTTAAAATCATTCTTGTACTAAGTTTTGTCCATTTAACCTCCATTCATAAAACAAGCATCCACCAAACATTCCGATGGGTACTGGGCTTATCCTCTCGCAATCTGAGGGTGACTCTCAATGTTAACAATGACCACATAACTCGCCCACATGTCTTCCATCACCCTGTATGATATTGCCAAGTCATATCCATGCCAACTCAGATGTACGGATGTGCCACTTGTCACCCTTGTAGTGGTGCCATGTGTCACCTTGACTTTTTGACCTTTGACCAAGTTTGACCGAACTTTGTCTGCTTATAACTTTTGATCCGTAACTCCATTTTACGAGAAGTTTGTGTTGTTAGAAATCTTGTGATGTGCTCTTCGCGATCATGCTATTTTAACTGAGTTTTTGGAACTTTGTATTTTTTCCCTTTTGTTGTATGTTGAAGCCATTATGAGCATCTTCAGTTGCTTCTATGCGTTCTGAGTTGTTCCTATCCTTCTTTGGATCAGTCACATTTCATTATCATGTTCCTAAATGGTTATGATTCATGCCAATATTATATTGGTCGACTCATGTGGAATTGCTACATTCCTCAATGGTTTTATTGCATATAAATGTTCATCAACAATTATGAAATTTTAATAATGTTCCTTAATGGTTATGTTGCATTTTTACGTTTATCATGGTGGACTTATGTCAAATTACAATGTTACTCAAGGTTTATGTCACTTTGCAACATTCATGAAGGGATATGTTGGATTGCAACATTCCAATGGTTATATGACATTTCAACATTACTCTTGGTTGAGTTATGTCAATTGCTATGTTCCTCAATGGTAATATCACATTGCAATTTTCCTTGAGGTTTGTGTTGGATTCTAATGTTCCCCATGGTTTTTTTGTATCAGGATGTTTTTCATGATTGACCTATGTCAAATTGCTATGCTCCTTAAATTTATGTGCAATTTTGGTGTTCATCAAGGCTTATGTGGTTTTGCGAGGTTCCTCACATGTTATGTTGGATTGCAATGTTTCTCAATGGTTACGTACAAATCTTACAAGTGATACCTAATAAAAGTACACAATCTGAGTGTCTAGGTTTTCATAGTTTACCATAATAGTGTGTGCATATAATTGTGTGGGTTTTTGAAATGTATGGTGTTTCAAGTAGAGATTCCACCCATCATTAAAGGAATATTAATTGTAAGAATGATAGAAAAGAGTAAAATTGAATACAATAAAACATAATAGTTGTTGGAGAAACATAAAAATAAATAGAGGTGGGAGAACTTAATAAAATAATAAAAAAATATTAATAGTGATTAAGAAGTAATAAAATTTAAGATTTTTTTTTAAATGAATATTCAATTCTAAATTCTAGTGAAATTTGATTAATTTAATTTTCTTATATTCAAATCTAATTTAAAATAAAGTCTATAAAAAATTATATATATATATATAGCTTAGAATTATTAAAAACAGATAAATATATTTTTTAAAATTTTGAAAACATATAAAATGATATATAGATATACCATTTTAAGGAATTTTTCTATTGATTCTTAATTAGCTAAGTTACAATCAACGTTGTTGTTAGACATTTTCAATAATTATTTATTTTATCATTTTTTTTTATTAACTTTGTACATTGTAAGTTTTTTAATAAATGTAGCTATAAATAGCATGTAGTCTATATAAACTTATTTATAGTAAAATTAAAGAAAAACTTGATACCATTGAATTTTTTACTAGTAAAATGTAAATATTTTAATTAAAATTTTATTTTTTTAATATAATATAAAATATATAATTTTATATGTAAAAAATTTATTATTAAAATTATATATATAT
>ML796126.1:48245-75506 GCA_009831015.1 Picea engelmannii | reverse complement strand
TCGCGATGTGTGGTAGATGGGGGCGAAGATTCAGAGAAGTCGGAAGCAGAGAGATTTACACTCTGGTCCAGTGCACCAGAGATATATTTATTGACAGCTGCAAGGAGGAAATCACTCCTCCAACTTTCAAATCTACGAACAGCTATGAAAGAACCGTCAGATCGGAAGATCCAAACACATACAATGCTTTTGCATAAATCTCAAAAGACATTATGAAGGAAGATCTAACATACCTCAAGCTATATTCCTCGTATCGATTTCTGGTAAATGGCGCAGAGATCAGAGCTGTGCGACCGTTTGCTCTTTCCAAAGCATAAACTCGGAGACAGATAGAATGATTGATCGATCGACAGGGCCGGTGGCGGGCATTTTAAACATGGAGGATCACACGTGTTTTATTGGGATTGGTAAAGAGAGCTGCTATTCAACGGCTTCCTCAAATTCAAGAGGATCACACGTGTACGATTGGGATTGGTAAAGATAACTGCTATTCAACGGCTATTCAACGCCTAAACACCGCAGAAAAGAATACCTAAAACAACCAAGAAAATATTAAGTTGAATATATAAGGGAATATATAAGGGGCCTCGATATATAGAAATGTCCAAGAAAATAAATACCTAAAAGAGCAAAGAAAATATCAAGTTGAATATATAAGGGGCCTTGATATATAGAAATGTCCAAGAAAATAAATACCTAAAAGAGCAAAGAAAATATCAAGTTGAATATATAAGGGGCCTTGATATATGGAAATGTCCAAGAAAATATTAATATAAGGGGAGTTGATATAGAAATGCCCAAGAAAACATTAGGTTGAATAAATAATAATTATAAACTAAAGTCAACAGATACAATCATTGGAAAAAATGAAAACTTGTGAAGAGACGTAGATGAGTACCTTCCATCGTTGCATACGGCAGTATGGAAGTGAGCTAACGATAAACAATGAATGACCTTCTTTCCCTAATGAATCACCTTCTTTCCCCTCTCAATAAAAAACATGTTGATTGAGAACAACAAAAGTAGTCAAACTCATCTATGAGGGACAAGGTTTTATCTCTAATATCTTGGACTACATGTTTTGTTCTATAGATAAAATTTTCCAAGACAAATATGATCTTGCTCAAGCTTTTTAGATTACTTTTGGAGTTGTGGTCTCAGAAGATCTTAAAGGAAATATGTGACAATCTAAAAGAAAGGAAATATGTGATAATCTAAGCAAAATAATTGACATTGATGTCTCTTTCAAATATAGTGTTTGTTAGATAGTGGATAAGCTCTTGGTTGAGGTGGACATTAGTGAAGGCATGTTGAACCATATGGATAATATGGTGGGGAATGTAGCTCATTCTCAAGTTATAGAAAATATCAAAATACATTAGGTGAGTGTACCCACTATCATGTATATGGTTGTAGAGGAATACTCCAAACTTTTCCATATTTTCCAAGAAAAATATGGAGGACAAAACTATAAGTGAAGAGGAATAGTGAGGAACGTCATGTAATCCAAAAGGTTCTTGAGACAAAAATGATGCAAAATGAGGCTATGAATCTTATCATGACTAGAGAAATGAGCAACAATATTGTTGTCCAAAGAATGCTATATGGATAAGGAAAAGGAAGAAGAAAAGCATTAAGTAACAAACTCCATCCATTGCATCCATTCAATATCCAAGGAGGTTAAAGTCAACAAGGAAAGTAATGAGGGGATGAAATATTTGAAAACACTAAATTTGGGTAAGTCTTTATAGCTCATCTCTAGTTTAAATTCTATATAATATTTTTGCAATAAAAAAATCATGGCCCTCCCATTGAAATTATAAATGAACTTGGAAAGGGTTATAGGGTTAATAATAAGAGAAATGATATGATCCTAAGATAGGTTATCAAAAGAACTTTTCTTGGAAGATAAATGTGTGCTCCTCCTCATAGTCAAGAATCTCCCTTGGTGATTTATCCCATGATGAGGATCCTTTTATGAGGGGTTTTTATCCACAAATGAGGGACTTATAGCCCACTTTCTTCAAAAACACATATCCTTATGAAAACTAAAAAAATGTACTATACTATCTCCATTCAAGTCTTATCATATGGCTCTATCATAAAAACAAGCTACAAGGACTTTTTTCTTGATGAATGTATGAGTGCAACAGTAAACTCCATGTCCCAAATGGCTATTAGGCCTTTGTTGACTATGTAGCATGGACATAACAAATAGCTAACAATACCAAACTATAAACCCATTATTTCTTAGTTAGGAATATAATTTATTGAAAACACCCAAAGAATTCTTCAACATCTGGTTGACTGTTGTATTTGTGGATAGGTAGGATCAATGCTAGACATCAATGCCACTACACTCTCTCACAATGGTGCCTTCCTAGGATCATCCTGGTACTCAACTCACCATGGATTCACAAAGGATGAATGATGGTCATTATGCTTGGCCTATAGGGTCTTCAACCTACCTGCTACTTTCTACAACTACTAAGCTCTATGTATTCTTCAAGATTCAATCACACGAGCTCTCTCACTCTTTCTATCAATGATTGTGAATGAATTGTTTCTCCCTATATTCTACTCATAAAATATTTTCCACTATTATATGAAAGAGGGGCTATGGTTATTTTTCAATTACTAATCCGAGCACCTCTCCTTCAAAGACCATGAATGTGTTAGTGGGAAATCTAACACTATGTGAAACCAATATATACCATCCACTATTCCATAAGAGCTCTTTCCCGCAATCATGAAAATCTTCCTTTAAGTTTGCAACCTCACTTGATGTGAATAGATAAGGGATAACTTATTTTATACAAGTGTATTTTTTCACTTTCTTTTGAAGGCATGGTCAATCAACCATAGAATGCAAGTCAATAATCATGTTGACCTCTATAATATCTAGTCTTTGAATATCTCCACTTCTCCAATGAACTTGAGGCTTCTGTCAAATACTTTGTGGATTCACGAGCCTATGTGCAATGGTTGTATTCTTCAAAGACTCGTGTGGAAGGATATATGGATAATTATTTGTATCCAAAGAATTCCCATTTAATACAATTTTGCATGTCTCTTTAAGTCATTAGGAGCTTAGGAATTCCTATATAATTATCCATCGAAGGTATGTTTCTACACACACATTCCATCACTACTAGAAATGATGCATATAACTTTAATTGGAGACCAACAATGTTTAATCCTTGATAAAAGCAATGGGAAGCTACAACCACAACAAAAATCCAAAATGTGATAAGGAGAGAGAATTTCTACAGGATGTGTACATCCTGGGGGCATGCATACAGTCCATTGTACAACCACGTATGACTGTGGATGTCTCCTAATTTTCAATTAATGGATGTACAACCTCGAGGAAGGTGGAAAAGGCTTATGGGAGGAAGAAAACACTTAGGAATGTTGGAATTCAACCCAAGGAGGAGTAATTACAGTCTAGGAGGAGAGAGAAATTCGTTCAAACATCCAAAAAAATGAATTAGAAACTCCCTCAATAATAGTGCAACAAATCTATAATATAAACCATCAATATCTAAGATTGGATGCACGTCCAATGGAGGAGGTTTACTAGTTGTTGGAAATCAACATTTCTAATGGAGAATGAAATTCTACTTGTACTTGATAGAGCTAAAGTTGGGAATGGTCTCTTACACCATCAAGAAAACACAAACAACTATTAAATATAAATGACTGCTTCCATTAACTCACATGCCGAGTCCAACACAAAATTTAATATCAATGCCACATATATTTTGTATCACACTCCATTAAATGGAACTATAAACAAAAACCAATCACTTAGTGATAAAATCACACACAGATTATACACTGATATTTTACCCTTGAAACCTAAATGGAAAAACTAGCTTCAAATTATGGCTTAGCTTTCATTTCCACAATCTCTTGTTACAATGATGTGCTTGTTCTTCGCATCCTCACATCCTTGGACAAAAGAGTCTTTTAGTGATATCGATTACATCATTATATTATTTTTTATCTTTCACGATGCTTTCAAAGTGGAAAACATTGGAGGAATCAACTTGCAGGGTTATTTTAGTGGCAGGTCCTAGTTTGGAAAATTGGGTTACAGAACCTTCTCGAGGCATTTTGAGGCATTAAACAACCTTTTTGGGGGTTTTGATGTCCGGAGCTTATGCACACCCCCTTGAAAATGTTGTATTGTAAACTCTGAGATATTTCCAATGATGCATATTGTACAATTGGAGTTTGTTTTCAAAAGTTATACCTCTTGCAGGTTGACCTATTGTGTTGACCACCATGCTATGAGAGGATGCCACATCAACCCTCATTACTCATGCATATGGGGTTTACCATGTGAGGGATTTCAAGAATATTCTAGAAGGTTCAAAACCCTACCACAATTAAGGGTTGAGGAACTCAAAAACCTATCCCTAGATGGTTATTGGGCCTTGTTAAATACCATGCCACTAGAAGGAGAAGGGGTTCCATTATTTTGCATTGTATATTGTTCCATATCTGAGAAAAACGTCTTAGAACTTAGTATTTTATAAGCATAAAAGAACATGAGATATTTTGTAGCAGCCATACATGCCACCAATGAAAGACAACTCCACAAAGAGTGCCTCTTTCTTCTTACTTACATCATTTCTATACCAAAGAAAAGAGAGCAGAGTAGCGTCACCTTCTAGATGGTTTTTCTCCTGTATTGGATTTCCTAGGTCATATCTGGTGTTTATTTGAGGATGATGTGTGTGTATTTACTTATGTTCTCTATTTTTCTCATTTGAATTATTTCATATGTTTTTTTTAAGAAGAAAACTATATGTTTTTTTAAGAAGAGAACTAGTAATCAAGAGTATAATATCTAAAGGAAAAATAAACTTAATAGTAAATATTTTAGTTATTTATTAGATATTTTATGAAAAACGGTTGCAGTGGAGTATTCAAGGAGATCATATTGGTACCAAAGCATGTTTTTCTTTTGGGTATTTGTGGGAAGTTGAAGAGAATGTTCTTTTGGTATCGTCTTAAACATAAGTCACAAAAACCCTAGCAATAGAAGACAATTCTATTCGTAACAACCCTCAAGATCCAACAGAGGAGATATTTAATAGGTTGGAAGCACAATTTTCTCACATCAGTCACAATTTGAACCTTCTCATGGAAGCTCTAGCAAACAAGCTCGAACCATTCAAAGATGATGAAGGATTTAATGTAAAGAACGAATCAAAGGAGAAATTGAGAGATTGAGAATCCTTAGGGAAGGAGTCTTAGAAAGAATCTGAGAAAGAGTAGTTGAATTCAAGTGTCATGAACCCTTCACAGTTCCTATTCAATATGGAAGCGAAAGTGGACATAAATCCATACCAAGGTGAGATAGATGCATTAAAATTGAATCATTGGTTGCAACAACTAGAAATTTATTTTAGCATTCACCATATAAATGAAGTATAGAAGATTTCATTTGCTAGATTGAAGTTAGAAGAACATGTTTCAACCTGGTGAGAAATCCATATCACTTAATAATATTATAATTTACTAATAAAATTTCCTCCTATTTAATATTAAATTTATGATTTAATGTTATTCAATGATCATATTGGTACTAGAGCATGTTTTTCAAGAGCATTTTTTTTTTTTATCGCCTTAAACAGAAGTCACAAGAGCCCTAGCAATAGAAGGCAATTCTATTCGTAACAACCCTCAAGATCCAGCAGAGTAGATATTTAATAGGTTGGAAGCACAAGTTTCTCACAATAGTTACAATTTGAACCTCCTCATGGCAGCTCTAGCAAACAAGCTTGAACCATTCAAAGAAGATGAAGGATTTAATGTAAAGATCTAATCAAAGGCGAAATCGAGAGATCAAGAAGCCTCAAGGAAGGAGTCTTAGAAAGAATCTGAGAAAAAACAGTTGAATTCAAGTGTCATGAACCCTTCATAGTCCCTATTCAATATGGAAGCGAAAGTGGACATAAATCCATACCAAGGTGAGATAGATGCATTAAAATTGAATCATTGGTTGCAACAACTAGAAATTTATTTTAGCATTCATCATATAAATGAAGAATAGAAGATTTTATTTGCTAGATTGAAGTTAGAAGAACATGCTTTAACCTCGTGGGAAATCCATACCACTTAATAATATTATAATTTACTAATAAAATTTCCTCCTATTTAATATTAATTTTTTTTATTTAATGTTATTCAATGATTTGATTTCGTCATATTCAACGACTTTTTTCCAACCTTTTTAGGAATTGTTTTACTAGCGATTGTACTCAATGGTGTGAAGGCACAACGTTAGCATGTAGGTTTTGTCAATATCAACAATAATAAATAAATAATAATTTAAAGAGTTTAAATTAATTTAAATATTTTAGAAAAAATGTTTTTAAAGTTCAAATTAATTTAAATATTTTAAAGCTTGCACGGGTGTAGATAGATTGGCATGTGCAGTGTAAATGGAAGGAAATATGTAAAAAGAGGTCTCAAGTTCGATTCTCACCCCGATTTATCCGGAGGCGTGCTTGCGGGCGGTGTGATTCTCCCTAGGGGTTATAAGGAAGCGGATTTGACCTTGTGTCCCGATTCCCACACATATATATATATATATATATATATATATATATATATATATATATATATATATATATATATATTCTAAAGAAAATGTTCTTTTTATATAAATTTTAAAATTTTATATTAATAATCATTTATAAAATATTATAAAATATATTTTAATTTTAATTTAAATAATTATTTTTATATTTATGAATTTAAAAAATAAATGAAAATTATTTAAAAATATATTTAAATTTGATTATATTTATGTTTTAGATAAACATTCTAATTAAATTAATTTTTAAAAATATATATCAATAGGGAGTCAAATTTTTTCTCTCTTGCGTGTGTATGTGTGTGGTATACCTGACTAAGTATAAGAAGTTAATTGTTTTTCATCCATGCATCAAAATGAATAATAAATTAAAATAGAAATGGTGAATAATGTTGAAGATAAGATAAAGGGATTTTAATGGATTATCTTGTGGTAACTCCCATTTATTAGCAACTGATATGATCGATTCCATACAAAATTTATTTTTATTATCGATGATATTGTTGTTTGGTAAAGTAGTTGAGTTAGTTGAGTCCTGCACTTTGAATGGTGAGAGTTTAGTAGATAAAAGCATGATTTATTGATGCTCCACATTGGTCTTTGAATGAAATGACTTTATAAGGGTTTTGGATGCAGGAAGGACTATTTGATTATTATTAAGATCCTTTGGAGGGTTAAGAGATATTTTTGGATTAAGATTCAAAGGAAAGGGGTTGAATTTTTGCAATGAGGACAAGGTTTTGGAGACCATGGGGACACCTTTTCCATGGAGAAGTCTTTCAAAGACATTGCAAAATTTGATAAAGTGGATAAACTGACACATTGTGGAAGCTTAAATAGGATCTTTAAAGGCACTAGTATGGGTGGGAGTCCACATGGAAATAAATCTAGTGTATGATTGAATGGTGGAATTTTCAAGGAAACAGATCATAATGGATTAGTTAACAAGGATCTAAGCTAGATTTCAAAAGCAACATTTTTTGGAGAGGAGAGCCAATTTAGAGTTGGAGTTTCTTTCAGAATCCAATTAATTTGGAAACCTTACTAGTCAAAAAGGATTTTTTGTGGGGTTTGGGATTTGTAGGTAAAGGTATGGATTTGAAATCATCAAGGGGGGAGAATAAGGTGGAAATACATGAACATGGTCTATATATAAGGCTCCCTATTATAGAAAATTTTTCTAGAATTCATGCATTATGCTTTGATGGCCTTCCATTTCCCCCTGCAGACTCAATTCCCGTATTTTACTCATCCAAAGTAAAAGAATTCAAAACTTGTGTTCATATACACAGGCTACAGTTAGACAACTTGTGTATACACAGGTTTCTCCATTACAAACTGCGTACATCGAGTTTTGTGCTCAAAAAAAGAAAAGAGTTTTCCATACCAAGTCACGGGATCCATGATCCTTGACCTTCCATATACTGGAAATGCTCTAATTTGACTCTTCAATTCCATTAGGAGACTATAAATTGAACCATATACAAACCTTCAAGATACTTTTGGATGAGAGAAAATACACTCTGGAGAAATTTCACTTCATATTGAGTATGCATCCCTTTGTCCTTTAAGTTTGAACTTCTCTTATGTTCAACCCCCAAGCTCTCCCTATATTATGAAGGAGGAACCCATTGACTCCTAAAACTTGTGAGATTTCCTTTGTGGAGTGTTATCACTGAAAAATCGTCCGCAACATTGCATACAATGGTTGAAGAAACACATCAATGTGATTAGTAATTAGTCCTTATAATTGGGTAAAAAATTAAAGTGCGTAGATTCACCAAAGCATGTGCATAGTGCGCATAATGTACAAGATAGCATAGGCCTCAACGTGCACTGTGTGAAAAATGCGTGACTGCCTATGAAAAAACCACACACTTCTATGAACGTCACATTTATGGATCTTGTCGACCCCTCAACCACTTCTAGTCCGACCCCAAAATGATTTGAAACTCATAACCGAGCGAAATCTAGCTCGAAGACTGGTCAAGGGCAAGAGGGGCCCTAAAAGGCCCCTTGTTCATAGTATGAACCAATTACATTTTTCCATGAATGGATGCTATAAATATTATCCTTGGGTGTTCTAAGAAACCAATATCTTCAAGGAATTGTTATGCTACAAGAATTCTTCTTTGAGAATCCTCTTTTCTCTTTTAAGCATTCACGCACCATTTCCATAGGCCATTCCATTCACCTCTTGAGGGAATAGGCATTGCTTTTATTCACCATTTTTCATTTCTTCTATTGTAAGGAGAGAAGACCTCTCAATTAAGGAACTCAAGAGCCCTCCCAAGGAGGAAGAGGGGAATCATAAGTCCCTTCCTTTCTCTATGATGTTTTTCCTACTAGTCTATTGATCCATTGGTAGCAATATGTTGGTCATTTTTTGATTTTCATGGTTCTAAGTTTCTCAAGATTTCTAACATTTATTTCTTAGTTGTTTTTATTTTTATTTCTTGTTTTCATATGTGTTTGGTTTATCTAACCCAATCACAAACTTTTGTCTTGTTTAGAAGGCCTATCTAAACATGCAAGTGTTGTTGTTTTTCTCACCCAAGTGACAAATCCAACACAACATGGAGGATTGAAGTGGTGATGACCTAGGTGGAGGGACTCAGTTTCACGATTCTGAAGAGTGTCAATACATAAGTTTGTCACATGTGTACTTTTGTTGATAAAATTAATAGAAATACTCATTTCTCATCCAATTATATGTTGCAAATACTTGTATTATTTTCCATGGGTAAATTTGTTATGCATGTTAATGGATTATGCTAGTTTATATGCTAACATTTTATATATTTTCCATATGATTGTGTATCTTGGATGTTGATGACAAGTTGTAGATATCAAGCATTGGATTGTGAGCTCGACAATGGTTTCCTACGGATGTCTAGAAGTGGTAGGCTTCTAGCCTTTATTTTATTGGAATTTCCATTTGTCTAGCATAATTGATATTATAATTGATTTATGGGTGTCATTCCATCTGTTGTGGTTTTACCTCAAGCCATAGAGAGTTAATTCCTTGTAAAAGAATTGGCAACTCTGCTGTGGATTTTTTCTCCCTTTTGGGGTTATTTGTTGATTTTTCTCCTTTATTGCTCTTTGTTTTCCCAATTTTATGTGTCACATGTTGATTGACAACCTCTACATTGCTTTATATTTGAGTTTTTTGGCCTAATCCTTACTAAGGAAATGTCTTTCTGGCATACACATGTTTTCCCTTGAAAATCACATATATACACTTGTTGTTTGTGTTTAGGGTACGTACACCCTTTTCTAAGTATTTTTGGCTCAATTTGATGTTTGATTGGTGATTTTTATGGCTTGTTGAGACTTCTTGGGTCATTGTCTTGTCTGTTGAGTGCTTGGACAATGATAGGAAGTTGTGTCATTGTTGAGTTTTTTTGGCAAACTCACTTCTTGTCATTTTTGTCCTTGCATTTTGGTCAGAGTAATCTCTTCTTGGTGTCCTTCTTGGATTGTTTTATTGTTCTTGCAGTAGGGTCTGTCTGAGAGGTTGTTTATTCAATATTTTCATTTTCATTTCATTATATTGAAAATACAAAAAAAAATGTTTTTTTTTTACATTTCCCTTAAAGCATTTGCACTTCTATTTAGATTGCATTGGTATTGGCATTTTACAAAATATTGAATTTCATTTAAATTGAAGGAGATGACATCTTGTGCACAACATTTAGAAGCATACCATTTCTTTGAAAAACAGGACTAGTACTTTGTAGTGTTTTTACATGTGCTCTTTTTATATGTTGAGTCATAAGACCATTAGTTTCACGACCACACCTCTTGAGTAAGCAAAAGCCACTAAAATTAATGCTCAATAATTAAAATTACTAATATGAGAACCTCTCATTCAAAGATCATGAATGTGCTTGTGGGCAAGCTAACACTATGTGAAACCAATATATACCATCTACTTTTGTGAAGACTTCTGACACTCGAAGTCCCAAGTAAGTGCCTAATGAACTAGCATGAGGTCATAACCCACAGTTACATGGGTTGGGAACTGAGAGAAAAGGCCTAAGGCCTGAAATTGTTATAGAGTCGAGAAGAACTCGAAAAATTCATGAAATCTAAACGTTTTCTTGACTCAGATTTGTTTATGAATGCTGTGGAATTTGTTAATGAATGATGTCCTGACAAATTTTGGTTGTTTGCATGTGTGTTTGCAGAATTTTAGCGAGTACCAGAACCATTTAGAGTTGCCATTGAGTGCGAAGAAATGGAGGAGACACAAAATGCTTCCAGTTCAGAGAATGAAGCTAAAGGGATGGATGTTCATTTAGGAGTTGAAGGATCGAACTCCAATGGACATGGAGAGGAGATAGATAAGGAAGGAAGCATGATGAAAATCATTTAAAGATTGCAGAAAGATGCCCAAACATGAGAATTCGACATAAAGTTGCTAAAGAGTTTGGAAAGAATCGAAAATAAATTGGAAAAGGAGAGTGACTCCAACAAATCAGGGAGTCGCAGGACCCCTGAGAGGAAAATAATATCAAGGAGTGTTAGGAGGCATTGACATTTCTCCCCAAATCATTCCAGTAAGGAAGCACACAGTAGTTGAAGCCCATATCCTACTAGAAATCACAGGAGATCAAGAGTGGATGAACTAAAGGGTGAAATGAACTATGATCACTAGATACTT
The DNA here is from genome assembly GCA_009831015.1 of Picea engelmannii. Lineage (NCBI taxonomy): Eukaryota > Viridiplantae > Streptophyta > Pinopsida > Pinales > Pinaceae > Picea > Picea engelmannii. The sequence continues at coordinate 64,224 of ML796126.1, read as the reverse complement.
ACTGTATGTAGTCAGGGTTGATCTCTATTAGTGTCAGTTGTTCTGCTATCTCTGAGGTGTCCAATAATGGTGGGAAATACAGTCGAAGGATATCCACATTGAACACTGGGTGCAAGCCAAGGAAAGGAGGAATGTTGAGGTCAAAAGAATTATCACCCATATCCTTGGTGATGGTGTACAATGCATAATAGAGTGGGTGAAGCTTCCGATGGGGTCCTGTAAGGCGCTCTTTCTGCAAGTGCAACCAAACTTTATCGCCCACCTGAAACTTATGTGGCACCCGATGTTGATCATGGCATTGCTTGTACATGTCATTGGACTTCTATAGGATATCCTGAACCTCTTGGAAGATGTTCTTGATCCACTCAATGAACCGAGTGGCTTTGTCAACTTCATTTGGAGTAGGAGATGATTTGGTCGAGGTGACCGCAAGGGGTAGTGCAACATTTATGAGAGCCAATGGTTGGAATCCTAACCCCACCTGAAAGGGGTTGTGGTCGGTTGAGATATGCAGGGCTCGGTTGTAGCTATGTTGAACATAGGGGAGACTCTCATCCCATGTTCAAGGGTTCTTGGAATAACACATGTGCAGGATATGCACGATCATTCGATTTACAACCTCGGTTTATCTATCTATCTCGGGGTAGAAGGTCGTGCAGGATTTGGTGAGCTTGGTGTCCAGCAGTGACTAGAGGCTTGAACAGAATGTGATAAGAAATTGATTGTCCTGATATGATAAAATGGTTTTTTGGATTCCAAAATGTACCCAGACTCATTCAAAGAAGATCTTGGTAGTGGCCTCTGTTGTGATTCTCTTCTTGCAAGCGACCAAAATCACCATTTTAGAAAAGTGATCCACAACCACAAAATCATAGTCATTGCCCCGCTAGGTGGACAGACGGGAGGCCTAACATGTATTCCATTGAGATGGATTCCCATGGCCTAACAGGAGTAGGAAGAGGGGTGTAGAGTCCTTGTTTCTTAGTGGCAAGTTTGTCAATCACGTAGGAAGTGCATGACTCGATATACTTGTTAACCTCTTATCGAATTTTCGGCCAGTAGAAATGTTTTTACAACATTTCCACTTTATTTTCGATGCTGAAGTGTTCTGACACCCAACTGTAGTGGGATTCTCAGATCATCTTCGCTCGCTTGCTCGACAGAATGAAATATGGCCTTGACGACACAACAACCTGTCCTGAAGATGGAAATTAGCGACAACTAGGTTTGTACCCAACATTTGGTAGGTGGTGGCGAATTTCAGGTTTGTCTCATAGAGTTGGGGCCATCCAGAGGTCTCATGGCCAAAATATTCTAGCACCATGGTGAGTGCCACGAATGAAAGTCTCATGAGGCAATCAACGATGTGGTTGGTGCTTCCCATGTTATACTTGATGTTGAGGTGGAATTGTTGCAAGTACATGGACCACCTCTGATGATGGTCATTCTACAATTTCCCCTTTGTCTGCATGAATTGTAGTGGCTTATGATCAGTGTGTATGCCTCTCTCCTTCCCAAGAATGTAATGTCTCCAACGATAGCAGGATTTCACAATGGATTACATTTCTTTTTCGTAAATAGGTTACTTACGGAAAACATCTGATAGTGTCTCACTATGATAGGCCATGGGGTGGTTGTGCTAAGTGAGAACAATGACCACAACATAGTTTGAAGCATTTGTCCCAATCTCAAAGGGTTGTTGCAGGTCCAGTAGTGAAAGTACTGGGGCCGAGCACAAGCACTACTTCAAATCATCGAACACTTTTTTTTGGGACCAGACCCAAATTTTTTTTTCCTTACCACCACCCTTGGTTACTTGGTTGAGGTCCCATTACCATGTGCACCTTGTGGATCATTTCTTGGATCTGTTGCTCGATCTCCTCATTCTATAACAGAGAGCGACGATAGACTGGCCCATTGGGTAATGGTGCGTTTGGGGTCAGATTGAAGGAGTGATTGACCTAACAGTGCAGAGGTACCCTTGTAGATGAGGAGAAGATATCTGAGTATTCTTCCATGACCTTATCTACTTACTTTTGTTGTGTAGAGATGTAAGTTGCAGAGACCCTGGATTTGGCTACAATATTTCGCTCATTCTGAGAGTGAATCAAGAAGAAGAAAAAAATCCCTGTCTTGGAGATGACCTTTCTGCATTGCTTGGTAGAGATCAAGGAAATAACACTGGGTGGGATTGCCTCACGTATCCTACATAATTTCTTTCTCAAATTAATAATAACAATGTGAGGCTTAGACTCATATACAACATAATGTTTCCATAAATATGGTTAGAACAAAATAACATTACAAACTTTGAGAGGGGAAACGTCACACAATAGCTCATCTTTGAAGGGCTTGTTGTCGTATGACATGCGGCATTGTTGGCTGACGCAAATGTCACTTCCTTGGCAAAGCAATTTGATGCTATAGGGTTATGGGTGTGCCATTGTCGACCAACAGAGTCTCTTGAAAACTTCTGCTGAGATGAGGTTCTTCTGGCTACCGCTATCAACAATGAAGTGCATCAGGGTACCCTCACCCACATCTCTGAATGAAAAAGGTGCTTGCCTTCCTCTAGCTCGTCTGGTTCATCGGGTTGGAGCTTGGTGGTATAAATGGTAGCATTGGTTTTGCATCTATGATCCATGTACCCTTTCTAGTTCTGAATCAGATTCGAAACCCGCATCTGATTCAAAGGATTTCACCTCAGCCACCAATGAATTCTTCAAGCGAAAATCAAAAGTGTTATGCCAGGGGATCTTATCGAAGTTGCACCACTTCTCGATATATTTCTTTGTCTTTCTGGTGTCCTTCTTTTCTTGTGGCCTGGACTGGTTGTCCAAAGGTTGTCTGTATTTTCCCTGTCCTTTGTTCTATGGGTTGGGGCCACCCTTTCCTGGATTTTTTTGTGCCGGGTTCCCATGCCCAAATTGCTGTGTCTTTTGTTTGATCTTCTGCTCGATTTTGATGGCATATCGGTAGGTTTCACCCAAGGATGAGATGTCCAAAAACTCTATTTCATCCTAGATGTATCTATGTAGACCATCGTGATACTTGAGCACCATATGTGGCTCAAAAGATTTGATACCCAACTTGGTGCGCAAGGTATGGAAGATATTTGTGAACTTGGGCATTGCTTGGTCTCTTTCCTGCCGTAGTGTGGTCCATTTTGTGTACAGGTTGTCATAACTTCCAACAAGTTAGTATTGTTCCTTAATAGCATCCCTGAAGGACACCTAGGTGATTTTGACTGTAAATAATGATGGTTCCTTTGTTTCATTTTTCTTGCAGAAATTTTCCCACCAATATTTGACATGGGGAACGAATTTGAGAAGCCAAAAAGTAATATTTTCTCTATTCGAGAAGTTATGGACAGAGAAATACCCTTCTAGTAGATTCAACCATTTGTCTACCGTATATGTGTCTATCTGAAATTTAAATATAAGAATATTGAAGATGATTTTTACCTTGAAGGTGTTAGCACCAGAAGTCACCCTCCAATTGCGGAGAGGGTAAGCCCAGTATCCATCAGATATTTATGTCATGCGTTGGTTTAAAGGGGGTCAAATGCATGCAGACTCAAAATCTGAATGATGTTCAACACAAGACTGGACAAGAAATGCAGAGGGAAGTGAGGGCCACATTCACTTCAGTCAGGAAATTCAGTTAAAGAGAGAGCAGAGGGAAGACTTAGTGAGAAAGGTGAACGAGACTGCTATGGGCATCCAACATTCCAGCAGCTCAAAGATGAAAAACTTGAACTCCAGAGCAATCTGGAGCTCAGGTTTCAAACACTGAAATGTGTTTACTAGGGACACAGTCACATCAACAGAATCATCAAACCTCCATCATCCTGCCACAACGACAGCTCGACTGGATCCTCCATGCTCGAGCCATCCAATGTGACAGGGAAAAGGAAACACATGGAAATGAATGAAACTGATCACGATACCACCATGATAAAATGTACATCATAGCAGTATAACAATCCTTGGTTGGATCCTCCATACCCGAGTGTTTCAATTAATGTTTACAGACAAAATGGAAAGAAATAGGAAATTGACTTCTATTAACATGAAAGTCTCAAATCAATTACATAACCAGAGAAACACTCTGTCATCACAAGCATTACAAAAATGGGAGCTCTGCTCAACCAAAAAAAACCTTTACAAAATCCCATAACTCCATATATATAATCAAAAAAATTCACCATCCTTATCAGAGGCGTGCTAGAGCCACTGCATTCAAGACTTAGTGTCTGCGTCTTCTTATGTTAGTCTGCACATGCATTCTTCTATTAGACGTGATCTTAGATCAATATGGGCTTGCAGGAAAAACTTCTCACAGGGGTACCATGGGCTGGCAACTCTGTTTTTCACGATCGGCTCCTTCATCCTTTCCACTTATGGGGTGAGGCAAGGTTTCAACCACCTCCCCCATTTTCATTAACTACTTTCATCGAGATCGGGATGATGCCTGGCACCCATGAATGTTCCATGTGAGCTCATGACTTCTTCGAGTCGATCATTGCACCTCGAGACCACACAGATCTTTTTCTGTGACCAATGTGGGTGCTTTCGGCCTTTGGCACAACTCACGTGAACTCTGCACCTTTACCTACATGCGATGTTGGGCCATGAACCAACACCTATATCCACAGGCGCTTTGATATTTTTCCTTTCAGGAGTCTCCACTCCACTTGATTCCAAATATACTGATGCTCGAAAACCCGAAGTGGCCCTCATCAAATCAATAGTCAGATCTGTTACGCATCCGACGACCGTGATTGATTTCGAGGAAATACCAAATGCCAACCGTTCTACGCTACGGGCACCAAAATTTCCTCCTCTATCCGCTTCCATATGACCTTGGGCTGTGACCCTAGGCCCACTCTTCGAGCGCTTCACGATTTCATGTTTCTTGAGTTCGCATTGCACGAAACTTGCACATTGCCCCCCAAAAAACTCCCATTCACAAAACCTTGAGTTGGAGCTTAGAGAGCACTATATCTTCTCTGATATGACCTCTGCTATGACCTATGGCGCTGTCCCTGAATGTTTTTAAGACTTCTCTTATCAGGGAAATGAAGCGTTGTTTACTGCAAAATCTTCGATTCGTGAAACTGCGATTTCAGGATTTCACGTTTCATGAACTTGCGTCGCGCTCTATGCTGAAATCTTTGAATCGCAAAATCATGATTTCGCTTATCTACTACTATTTTCCCCTTTGGTTTGGACAACCTAGATCTTCTTCACATTTCAGGACTCAGGGCTTTTCACCTTCCTCACTTCAAAATTCCCGAAGTGGCATTCTCCGTCGTCCCGATATGTGCACGCCTTAGCACAATGCACCCCGACTTTGGGTAAAACACATTGTGGGTTTTTTAAGCCCCCTTCTTTCGCATTTGGTCACCCAAGGGCCAAATCCTAAGGGAAAACACCCCCCTGGAAGAATATGTGATAACATTAGAATCCATGGGGGATAAAGTCCTCCCTGCAAGGCTCTAATATCTTTTTTTGCAGTTCCAATCACCTTCTGTTGGGCTATGGGGTCAAGCTCAAAACATCCCACTGAGGAATATACGCTGATAAGTAAAAAACAAAAATAAACACACATGCTCCAAGGATATTATTTATGTACAGTTCTAAGCTACTTGATTTTTACATGGTGCTAGGTGAAAGCAAATTTCCACCATAGCCATTCAAGTAACTTCTTGACTGGAAGCTCTTTTACTCTGTCAGTGATCAATAGCAAATAATGCAACTGTGACAACAGAAGGGTTACATTCTTCATCTTTCCTCCTAATGATGAGGTCAGGATAAAGCTGTGTGGCTTCAAAATATGAAGGAAATAAAACTCCATCTATTCCTTCACAAGCTCATAGGACAAGCGACAAACTCCAGAAAATTTATAACAGGCAACCTTCTCTGCTACACCACTACTCATACGTTGATGGATTTCTCTGGCAAGCTCAAGTGGGTGAGCAGTCAATGCAGGTTAACTAGTCCCAGGCGATAATTTCTCACTGATAGGCTCAGGAAAGGAGATAAAATTCTCCTCTACCTCTAAGATCTCTTTTTCTTCATATCTCTCCCAAGGGTCAAAGTCATAATCATCATACACAAGATCATTGGAAGAGCTCTGCTCTTCAATCTGCTACTCAGTGATTTCTGCAAGCCAAGGACGACTGATTTCCTCATGATATTTTTCTTTAGTGAATGGAGGATAGGGATCTGCTGTATGTTCTTGGAAATCCTGCATATCCATCTCAGAATCTGATTCATAGTTGTCATACATAGGCTGGCTTCTCCCCGAGTCATCAAAATATGGTGCAGGAATATACTGCTCTTCATTAGAATACATGACTATTTCTTCATTTAAATCTGAGACAACAGGCGCAATAGGGGCATAATATGTTACCTCCATGGCTATGCAATCCTCAACCTCACCATCATGAGCAGGGCCGCCAAGAACATCTTCTCCTAGGACTGAAACATCCTCTACATTTCCTTCAAAAAGGAAGCAATCAAGATCTTCCTTAAACTCCTCTAACTCTACAGAAAGATATTTTACCAGCTCCATCAGGCTACCCAAATAATCCTCTTCCTCCTCATGGTCCTCATCCTCGTGGCATTCATTAGACACAACCATATCTTGATCATTGTCTTCATACTCCTCACAACAATTATGACAAATAAACTTAGAGGAATAAAATATTTGGCAGTGCCTATTGAAAGCTGCACGAAACGTTTCCAGGGAGGAGATGCTAGCAAGGGGCAAGGAGTGATACCACTTATGAGCATCTCCTCCTAGTGAGAACATGAAAATATTTAATAATACATCCTCATGATGTATTTTCCACTGGTGCATGAGTTCTTGAAACTCACAGAGATGTTGGGTAGGGTTGTCCTCTTTATGCTCTTTGAATATGGGAAACAAATCAACACACTCATCGACAGTAGTGACGCAGACCCCTAAACCCTCAGGCTGGAGTCCGCACAGGATCTTTCAACTTCAGCCCTTTAGAGTCTGACTGACTCTCTTGTTTCCTCTCGGGAATTATTTACTCCCCCTTTCGGAGTGAAATTCATAGGCCCTCCTGAGTTATGCCCACGTGATCATTCACTGACATAAACTCCATAATCAAACCCCAACTGACTTCGGGACTTTTCCATTTTTCTTTTCAAGATAATGGATTTTGCAATTTCACAAATCCCATGGTCGAGCACCTGACCTCTTCAACCTCTAAAACCCAAAATACCAAAAGATAGACCCTCCTTTTCACTGATTTCATCTTTTCGCTCTTTGCGATTTCAGGAGTTGCAATGACGCGCAACTCTACCTCTTGACTCTCGGAGTCCTGAAACCCGAATTACCAAAATCCCAAAAATTCCACCCTAGTCCTGCCACACTTCGCGACTTCGGGATTTCCTTGACACTATGTCTCGTCCCCTTGTCAACAGGATTCCTGAAATGCCAAATCTTGAAACACCGAAACACTAGTGTCCCGCTTCCAAGTAAAAAATCAACGGCTATGGTTATTCCCCTTGATCCAACGGTTAGCACGATTTCACGTACTGGGACTTCGTAAGACTTATCCTCGAACTCTCTGTCTCTTATACCTTCCAGAACTCGAAATTTTGAAATGCCGAAATGGTCTCCTTTCTCGGGACTTCGCAAATTCTGTCGCGAGGTTTCCTGACTTTCCAACTGTCCCCTCGAGCAGTACTATACCCCTGACGTGGATTCCTGCCACTTGTCACTTTTTTCCACTTTTCGAAACTTGAACCACCTTTCGACAACCCCCTCTATTTCGGGTTTTCGGGTACCGGGAGTTCAAAACTCTTGACCCTAACCTTATGTCACTACGACCCCCCCGAATTCCCGAAACATGACTTGCCAAAATGCCGAAATGCACTTCTTCAATTTTCTTCGCGTTTCGTGATTTCAGTACTTTTGAGGTAGAGTGTTCTACCCCTTGTCAACGGGAATGCCAAAAACCCGATTCCCGAAATCCCGACAAATACTCTACCACAACTTCTAGTGTCAGACTTTCCTCCCTGCTGAGTCCTGATCACCCGTCCTCAGGACTTCCAAAACCCCGAACTCCGAAGTTTTGAAATTTCGAACTCGCCATTTTTTTGACTTCATACACGAAACCTCCTTTCGCATTTTAGGAACTTGATCAGCCAAGGTTTTTGGCTTGCACTTCGGAGTCCCGAACTCTGAATTCCCAAAATGATCTGACGCCTGAATGGATCACAATCAACGATCCACGTTGACTCTCTTTTTCGAAGGATAGATCTATCCAACACTTAACCCCCTGCAACTTTCCTGGATCCCACGGTCCTAGCTATTTTGGAAGTTCTCCTTGGGGAATTCTGACCGTTCAATCTCTCCTCAAAGAACCTTCACTCAAATCAACCCTGCTATCCTTCTCTGGGATTCAACCTTCCCACAACTACTTGTGCTTCCTGCCTTTCTTTCAAATGATTCAAAGGCCCTAACCCTCTTGAGCTTCCCTTTTCAAAACTCAAATCTCCTAGAAGGCTTCTGCACGCACTCCTTGCGGCACTTCTCCAAATATTTCTGAATATTTGAATCCCTTGGCTCTGTGCAACTCTACAACAACAATCCTTCAATCTCTCAACCTTAGTCTCTACGTTCTAAGGTCTCAGCCAGCCTACATACGCCTTGCACAGATTCTGTTCTTGTCTTTCACTTCAGTTGAAATGAGAACAACGATATCCCTCCTGAGCTTTCAGAGGTAAACTCTTAATTCTGTCAATGCACTCCTTGCGGACGCTTCACTACACTCCTTGCAGGAACTCTTACTCAAGAAGAGAAACAATTGAAACTCATTACCTTACTCTCTCAGACTTAAAATACTTAACATGAAATCATTCATACATAGCATAAAAGAAAATGTACAACAGAAAGAGTAAAACAACCATAAGCATAACATATAACATGTACACACAGAAAGCATTATAACACCATGAGTCTGAATCAAAGCTTCATATATTAATCTCAGAACTTTTGTACATGGATTCTTCTCCACAACTCTTTGTTTCTCCTCTATGCTAATGTGCTTAATCATACAATCACCTAATTGATACAATGATACAAAGACGAGGGTGTCTATAGTCGTTTTCCCTCCAGATCCTAAAACTGTCTAATCTAGAATTTCAAATCCACCTACTTTGATTAACTATGCATAAGTGCCTCTACATCCTACAGATGAGAGTGGATCACTCAAGATCTATTTACAATATGGAAGTATGGCTTCTTAACTATTTCATTAATGTCTGTGCATCCAAACTTTCAAAAACATTTCAAACATTTTCGACATGTGCCAAAAATGTGGTGCACTTGTTCCAGCTATCTTCCGCCTCCACGCTTGCTTGTTGCTGATGATGCTCTTGCATCAAGTAGGAAAAAAATTAGGAAAACCAGGAATAGTAGAAAAATTGAAAGGAGAAAACCTTCGAGCCATAATTTTGTCCATTTTGAACCAGTGGAGTCGCCAATCGATCCTTCAACCATGGAGTCGCCAGGTGAATGATTTGCAGAATGAGTGTGTCTAGTCTTTGTTCACCATCAAAGACAAAATATGATCATTTTGTTCTCCCAAGGGCTACCAGGTGTAGCCAGAAGCATCCACACTGAAACAGTGGAGTTGCCTCAGTGGAGTCGCCAGGTGCACAACTGCAATATTTGATGTACTAAGTTATGATGCACCTTCATAACCAATAATCTTTGTCATTCAATCCCCGGGAAATTCTTCAATTCGTCCCCGACAATGATGCCATAAATTTTAGCACTAGAAGTCACCCTATGATTGCAGAGAGGGTAAGCCTAGTATCCATCAGATTTTTATGTCACAGGTTGATTTAAAGGGGTCAAATAAGTGCAGAATCAGAATCTGAATGATGTTCAACATAGGACTCAACAGGAAATGCACAGGGAAGTGAGGGACACATTAACTTCAGTCAGGAAATTGAGTTAAAGCGAGAGCAGAGGGAAGACTTAGTGAGAAAGGTGAAATAGACTGCTATGGGAATCCAACCATCCAACAACTTGAAGATGAAAAAATCGAACTCGAGAGAAATCTGGATCTCAGGTTTCAAACACTGAAATATGTTTACTAGGGACACAATCATAACAACAGAATGATCAAACCTCCATCATCCTGCCAGGGCAAAAACTCGATTGGATCCTCCATGCTCGAGGAATCCAGTGTGAGAGGGAAAAAAAACACATGGAAATTAATGAAACTGATCACAATACCACCATGATCAAACCTACATCATAACAACATAACAATCCTCGGCTGGATCCTCCATACCCAAGTGTTTCAAATAATTTTTACAGAAAAAAATGGAAAGAAATAAGAAACTGACTTCTATTAACATGAAAGTCTCAAATAAATTACATAACCATAGAACATCTCTAGCATCACAAGAATTAAAAAAATATGAACTCTACTCAACCAAAAAAACCCTTTACAAAATCGCAGAGCTCCACATATATACTCAAAAAAATTCGCCATCCTCAGTAGAGGCATGCTCAAGCCACTTCATTCAAGGCTCGTCATCTGCATATTCTTTTGTCATTCTGCACATGCATTCTTCTGTCAGACACGAGCTCATATCAGTATGGGCTTGCAGGAAAAACCGCCCGCAGGGGTACCACGGGCTGACAACTCTATTTTAAATGGTCGACTCCTTCATACTTTCCACTTATGGGGTGAGGCGAGGTTTCAACCAACTCCCCCATTTTCATTAACTACTCTCATCAGGATCGGGATGAGGCATGAAACCCATGAATGTTCCAGGCGAGATCAGGACTTCTTCAAGTCAATCTTTGCACCTCGAGGCCACACAAATATTTTTCTGTGACCAACGCGGGTGATTTCGACCTTTGGCGCAGTTCATGTGAACTCTACAACTTTACCTACATGTGACCTTAGGGCATGACCCAATGCCTATCTCCACAGGAGCTTCAAGATTTTTCCTTTACGGAGTCTCCACTCCACTTGATTCCAAATATCCTGATGCCCAAAAAACACGAAGTGGCCCTCATCAGATCGACGGTCAGATCTGTTATGCATCCGACAGCCGCGATTTCTTTCCTGGAAATCCCAAACGTCAGTTTCTCTCACTACGGGTGCCAACCTTTCCTCCTATACCCACTTCCATATGACCTCAGGCCATAACCTTGGGCCCACTCTTCAACTGCTTCACGATTTCACATTTTGGGATTTTGTGTTGCACGAAACTTGCACATTTCCCCCAACGAAACTCTGATTCGCGAAACTGTGAACTGGACCTTAGCGAGTGCTAACTCTTCTCCAATATGACCTTCGCTATGACCCGGGGCTCTATCCTCGAATGTTTTTGGGACTTTTTTTCTTGAGGAAATGAGGTGTTGCTTCCTACAAAACCTCTGATTCGTGAAACCACGATTTTGGGATTTCGCGTTTCGTGAACTTGCGTCGTGCTCCATGCTGAAATATCTAACTCACAAAATCATGATTTCACTTATCTTCTATCACATTCCCCTCTGGTTTGGACAACCCATATCTTCTTCACATTTCGGGACTCGGGGCTTCGCGCCTTCGTCACTTCAAAATTATTGAAGTGGCATTCTCTATTGTCTCGATATGTGCGTGCCTTAGCACAATGCACCCCGAATTTGGATGAAACACATTATGGGTTTTTTAATCCCCCTTCTTTCTCAGTTGGTGACCCAAGGGCCAAAGCCTAATGGAAAACACCCCCCTGTAAGAATATGTGATAACAGAAGGGGCTGGTGCCTCCATTTTAGGAAGATGCGTCGCCTGTTGGTAGTCGCCGAAGGATTTGTGCAAAACTATCCATCATCCCATTTATTTATTGTGTGAGAGATTCCTCAAGAAAATATTTGAAGGGATCTCCTATCTGTTCGTCTTTCTTTTCTTCTGCCATGAGAGGTCGTTTGGGAATGTGAGAGATTTTTTCCTCAAGAGAAACAAGCTCGAGACCCAATTCTTTGTACCTTGACCTCATTGGGGGCATGCATTAAGAATGACAAGGAGAAGACCTGTTTGATACCACTGATCTGGAATATATTTACAAAACTAAATGAATACATATTATTATCAAAATATTCTTAAAACGGAATAACATATATATAGTAAAATTGGTTTCTATTCAATAAGGAAATAAGCTGAAACTATAAAATGCAGTAGAAACAAGCTTGCTAGAATGGTGGTGGCTTATCTTTGAGAAGAGATGCGATGGTTGTGCTCATTCACAATAATATGATTACAATGAGGCTTTGAAGGAATTTTTGTGATAAAAAGGAATGTCAAAAACCCTAGACATCCAAGAAACCTAACCCTAGGAGATGAAATGCCAAAAGTCATGTGGGCCCCATTTGGGTAAGTTAGTACATCAACTTCCCGGGGTCGTAACTTTGGCATACGATCTTCATTTTAGTCACAATATATCCCATTGGAACGATCGATAACTGGCTCATTCTAATTGTGGTGAGCCCTAAAAAACGTTGTTTAGGGCCTCAAAACGACCCCGCAAGTCAGGGACCCAAAAACTAGAGAAAAAATTTCCAAACTGGAAAACCACCAAAATGAGCCAGTTGGAATAGTTGGGAGGCCACCAACATCCATTTGGATCATAATCAGACTAAGGATGGGAGAAAATTATGTGGAAAATACGAGGATTCTAGCCCTATAGAAAAGAAGGAACCCTCTTTGAGAAAATAGAGTGAGATTTGAAAACATGGATAATTTGCAAAGACCAAGGGTTCCTAGGAAGCCTACTCCCAATGCGGTTATTTTCGATGATGTGTATGATGAGAAAATAGTTGAGAAAGAGAACTACTACTCACCTGATGAAAGTCTTAAAAATGTGCATATGGATGGATGCGAGACGTCCATGTATATATTTGAAGAAAGTGACAACGACCCCAACTCACAATAAAATGTTGCCCAGACACGAGGATTTGTAAATAGATCCAAGAATAAGAATGACACTGAAAAAGAAAACCAAAAATATAAAGAAAAAAACAAATGAGAAAAGGGAAAATGAAAAAGTGACAGATAGGGTTTGAAGTAAAAGAAACATCTGACGTCAAAATCCACTTAGATGACATATAATGTCATATAGGACTTAAGTAAATTAAGGATTACTCTGCCTTTTACAGAAGTGGTGAAGATTCTCCAACAAAGAGAAAAAAAATTGAAATTGTTGGAAGATCCATCTAAAAAAGCATAATTTGTTGTTACCAGTCCAAAACAAAGCCAGAACCAATCAACTTCCAAGCTCAGAGGTAAAATTCCTTCCTTTTACATTTCAATTGAAAATCATGATGTTACACTACATAATTGTTTAGTTGAAACTAGTGCGACAAATAATATCATGCCACTGTTGGTCATGGAGGCATTGGGCATGAGTTGCACCAAGTATTGCGAAACTGGTGAAAGTGTATATGCAATTGATTCTAGAAAAGTGTCATCTTATGGAGAAATCAAGGACTTTTATACTTGGATCACTACAGCCCCCCATATTATTTCAGTTTTCAATATTATTGTGGTAGACCTTCCTCCAGCATATGGAGTTTTTATCAGAAGAGATTGGACATCCATGATCGGGGGATATATAATGAATGATGGAAGCTGCATGATGCTTCCAGGAAAAGAAGGAGAAATGATTAAGGTGCGTTGTGAACCCAAGAAACCCTTCTCTTTCAAGAAGAAGGGTAATGAATTAATGGAAGATTATATAGATGTCAGGATTGGAAACTATGTTTTACTAGACATGGAACATAAGGAAATCCTAGATCAAGTTCAAGATACGAAGAATCAATAATGTCTGTTTGGAGGCTATTGGAGGATGTCATTTGATGGAGCTTGGTCAAACTCTAGGATTGGAGTTGTAATTGTTCTTATGAGTCCAAGTAAGATTGTGCATCCACGTGCTATTAGACTAGAATTTTCATGTACTAATAATGAGTAAAAATATGAAGCCCTGATTTAGGGTATGATCCTTGCACAAGAAATGAAAATAGAACATCTAATTGTAACTAGCGACTCTGATTTGGTGATTAATCAGGTCACCCAGAGGTATAAAATCAGTAAGGAAAGACTTAATTTATATTTCAAAAGAGTTAATGAATTGATGGAATCCTTCAGTTCTTTCAACATTTCTTTCATTCCAAGGGACAAGAATCATTGGCCTTGGTGGCCTCATTGTCAAACCCAGACGATATACACAGAAAAATGTCTTTTCAAGTAGAAAGAGCATTTTGACCTTCTGTGCCTGATAACATGGAATATTTGCAAGTGTTTGAGAATGACGAACAACTAGAATTTTTTTTGTTGAATGATGATGATGATGAAGACGATCACATGAATGTTGTTCCTAAAGATTGTATACAATATGAGTATCTTTTTACAAAAGATGATCATGCTTAGAATCTCCTAGAAGAAGTTTCAATTCGAAAAGTGCAAGAAAAAAGAAAGGTCAATATTGGAACCGACAGTTTCCCGAAATATGTCAACTTGGGAGTTGATTGCACCACTGAAGAAGTTGATCAATATGTTGCATTGTTTAAAGAATACATTGATGTGTTCCCATGGACCTATGTCGATTTGAAAGGTTATGATAAAAAATATTCCAACACATCATTCCTTTGAGAGAAGAAGAAAAACCTGTCAAGAAAAAAATAAGGATGATGAACCCTAAAATGAAACCTATGGTAAAGATTGAATTGGAGAAATTAAAGAAGGTTGGAATAATTTATCCCATTAGAAATTTCAACTGGCCTTCAAATCCTTTGATTGTAAGAAAAAAGACTGGGGAAATCCAGATGTCTGTCGATTTCAGAGATCTTGTTTTTTAACAGAAACGGTTGGGATTTTATATATTAAAAATGAGTAAAAGTTTCCACAAAATACATATGGAAGAGTAGTGGAATCTCTTCTCTTCTCCTGAAAAAATAACTTTCTATTGAATACTAAAGATGTTGGTACAACCAGTCCAAAGGGAATTGTTATTTTTCCATGTGAAAAATGTGTAAAATTAACAAAAATTTGCAATTCATTGAAAAACATGACTAATTATTTTGGAAAAATGTTGGATCCTCCTAAGGATCTGTTGGAAGTGTCACTGGATTCACTTCTAGATAATGAATTCCTTCAGTTGGATTTGGCCAGACAGGAACTAGCACTAGCGCAGGAGGAGCCAAGGGGTGTTCATTGCTTGCAGCTAAATGGAAGGTTGAAGGGAGCCTTGACCCAACTGAGTCATTAGAATTCACTGGTTGTTGAGGATGATTTAAAGGATTTTCCAATTTTTGTGCAATTGCTCCAATTTCCTTCTATTTCTGTTGATTCCTCGAAGAGAAATTGCAAGTTCGTGATTGTGTCAAAGTTCTTGTTGGTGCAGTTGAGCCTGCATATTAGCCAATTCATCTCGCAACCCCTGGTTTTCCCGTTGAAATTATCTAAGCCTAGAGTATGTTCACTCTTCCACACGCCTGACATCCACACACAATGAGATGAATTTCTCCTTCAGTTCCTTCGAGACGAACATCGGGCAGGAGAAAGGAGCTCTGGATCTTCGCCACATGTTGGCGGGATGGCATATAATTGGGCTAGTCTAAAAATCATTGTTGAAGTGAAGAATGCAGACGGGATAAGCAGGGTAAGAAAGTAGACCATGATCCAATATGAGCGCCCTGTGTTTCATTATAGTGGCATTGAGAGAAAGAAGGATAAGCCACAATTGTGAGGGAGGAAGTATTGGTATACACTTGATGGAACAAGGAACCAGAACT
This sequence comes from Picea engelmannii, assembly GCA_009831015.1. Classification (NCBI taxonomy): domain Eukaryota; kingdom Viridiplantae; phylum Streptophyta; class Pinopsida; order Pinales; family Pinaceae; genus Picea; species Picea engelmannii. The sequence goes on along the minus strand of ML796126.1, from coordinate 48,387 downwards.
TCCCACAAGCCGACTGGAGTTCGTAGAGGGATGGGTGAGGGATGTGACTCCATGGTAGTAAGGAAGGGAATCATAGAGTATGAGTGAAGCATCATGGGTTTAATAGGGAGGATAGGAAGCTGAGGGGGTGGAATGGGGAAGA
>ML796126.1:21078-36660 GCA_009831015.1 Picea engelmannii | reverse complement strand
GCCTTAGTGTTGAAGCTAAATTCTAGTTTGTCATCCTTATTAGCTAGCACAACTGGCTTTACATAACCAATATCTACCACATCCCAGACATCTGCACCTAAAGCCATTATGTAGGTTCTCATTCTAACTTTCCAGAAGGCAAATTTTGTTCCATTGAATAGAGGGGCCTTATTGGTTGAATTTCCTTCATGGCTTGACATGTTTAATCTCTAGGATCTACCCTTATATAAAAGGGGCCAACTCTGATACCAATTGTTGGACAACTAAGAGGGGGGGTGAATCAGTTGTTACCGTGCTTAAACAATTATGGTTCTTTTAAACTCCTTGTAGAGACATTGAATGATGATCACAATAATGCAGGGAAATAAACAATGAAACTTTCAACATCATTCACATATATGAAAAACACAGAGACAAATATTTCTCGAGGAAACCCATGCAGGGTAAAAACCTCTTTTTCTTTATATGATAAGTAATAGTTACATTCTTTATAGTATCATACATATGAGCACCAACTCATAATGAGGCTACAACCTCATTTTTGCAAGCTGCAACTTGCTGAGAGAACCAACTCTCTGTTTTCTCTAGCACCCACTAGAAGGAAGCACCAACTCCCTGGTTTCTCTAGCACCAACTAGAAGGAAGCACCAAGTCTCTGGTTTCTCTAGCACCAACTAGAAGGAAGCACCAACTCCTTGTGTTCAAGCACCCACTTGAACCTTTGAGGACACCATTACTCCCTAGCTCCACCCAACCACCCTGAAATATAAATCTTTGCTACTAAAACTTATTACAGTGATATGATGTTCAACAATGGCTTACCAGACTCATCACTGTTCTGCTGCATTTTCATTGCTCTGTCTGCCTCATTGCCTTTCTGCACACATGACTTGCATTGTTTGTTCTTCTGCTTTTTATGCTCTGTGCGCCATGTCCATTCACTGCACAGTTCCTCTTCTGTGAAATTCATCTGCTGCACTCTCCTCCTTCTTCACACATGAATCACTTTCACCACCAACAAACACAACAAACTCCAACAACAACTGCAACCCCATCTCTTCTCTGTATCGTGTATTTATAGATTATGTGCACCTTGTGTATGCAAAGTTCGCAATGCCTCTGCATGCTGACTCCGCACCGTTATCCTCCACCTCTCGAGTGCTCTGTCTGATCATCATCGTGACTCTTCAGCTTCTCTGGTGGTTCACCCCGCGTGTCCAGCATCACTGTATGTTATACTGAGATTCCTCAGCCTCTCTGGTAGTTTGAGACTCTTCGTCTTCTTTGTGACAGTCAAACTCACCTTCTCTGTTTCAGTTATAGGCCTCAATGCTCATCAGTTGTCAATCGCCTCCACGAACATCTTCATTCCTATCAGAGACTCTTCACCTCCTCTGTCAGTCATCCCGAAGTGTCTTCGCATCCTATGGTAGAAACCATCAATGGTTTCTAGCAGTTTCACTGTGTCGTGCAACAATAGCCCTCAGATCTCCTTCAGGTTAATCTACGTCGTTGGATGAGCTTTATTAATCTTGCCTTTAAATCGGGTTTTGGCATTTCGGCATTCCTGTTGCATTGAGTTCTTTGCCTCTCTATGTCACGATTCGCAAAACTCCGATATGGAGTTTGCTCAACGATCCATATCTGATCTCTATTCAACGGTTGCAATTAAATCACGATTTCGCATATCGCGATATCGGGATTCCTGATGTCAATAATCTTTGACATGTCCAACTCTTGATCCCCAATGCCTCTCCATTCACTGGAATCAACGGTCCATATTTGATCTTGATTCAATGGCTGCGATTTAAGTCGCGGTTTTGCATATCGCGAAATCGGGATTCCTGATGTCAATAATCTTTGACATGTCCAACTCTCGATCCCCGATGCCTCTCCATTGACTGGAATCAATGGTCCAGATTTGATCTTGATTCAACGGCTGCGATTTAAGTCGCGATTTTGCATATCGTGAAATAGGGATTCCTGTTGCATTGTTTCTTTGACATCTCCAACACATGATCCTCGAAACTCCATCATGGTGTAAGTCCGCTGACATCACATGTGTTAAATAACTGCCACGTGTCACCTTGATTCATGACTTACATGTGCTTGGCATGTTGAATTGGTCTGACACTTGTCATTACCTGGTTGTGCCACGTGTTCCTAGCTGACGTGGTATGCTGACGTGAGTCGGGTCGACGGTCTAGATCACATCTTGATTTGACGGTTCAGATTCAATTGGGATTTCACATATCGCGATTTTGGGATTCTTGATGTCAATATTCTTTGACATCTCTAACTCTCGATCCCTGAAACTCCGACAGGGAGTTGGATCAACGGTCCATATCACATCTTGATCTGACGGTTCAGATTCAGTCGGGATTTCATACATCGTGATTTTGGGATTCTTGATGTCAATATTCTTTGGCATCTCCAACTCTCGATCCTCGAAACTCCGACAGGGAGTCGAATCAACGGTCCACATAACCCCCTGAGATGGACGGTCCTCCTGCTTCCGAGATTTGTGAGCCCTCTACTCCTTTCACTTTTAAAGATCATGTAGGTTTTCCTTGATCCAACGGTGGTCGGATCCTGCGCTCATATCTAATGCTTGATATCTATCCTCCATATATGTGCGCTCCTTTTGTCTTCATTCATATCTGATGGCCATCGGGAATTCAAGATGAGATCTAGCAATCACTGGTGCTTCTCCTCCAGAGCATACTTTGTCCTTGTTTTGCCTTCGCTGCATACTCTGATCTTGCCATCAATGACAAGCTTACTTTGCTTGATAATAACCTGCCAACAATCCTCTGCACTATCTCTTCTGAACTTATCAGGCTTGCTCTACAACATCTTCCTAAAATACTTCTGGTGCCCATCTGTTACATTCTTCCTGTACTCATGCCATCTTCATTGCTGTACTTGCCATCAATGACAAGCATGTGCCACCTGTTAAACATTTTCCAACAGGGGGTTGGGAGGGGNGGGGGGGGGGTAGATATAAGTTAGAGTTCAAAAGGACTAGGACCATGATTGTGAAGGGGATATGATGAAACTGGTGTATGTTAAGGGAGCCAAGAATGCAAGTAAATTTGATTGATAAAGATTTGGCCCTATTCTAAGGATTTTACTGATTTAGTTAAGCGGTCAGCTTCTATATTTTGATAATGGAGGATGTGAAAGTAATGGATTCTGGGAAAGATATGTTTCAAAGAATTAATGAGTGTGTGAAGACCACTGGAGGGATGAGTGGCAGTGGCTGAAAGTCCAAGGAGTTCCCTTATAACTATTTCAAAGACTCCTATCACCATGAGGGCTTGAATGTGCAATTTGGAGACCCATTTACACTGCTAGAGTTTCTTCTCTATTATTAGTGTTTTTTCCCAAACCCTAGGAAAAATATGCAATATTTGTCCATCGGAGTCAAAGATGACTCCCCTTGCACCTGTCGCCCATGGATTACCTGTTGCAGCTCCATCAAAGAATAACAGTGACGTGTGTTGTTGTATTTTCCATTAAGAAAATTAATTATTTCTGAGACAAAGTTGCAAGTATAGTATTTTGATTTATCGTTGCGGGAGAAAAGAGAGGGGCATGGAAGATCATCCCAGAATGTATTTGATACAATCTTCTTCACTCTATTCCAAAGTGCCTTCCATGTTATATATGATTCCTTTGGTCATGAAGACTTTAGAGACTAAACCACATACTTTAGCGAAAATTCTATGCAAAGGGGGAAGCTTTTCACAAAAAATGGCTTGATTACAAGCAAGACAAAGTTCCCAACAAATGAATTTGAGGACTTATCTCCAAAGGAGAGTGAATTGTTTCTTGTTTTTGAAGCTACCAACATATCTTTGTTTCCAAGAGATGAAAAGTTCATTCCAGTTCTCAGGAATGGGGGGGGGGAGAGAGAGAGGGAGGTAAATGAAATTCCAGACTTGGGAAGAGAAGGGGCACTCTAGGAAGAGATGGGTAATGGAATCAGACACTTAGAGGCAAAAGGGGCAGCATGAGGGACCTTGTATATCATGTTCTAGATGGTTTCATGTTGTTAGAATTTTTCCATGAACCAACAACCAACAAAAAATGTTTACTCTAGGAAGCAAGGGACCAGATCAAATTTATTTCCAGATCTTGGAGGTTTGGGGTCCTTGGATTTTAGATAGTAAGAATGTATAGGAAACTTTGACAGAATATTTTTTTGTACCCCATCTACGGGAGTCGGATAAGGAAATATGGGAGGGAGTGCATCCAAAAAGGTTGTTGAAAAAGGTGGGAAGTAAAGGACTAAGATGTTCAAGGGTCTTCAGAGGTTTCCAGTTTGTCCAATCCCCATCAAAGTTCCATTGGTATAAATCCTTGAGGAGGAAGAGGCCCTATGAGTAGCACCGATATTTTAGAGGGCGGAGAGAACCTAGACTATTCAAGGGTTCATGATCCAGGATACGATCATTCCAAATGTTTCTGTGTGCTCTATTTCCGGGGGCCCATGAGATCTTTGATTTTATAAGAGGGGATGAATTTTTTAAGAGTCGCCAAATCAGAGAACTAGGAATAGGGGGAGTGGGGCCATCAAGACAACATAACCTTAAGGAGTTGAAGTATTTGGCTAATAGAGTTGTTTCCCACCAGTCTGCATTTCCTGTGATTAGACGCCAAGCAATTTTTTCTCCCAAAGAAGTGTTCATTAGTATTGGATCCTTGATAGCAAGTCCACCTTTGTTGAAGGGCTAACAGACTTGTTTCCAATTCAGAAGGTGGAATTTTTTGTTTTTTTTCCCTCCATCCAAAATGAAACTCCGACGCACTCTAGATATTTTTTCCAGAGTGCCTTTTGGGGCTAAAAGATCAGTACAATGAAAAATAGAGAGTGAAGAAAGTATCGATTTGAGAAGTATTGATTTCCTAGCAGGATTCAGCCATCGAACTCCCCAGCTTCGTATTCTTGCAAGAATTTTGTCAATCACTTATTGCTAGGCGGCTATAGAACCATAAGTGTTTAGGAACATTGTAATTCACAAATATTTGAAGTAGATCCAGGTGGTGATGATGGGAAATCCAAAAATTCTGGAAATTTTCTCTTTGATGTGGCCTGGGACATGCCACCCGTAGATCCTACATTTTGATGAATTCTGTTTTCCTTTAGAGACCACTAGGAAGAAGCCAAGATTTTTCTAAAAGTGGATAGAAGAGAGAATAGTTTCTTCCCCCAAGAGTAGCGTATCGTCTGCAAATTGAGAGTGATTTATCTCCTTGATCCCTCTTGTTATAAGTAACCCCATAAGTTGACCCTTTCTTTGTTCTTCTTATAGCCTATGAATGAGAGGGTCTGCTAAAGGAATGTAAATAAAGGGGGAGAGGGGCCATCCTTGGTGGAGTCCTTTGTTGGCCTTGAAAAATTATGATGTTCTCCCATTTATTAGGGGGGATATCTAGGGAGATCCGATGCAGGCTCTGATCCAACTGATGAAGTTTTCAGGAAACCCATAATCTTTGAGGACCAAGAACAAGAAATAATACTTGAAGCGATTGAAAGCATTCACCATATCAATTTTGACAACCATTCCTGGGGCTTTAGATTTTTTACTGGAGTGTCTGGCCTGTTGCACAAGCACAATATTGTCTGTAATATGTTTTTCCTTTAAAAAGCCACCCTGATTTTCTGAGATTAACTTTGGGAGAAAGGGATTTAGATGATTTGAAATGATCTTGGTGAGGATTTTATAAGAGAAGTTGCAAAGGGATATGGGGTGGAAAAGAGAAAAATTGGAGGGGTTGGATTCTTTGGGTATAAGAGATAGGAAGGTGGAGTTTGTAGCTCCTCCAATTTTCTTCTTATGGAGGGGGTAGTTCAACATTTTATTCAAATATCGTTTGATGATGTCCCAAAAAGATATGTAAAATTTGGTTGAAAATACGTCAAGTCCAGAATATTTGTTAGGGTCCATGTCCCAAACTTCTTTGGCTATTTCTTCTTCTGTTATCTCCTTGATTAATTGATTGTTTTCTTGCGTAGAGACTATGCTTGGAATATTGGCTAGTATGTCTAGAGTGTCTACATTTGTTCCTTCACTTCATGGTTGGTGATATAAGTTGTTGAAGTGGTGGAATGCCTCTTCTTTGAATTGATCAAAAGTATCGATTTGTTGACAAGTAACTGAAATAATGGATAACTGTGTTTTTTTTCATCTGAGTCTAAGCTTGTTTGTGAAAGTAGGAAGTGTTTGAGTCTCTTTCTTTTATCCAGAGGCTTCTGGATTTCAGCCTCCAATGTTCTTCCTCTCTGTGTAAGGAGTGATGGATTTGTTGGTGTTCTTCTTTTTCTTGATTCATGAGTGATTCTGTGACTATCTCTTCTTCTATCCGGAGATAAAATTTCATGAGTTGATCTATCTTTTCTTTCCTTTAATTTTGCGGTAGGATAAACGAAGTTTTCACCCAATATTTGAGCACTAATTTGATCGCCTTAAGCTTAATTTTCCAAATATAATTCGGGGACCCAGAGAAGGGGGTGGACCGCACATTTTGAATAATAGGAGGGATGGAAAGTGTTGTAACCTAGGTCTTCACCCCTACTCGTTTCCCTCCTTTACCCTATCCATCCATCGATTCTGAGTTTTGTGGTTGCTTGCTTAGATTATCCTCCATTTTTTATTCATTCAACTTCATGACCCTTGCTCATCTGCACTTATTTTTCACCATATATTTGCTTTCTTGAAAAGGGAACAAATGTTCTGGTTTGAGTTTCAAATACACGTCATCATATTTTCCACTAACGAAGCATGTAATAGGTCCACCGAGTCTTTTGTGTGTGTTTATGAGATATCCAGGTTCAACAAATCCATTGAAATCTCAGTAAGATTCTGCACAAGCTAGCAGCAAATCAGAATAGGCTATGTCAGACTCAAAATACACGCAAACAATAGGTTGATATGATCGATGGTGAAGATCCAGCAGTCTTACCAGATCGACAGTTCCTATGTGTTCGAGGTTTCAAAGACATGGAGAAAATAATTTTGTCACAAAGTGCCTAACTTCCATGCGCATCCCCATCTCCCAGATCGATGGTCCTCACATGATTTTAGACCCGCCCCCGACCTTTCTACCTTTAACGGTGGGGGGGGGGGGTGGTCCAGAAAAGAGGTTTAGCCATGCTCGGGCCCACCTAATGTGGCGCCTCCTCATGATTTCAAAGCCCCCCTATCTAATCCGTTTACTGCCTACCCCCCTCTAGAATCCTTCCAGAATACCTCCTGATACTTCCCCTGTCACCGCACACCATCTGTCCTCCACTCACCTCCACTCACTACTCTCGCCTGTCACCACCTTACGCCTGTATTCCACTCATACTCCTATCACCTCCTGTGTATCTAACCCTCCTCTCACCACGTGCCACCTATCACCTCTTTCCCACATGTCATTCCACGTCACCTTCACTCACCTCTACTCATGTTTATGATTCCTCTCTCCATGTCATCTACATCCACATAATCCAAATCCACTCATACCATCTCCTATTGGACGCTTGACCCTCGGTCTCCCAACATGACCATTGGGTCGATGACCTTTCCAAAAAAACCTTTTGGAAGTATAGATGGCAGTTGACGAGTAGAAACGAAGTATGCTTAGCTTCCAAATCTATGTTACAAACAAAGAGTTAAGTCTTGGTCCCAGATCGAGGAAGATTAGTTCTAGAACACTTCAGATGATCTGCCTCTTCCTCAATCGGGTAGTGTGAATATATTCTTGTGCATCTAGTTACCCTCTAGAGGCTTCAAACAGCTCGTGTGCATGTCAGTACTCAATATAGAACTTTTTTCTTTCACTCCTAGTCTTTCTGCCAATCACAGTTCATACATCACATGGATCAGTTCAGTCTCAGATACAGTAGTAGTTTTTAGTTGATCAATTCTAGGATTTTGTTAGATTAAATAAATGAGTGGTCTTCTATGTGTGATAAGAACTAATCTTGTTGATTAAGTCCAGTGTGAAGTATACATGTTGTACTCCATGCAAATTCTTTAGTTAGGTGAAAAATTGGTTCTACACCTAGTAGTCTAGAGTTAAGTCTCAGTCCCAATTGGATGAGGACCTCTGCAACTATGATAAATATGCAGTCTTTGTATGTTTTAAGGGTTGGGAGTTTTTGGAAGGAAAGTAGAAGCAACAGAAGAATTGTACCTGCTAATTAATTGTAAAGTTTTCTACCTAGTGAATTTGTGTTGATGACAATTGTGTTCTCTTACTCAAATCCTTATATGATGATTCTCATCTTGAATGCAGATTTTGTGATATGTGCAATGTACATTTCCTTATTCTTTCAGCTATTGTTTTAGTTTATCTTTTGTTGATTATGAAACCTGTTATACAGTTATTGTTCAATGAAATATCCACTATTTTTGCAACCTGTTGAATGATTTGCATCCAGATGTTTGTCTAAGTCTTGAGATATTATTTTAGGTCTTAGTTTTTCACACAAAAAGTGATTCATTACATTGTTTATTGTTATTGGATGTTTTTATCTTTTCATACCCTCAATTTTCATTTAATATCCATGCCATTAGCAAAGGAGAACCTACTTTTATACTGCATGGCCTGTCCAATCAGAGTACCACCTTTGAAAACCTATCCTTAAGCTGACCAACAAAACCAAATTATTAAAGAATAACCGTTCCAAAACTGATAGGTGGCCTAGATTTTCCCTTTAGTAGTTAGGTGTAGACCTTAGGACCAACATCTTCTGGCGCCATTGTCGGGGAACGAAGTGACGAAATATATTTCCCTAGGAGAATCACATTAATTAGCTCTGACCTTTGATGGTGAACAAAGATCAGACACAAAAAGACTGCCATATTTCACTTGGTGACTCCACTAAGTATAATTTACAATACAAATACTGGCGCCCAGAAAAGGATTCAACAGATCCAAATCTGAAAACAATAAATCCACCAAGGCTCATCATCACCCTAAGAAGGACACAATAGTTTATGATCTAGAAAGGATATTAAGTAAATCCACCGTAGCTCAGAGATATACTTCCCCCCTCAAGGGAAAATCTATTCAAAAAGAGTCTACTTCTCTTCATCATCACAAGCATCTTGGATTTGCTAGCCCTGAGAATCATAATTCCAAGGAACCTCAGACATCTTCAATTCCCAACTCTACCTCATCACCCAGACCATCATACACCCCTGTAGCTCCCATAAATCATCAGATTCATGTTACCCAAGCCATGGTTGTTGCTAACAAGATGGATGTCATAATTGTTGCCGGATATGCATCCTTAGTTCTGCCTATAGGCTTACATGCCCTCCCAACCACATATTACATGAAATATTTACCTAGGTATAATGGGGAAGGTGGGGTTACTACTAAGGAACATTTGGTATCCTTCTATAGATTTGAGGACAAATTTAAAATTGAATATGCAGATGTGTGGATGAGGTTGTTTTTGAAGAGTATGGATGGGGAAGTTAGAAAATGGTTGAGGGTTCTCCCTCCAGCCTCCATTGCAGATATTGAGGTGTTCGATGAAACTTGCATAAAACAATGGGGAGATAGGATAGGTTATCTCTACTACATCACTGAGTTTGGGGCTCTAAATCGAAATAATGGTGAATCTATTTCAGACTTCACCAAGAGATTCAATAAGATGTATGGTAGAATCCCAGATCAGATCAAACCAACTGAAGCCTCTGCCAAGATCACTTATGCCAATGTATTTGATGCATATTTCTCCCTTTTGTTGAGGGAGAGAAGATCCACTACACTATTGTCCATGCAGGAAGCATCCATTTGGGTTGAATCTAATATCTTGGCATCAGACGGGTTAAAGACCAGATCTGATAAAGAAAAGAAGAAATGGAGAGAAGATTCCCCTACCTCCTCTAACCCATCCATGTCTGATCCCAAACTTGATGAAATGACCAAAAATTTGAAGGATATGACATCTGAAATAGATAAGCTGAAGTGGGTATCTAAACAACCAAATAGATCCTTTCAATGGGCTAGAAATAAAAATCCAAATCAATTTAGAAGGCCTAATGATGCCCCTCAAATAATGAAGAGATAAAGGAGAAATGTTGATGATCAAAGGGTAGTGTCTCCTTTTCAAAACAATCATATTGAGGATATGGACACATATAGTGAGGTCGTGGATGATACTACTGTCATTTTCATTGAAACAAATTATTATACTAGCCACCTAACACAACAAGAATATAAGGTAGAAAAACTATCAAATCAGTTTGATAATAAGATAGGGGAAGAGGGATTTATTCAAGGCCAACCCCAGAAGAAATATGATTTTAGGACAATAGTAGGGGCTCCCAAAGCCACTACCTCTGATCAAAACAAACAGGCTGAAGCCCCTCCTAAGACTAATCCAAATAAAGGTATTTCATCTAAAACTAAGCAACCTCTCTCATCTAAGCATGTAGCCCCTGAAATAAATGAAGATGATACTCCACCAACCTCTTTCAGCCTAGAACATGAGTTGATCAAGATCAATATCCATGTGCCTTTGATAAAACTGATGAAGAATGAACCGTTCAAAAAATCTATCATGAAAGTTTTGCAGCTAACCACTCCTAGTGTATATTCCAATGTAATCAGTTTGCAGAATGAAAACCCAACCATTACTATGGGTCCACACATTGAGGATGGATCTGATGCTTCTCCACCATTCTATATATCTTTAAATGTCCATGACAATATCCCGCATAACTATCTTATGGACTCGGGAGCCTCACACAATGTCATGCCCAAAGTTGTTATGGAAGAACTAGGTCTGGAGATCACCAAACCTTACCAAGAATTGTACTCCTTTGATTCTAATAAAGTAAAATGTTTGGGACTGATAAAGGATATGGTGGTTTCCTTGGCACAGTTACCAATGAAGACTGTAGTGATGGATATTTTTTTGGCTGACATTCCCCCAAAGTTTGGTATTCTCTTATCCAGAACTTGGGATAAAAGGTTGGAGGATCACTACAAATGGACATCACTTATGCCACCAGCCCTGTGTTTGGAGGTGAACATAGGAGGATATACAGAGAGGTAAAGTTAGACTACATAGTGACCATCAAAACCCAAGAAATCACCCCATTTATGTTGTTGAGGATGAGATTGGTTCTTCTATTTTTCATTTAAATAATGATGAACCTGAAATATCAGTTATCTAATGCAAAGGTCAACCACTGACAGATCAACAAAAAAAAGTGTGGGAGATGTATTTCGATGTCTCTTCATCAAAGGAAGGATCAGGGGAAAGTGTACTCCTCATTTCCCCTTCAAAAGAGGTAATAACACTCTCTTATAAGATGGAGTTTGAAACTACTAACAATATAACTGAATATGAAGCTTTGGTGCTAGGATTGAGGGATGCCAAAGACACGACCATTGAATATCTAACATATTTGGTGATTATGAGTTAATCATAAATCAAGTTAGGAACATCTATCAAGCTAAACAATAAAGGCTTAGACAATACATAAACTAGGTATGGGATCTAATCGATAATGTTTTTCTAGCATTTAACATTTCCTTCATTCCCAGAGAGAAGAATAAGAAGGATGATTCCCTGGCCTTAGCTTCCAACACTTTCAGGCCTCTCATTGGCCCAAATATTAAATATCAGGTGGAAATCAGGCATAGAACAACCATACCAGGAAACATAAATCACTAGCATGTCTTTAGTGATGATCTAGAGCTGCAAAGATTTTTACACACCGTTGATGAATTCTCCAATATCTCAATTGATCAAGAAAGTCAAGAAGGTGAAAATGAGGAATTAGAAGATTAGAAAACATGTCATCTGCTAAAGACAATAGTTGGTCATGATATTGTGGAGATGAAAACCAATTACATTCCAAGAGGACTAGTGCCATTGGAAAGGTTGTTTGACAGTAATGATGTCTACATAGGAATTGCCATGAAGAATCAGAAAGAAGAGATAACATATTGTAATATTGGGACCATTGAGAATCCCAAGATCATCAAGTTGTCCAAAGCAATATCTACATAGGGACATGTATGTCAGTCTCATAAAGAAGTTTGCTGACATTTTTGCATGGTCCTATGAAGATCTGAAGACATTTGACATTGACATCATCCAGCACAAGATCCATTTAAAGGTTGGATCCAAGCCATTCAAACATAATATTCATCCATTTAATCCCATGTTAATGTCCATAATTGAGAAAGAGTTGAAAAGAATGTTGGATTCCAAGATTATTGTACCAATGAGGTACTCAAACTGGGTGACCAACTTAGTACCTGTAAAGAAGAAAAATGGGGAGATACGCTTGTGTGTTGATTTTAGAAATATCAACAAGTGTTCTCTGAAGGATAATTACCCCCTCCCCAAGATGGCTGATATTTTACAGAGGGTGGAAGGTGCATACAAAATTTCCTTTTTAGATGGATACTCTAGTTATAACCATATAGTAGTGTGTGAGGAAGATAAATAAAAAACAACATTCACCACCCCATGGGGAACATTCATGTATGACAAGATGCCTTTTGGGATGATGAACACAAGGGCCACTTTTTAGATGGCCATGGACATAGCTTTAGTGGGGGAAAAAGACTAATTTATGGTTATATACTTGGATGACATCACCATTTTTTCCAAGTCTGATAATGAACATTTGCAACATCTGGAGCAGGTTTTCAAGAAATGCGGAAGATATGGAATATCTCTCAATCCTAGGAAGTCTCACTTTTCCATGCTAGAAGGAAAGCTCCTGGGCCACATCATATCAGCAAGAGGTATAAAAATTGATCCAAAGAGAGTTTGTTCCATTCAAGAGATTGAGATCCCTGAAAATAAAAAGGTTTTCCAGTATTTTAATGGTAAGATAAACTTCCTCGGATGTTTTGTGCCAAATTTTGATGAAATTATGAAGCCCATCACTAACATGTTGAAGAAAGATGTTGTGATAAAATGGTCACTAGAGGAAAAATCAACATTCCAAAGGATCAAGAAGGATTTAGTTGAAGCCCGTGTATTAGACAGCCCCTGATTATACCAAATATTTCTTCATCTTCTCTTTTGCTTCAGAGGAGACCATTGTTGTTGTGCTACTGCAGAAAAATGAAGAAGGGCATCAACAAACCATAGACTTTTTTAGACGATCTCTCTGGGATGTTGAGATGAAGTATGATATACTAGAAAATCAATATTATGCATTATTCAAAGCACTAAGGGCCTTCAGGTTTTATGTGTTACAGTCTGGCATAACAACCTTTGTTCCTAGCAGTAGTGTCAAAGAGATTCTGATCCAGCTAGACAGTGAGGGAAAATAAGGGAAGTGGATTGTCAAACTATTGGAGTATGACCTACACATACATCCCACTAAGTTGATCAAGGGACAAGGGCTTTCCAAGTTGTTATCAGAATCAAACTGTAAGGTGCTATAATTGCATCAAATATTCACCCAATCAGACGTGCCCCTCATACATCCTGGACAAGGCAGCTTACAAGTATCTAAAAACTACTCCTCTTCACCTTGGTATAAAAACATCATTTATCTTCTATAGAATTTGAAATGTCCACCAGATTTCAAGAAGACAAAGGTCAGGTCTCTCAAATTGAAGGCTATCAAATTTTGCATCTCAAACCAGAGCTTGTATTGGAGGGATCCTCCTGGCATCCTGCTAAAATTCCTTGATGAAAATGAATCCAGACAAGTCACAACATAAATGCATAGAGGAGTATGTGGAGGACACCAAAACTGGAAGGCCACATCCCTCAACATCCTAAGGGCATGGTACTACTGGCCCACCCTTTTCTCTGATGTATTTTCTACTGTCAGGGCTTGTAATGAATGTCAGATATTTGCAGGAAAGCAAAAGTTAATATTGCTACCCCTAAAACCTATCACTTCCAATGGTCCATTTTAGAAATGGAGGTTAGACTTCATAGGTGAGATAAACCCACCCTCTAGTGGGAAACATAGGTGGATTCTCACTGCCACAGACTATTTCACCAAGTGGATCGAGGTTGTGCCCACTAGGAATGCCACTAACAAGGTGATCATGAATTTCCAAGAAACTAATATTTTTTCTAGATTTGGCTACCCCAACAAGCTTGTGACAGAAAATGCCCAAGCATTCAAGTCCAAATCCATGATTGAATTTTGTGGCATTCATAACATTTCCTTGACACGTTCCACATCCTATTACCCTCAGGGGAATGGTTTGGCAGAATCATGAAATAAAACTCTCATCGGGATTATCAAAAAGTTGTTGACTGAAAACAAGAAATCATGGGACTCTAAACTCAAGTATGCTTTGTGGGTTGATAGAATCATCACCATGAAGTATTTGGGAACCTCTCCATTTAAACTTGTTTATGGCATAGACACTTTTTTCCCACTCAGCTTGGTATACCAGTCCTAAAATTCTTACAGGAAGAGATTCAGGAGCCAAATGACATCCAAAGGAGAATCTTCCAGATTATAGAATTTCAACAAAAGAGAGAAGCACTGGATCAGAGGATAGAAGCATACAAAAACAAGATCAAATCAACCTTTGAAAAGAAAACCAAGAAGGAGATCTTTCAAAAAGGTGACATGGTCTTGAGGTGGGATTCCAAAATGGGTGACAAGTCCAAACACAGTAAGTTTGAAAACCTCTGGTTTGGCCCTTTTAAGGTGATTGAAGTTCTGGACAACAAAAAAATTATTTGCACAATCTAAATGATGTAGATATCTTCGGAGGCCCAGTAAATGGGTGCTTCCTGAAACACTATTTTGTTTAAGGATGAGGAAAATTCCCTCTTGTACCATAAATGATTTCCTTTTATTTTTGCATTTGGTTAGTTAGTTGTGTGTGAATAAAGACTGCATAGACCAACAAAGGCACTGGGGTGTAGTTGCAGTTTTCAGTTCAAATAAATGCATGGTTGAGGGACAGTAGCAGATACACAGGGATAGAAGAAAGAAACATAGTTAAGTGATGGAAGGTGAGAGAAGCTGTTTAATACTAGGAACTTATCTACAGTTCTCAACACCTCACAGGGATGCGCTATCCATAGCTGGAGCCAATGTTGTAACCTAGGTCTGCACCCCTGTCGGTTTCCCTCCTTTACCCTATCCATCCATCAATTCTGAGTTTTGTGGTTGCTTGATTAGCTTATCCTCCATTTTTTCTTCATTCAACTTCATGACCCTTTCTCGTCTGTACTTATTTTGCACCATCTGTTTTATTTCTTGAAAAGGGATCACATGTTTTGTTTTGAGTTTCAAATTCTCTTCATCATATTTACCACTAACGGAGCATGTAACAGGTCCACCAAGTATTTTGTGTGTGTGCAAGAGATATCCAGATTCGACAAATCCATTTAAATCTTAGTAAGCTTCTGTAGAATCTAGCAGTGAATCAGAACATGCTATGTTAGACTCAAAATACATGCAAACAACAGGTTGACATGATCGACGGTGAAGATCCGACAATTGGGTCAGATCGACGGTTCCCGTGCATTCGGGGTTTCAAAGACGTGGAGAAAAAAAAATTGTTGCGGAGTGCCTAACTCCCACACACATCTCCATCAGCGACATCCCCATCTCCCAG
>ML796126.1:0-20899 GCA_009831015.1 Picea engelmannii | reverse complement strand
TATAGCCCCTCTCATCCCACGCCATCTGTTCTCCACTCGCTAATCCCACTTGTCACAACCTTACACCTGTCTTCCACTCATACTCTTGTCACCTCCTTTGTATATAACCCTCCTCTAACCATGCGCCACCTATCACCTCCTACCTGCATGTCATTACACATCACCTTCACTCACCTCCACTCACATTCTCTATTCCTCTCTCCATGTCATCTGCATCCACGTAATCCACATCCACTCGTACCATCTCCTATTGGATGCTTGACCCCACGTCACCTTCCATGACCATTGAGCCGACGACCTTTCCAAAAAATCATTTTGGAAGTACATATGGCGTCTGATGAGTCGAAATGAAGTACGCTCATATTTTGAATGCTTTGTTACAAACAAATAGTTAAGTATTGGTCCCAGATCGAGGCAGATTAGTTCCAGAACACTTCAGATGATCTGCCTCTTCCTCAATTAGGTAGTGTGAAGATCTTCTCATGCAACTAGTTTCCCTCTAGAGGCCTTGAACAACTCACGTGCATGCCAATACTCAATACATAACTCTTTTCTGTCACTCCTAGTCTTTCTGCCTGCAATCACAGTTCATCCAGTGCATGCATTAGTTCAGTCTCAGAGACAATAGAAATTTTTAGTTGATCAATTCCACGATTCCGTTAGATTAAATAAATGAGTGGTCTTCTATGTGTGATAAGAACCACTCTTGTTTATTAAGTCGAGTGTGAAGTATACAAGTTGTACTGCATGCAAATGTTTTAGTTAGGTGAATAATTGGTTCTACACGTAGTAGTCTAGAGTTAAGTCTTAGTCCCAGGTGGACGGGGACCTCTACAACTTTGATAAATATGCAGTCTTTGTATTTTTTAAGGGTTGGGATTTTTTGGAAGGAAAGTAGAAGAAACAGAAGAATTGGACCTGCTCAATTAATTGTAAATTTTTATACCTAGTGAATAAGTGTTGATGGAAGTTGTGTTCTCTTACTCAAATCCTTATGTGTTGATTTTGATCTTCAATGCAGATTTTGTGATATGTGCAATGTACATTTCCTTATTCTTTCAACTATTGTTTTAATTTATCTTTTGATGATTATGCAACCTATTATACAACTATTGTTCAGCGGAATATCCACTATTTTTGCAACCTGTTGAATCATTTGCATCGAGATGTTTTTCTAAGTATTGAGATATTATTTTAGGTCTTAGTTTTTCACACAAAAAGTGACTCATTACATTGTTTGTTGTTATTGGCAGTGTTTTTATTTTCATACCCTCAATTGTCATTTAATATCCATGCCATTAGCAAAGGAGAACCTACTTTTATATTGCATGGCCTGTCCAACCAGAGTACCACCTTTGAAAACCTATTCTTAAGTTGACCAACAAAACCAACTTATTAAAGAATAACCATTCCAAAATTGATAGGTAGCCTACCTTTTCCCTTTAGCAATCAGGTGCAAACCTTAGGACCAACAACAGGGTTTTTGAACCAGAGATGGTTGAAATAGAAAGGGAGGGGGCCAAATTTTTGAGGATTTTTGAAGTTTAGATAGATTGGCTTGTGATAAAAAATGGAGGATGGGAGGATAAGAGAGGAGATGTATTAGGGAGAAAGAAGGAAATTGTCTCTGATGAGGAAGCGATCTAGATGAGATGCTATATGGCATAGGCTACATAATCTATTGTTCCACATATACTTTCCTTTGGATGATTTGGCATCCTGTAGATCCCAATCTATGATTAAATTGATTAGATTTTTTGAGAAGGGGTATTTGATTTTACTGCCTCCTTTTTTCCCCCTAAATTGAGGTGAGTGTTGAAATGTCCACCTATTATGAAAGAGGAGAGATCAATGGTATTTTTGTTGGTTGTGGAGCCTGATTATCTTCCTGATTTATAGGTCTTTTACTTTCATCCGTATTTATACCCCATGAAGTATTTACACTCTAGAAGTATGTACACTCTTCCACACGGGGGAGTGCAGAGGAGGGGTACCCCCTCTGCGGAGTCCGGGGAGCCTATCCCCTCGGCTGGGGGGTCTGGGGGCAAGCGGGCCCCCAACAGGGGTTTGGGGGTAAAGCCCTCGAAGCAAAAATTGCCTTATAAAAGTATATTGTAATTTCATTGTAAATCTGGACCGTTCATTATAAGGTCGCGAATCTAACGGTAGAGATTATGTTAGGGTTTTTTGCCCTAGAAGGAAACCCTCTTTTATGAGGGAAATGTATTGCGGCTATGGTTGATGGTGAATATTGTATTCTGAGAGAGGAGACTGTGAGAGAAGGAAGAGGAAGTTACATTGGGTTTTGTTGTAGGTTGTATCCCTTAATTTGCTGGATAATAATAAAGGAAGGACCTGACAATTTCTCTGGTGGACGTAGCCCACACTGGGTGAACCACGTAAATCTGTGTCTCTCTTGTATTGTGTGTCTTCTGTGTTTTGTTTCTGCATTTGTTTTATTTTATTGCTCCGCGGTCATGTTTTTCTAACAATTTTTTAGCAGGGAAAGGGAGTTCCAGCAAGCCATTTTGTCCCTATAGGAATTGGGAATATAGACATTGACTACTGAGATGTTATTACTATTATCCTTATTTTTAAGAACAGTTAGAAGCCATCTTTGAGTTCCTAGAGGTACCTTTAGATTCCATATTTAATCGTCCCAAAGAGTTTCTATGCCTCTAGAGACTCCTTGAGATCTTACAGTTGCTCCAGTTGTGATTTTGAAGAATTTTTTTGTTGTTTCTAGAATAGTTGATGCCTCCATTTTGGTCTCTTGGAGGAGGATTACTAAGGGGTTGGCCATATTTTTGAGATCTCTTAGAGATTCAACTTAAATTTTTTGCCAAATCCCCTGCACTTCCAGGAGAGAATATTCATTGACAGGGGGTGGAGGAAGCCCGACTGTCGTGAGTCGGGTAGTCCGATCCTTTAGTGCCTCCTTTTCATGTTGAAGTGTACATGGATTTTTCTATAGATTGTTGCTTGTCTTATGCCTTTTATTTTGAATTAATTTCTTCTCTGACTTCCTTATTTGATATTCGACCCGATTTTCTAGTATTTTCTGGTGGATTTTCTCCTTCTTCCTCCTCTTGATTGTGATGTGATTTTGAGGGGGGTTCTTCATTTACTTGTTGCTCCATTTATTGTGTGTCTTCCTTGGAGGGATCATATTCATATGACTCTTCTGCTATTATATCTATAGCTGGGGAAAATAAGGAGATAGGGGCCAACACAAGTGTTGAAGGGGGATTTTCCTTTGAAGAGGATTCAACAAGCAGTTCAAAGGAGTTTTGGTTGGGAATGAGGGGAATGTTGGAGGGGTTGAGAATAGATTTTGTGGGGGGGATTTGGGGGGAGGGTGTTGAAGAGAGGGCCCTGGGTTAGGGATATACCCTGTGGATCCAGGACCGGAGCCTGATCCTTTGACGTTATTGGCTTTCTTCCTAACCTGTTGCCAACCTTCCTCTTGTTGTGTTGCATCAACTTCTTGAGTTTGATTGTTACTGGGGAAATATTTTAGAAAATGAACATATTCATGATAGGACTTGCATTTGAATAGGATTTGCTAATAATATAGCTTCTAAATATAGTTCTAGTCATCTAGCTTTAACTTGATTGCCTCCGGGACCCCTTTTCCTAGATCTACTTCTACACAAATCCTAGCACAGGAGTATAGACTAGTTTTAGCTTTAGTCCTGTCAATGGATTTTTCCATAGAATTGCCTATACGTTTAAGAACTTGGTCACCCCAACAGTGAAAAGGAAAGTGGGGAAGTCTCACCCAAACCAGAAAAGTTGAGGGGATGTCATTTTCTAGGTCAAAATATGGAGTCCATTTATTTAAGTATAACTCTCTTGGGCCGAAGAAGTAAGGACCATTTCTGAAAAATGAGATATCTATCTTCTTTTTTCTCAAAGTAAAATATATAGAAGCCCTTACCACAAAATAAATGATTCATGCAACCCTGAACCAAAGGATGCTAGTTTCGCTCAATCCAGATATCAATCTAATGCATGGAAGGCCATAACCCCATGAAATGACCTACAAGTGCTCTGGAGGAAAAGGAGAAAGCCTTTCTTCTCGCTTCTATATAGGGGATCGTCACTTCAGGGATCTGTTCCAGTTTTTTCACAAACTGGTAGGTGCTGGGGCACATGGGAGGAGTACCCAACGAACCCACTAGAACCTTGAAATCTACGACCTCGTTGAGGAAGTCCAAGGGGGATCTGGATTTGGGACTATCAAAGCCATGGGGGGCCAAGAGAGGGGGTCAAAGAAGGAAGGTGGTTGCTAGGGATACAAAGCAGTCATTGTTAACTACAGAAATTTGGAGACTAGGCTTCAACATTATTATTATGCATGCATGCAGATCATATTATGCATGCAGATCATCTTCTTTTTATTTTTATGTGATAAGAAATATTTATTTTAAACTATGATGGATGTGAGGAATTTTTTTGTATTTTCTTTAAATGTGTGAATGTGTGTGGTTCTTGGTCCATTCTTAGGAACTTTATTTAAAAAAGAGAAAAAAACATTTTCCATTTATGTTTCTTACAATCTTCATATTTCTTTGATTACCATGATGAACTTCTGTCAAGTCCCATATTTTGAATATCTAGAATCCCAAGAAAATATTAAAGTAAAGAGGAGTACCACCTCTATAAAAACACAGGGCGATTTACATCTTCGTAAGGTTGTCGTTTCGGTCCTAACGGATTCAAGCATCAACAACTCTTGAGATCTTGAACCCTCTCCCACTTTGTTAACCTCTTTTGATGGATGATATTTTAGACCACAGATGCTTATTTCCTCTTTTCTCGTCCAGTTAGGAGGAAAGCTAGTTTCCATAGAAGTAGAGGTAGTCGACGCACCCCTAGAATAAAACTTTTTGACATTGAAAGATAAAGAAACTTAATATCCGTAGGGACCTCTCCACATAGAGAAACCTGAAAAGAAAACAATGTCACACATACCAAAAAGTGTGTACAAGAGAGTGTCGCAAAAACCTAATTATTGAGCTACACCCAACTATTACATTGTTTAGGATTTATCTCAAACATCGTGTGCAATATCTACTTTAGAGATGCTTCAAAGTTACTCTGCACCACACACCACAACATTATCCACGATCAAAGTGGTGGATGCTTCTAACAAACTCACTATGAAGTTTGAATTTACCAAAGTGAAGCTTCAACTTCCTTATCTTGTAACCTTCTAGATTAACATTGTATGTGTGAAACACATGATCTGGAGGACTGTTGTTGATGAAGGATATTTGACATGTGTCATGTCTTTATTTTGTTGGAAAGCTATTGGCTTTCTAGAGCTTGCACCTTCTCCCACTTTGATAACCACTTTCGACGAACGATATTTTAGACCACACATTCTTATTTCCTCTTTTCTCGTCCATTTAGGAGGAAAGTTGGCTTCCATAGAAGTAGAGGTAGTTGACACACCCCTATAATAATTTTTTTTATTGGGAAGGATTTGGACCTACATGATGATGGCTATCGTCTCGTAGATATTTCAAGTTTTATGTTATCCCAATGAGGGGAGGATTGTAAATATCAATTAGATGTCTTTTAACCACTCTAGCTCCGTGGAAAATCCGAGATCCACAGTACCTTGGATCAAAAACTCTTGGTCAACAAATAAGAGTATCGGTCTTGGAATGTTTCCTTTGCTTATGGGAACCTTTAATTTTCCAGCATCGGTGTCTTGTATTCATGCCACCTCAGTCGACTATGAAAAGTCGAGTTACCCAACTCCTATTACAAGAGTTTCTTCATTCAAAACATTGTATATATAAGATCCACGGGTGTTACCCCTGCCGTGAAAATTGTTAGAAGGTCATGCACATGTTGGGATGGTTATGCCATTTTCTATAGCTGAGGTCACTTATCAAGCTATCCCACAAGCCACTGCGGACTCAGATCGAACTCCTTCAATGACAGAGGAGAAAAATAAGTTTCCATATCCCATTTGGGCTCATAATTATTTAACTTCCCAAGACCTTCTTGATACCATATTTCCTTCAGACGAAGCTATTATAGAGGCAATGACTGGATCAAAAATACCTTAGGAGGTTATGCATCATCGATTGTATTTCCTCTAAGAGATAAGTCATGTGGAAGGAGGAGAATTTAGGTCAACTTTGAGTAGAAATGTTTGTCATATAGTGAACCCTTGGAAAAGCATGGTGTCTATGCTGAGGAAAATATGGAAAATATATCGGAGACTATTCTGATCAACATTTATAAAACCCTTGATATTTTGGAAAACTTTTTTATTGGGGAATATTTCTCTCAAGATGAAATTCACCAATATATAACACTTTTTAAGGAATTTTGTGATGTTTTTTCCTGGTCATATGAGTAAATTCATGGCATAGATCCTTGGATTGTCAAACACGAGACTCAAACCTACGAAAACACTAAACCTGTTCGATATAAATTGTGACCGATTAACCCAAGGAAAGAATTAGCCATCAAGGATAAGGTATAGAAACTGCTCAAAGAAGGCTTTATCTATCCAGTCCCATTGACAGAATGGGTATCCATTCTCATCCTAGTGGAAAATAAGCAGGGAACTATTTGAGTGTTCATGTATTTTCATGATTCGAATAAGGTTTTTCCTAAAGAAAATTTTCCTACGCCATTTATAGATCAGATAATCAATGAGTGCATAGGAAGTGAACTATTTTATTTTATGGAAAGATTTTATGGTTACAACTAGATACAAATCCAACCCAAGGACCAACATAAGATTGATTGTATTTGTCCTTGGGGAACCTTTTCTTACAAAAAGGTTCCCTTTAGCCTAAAAAATGCTAGAGATACTTTTCAATGTGCCATGATGTTTGTTTTCCATGACCTTAAACACGTAGTGGAGGATTACTTAAATGACCTTATAGCTCACTCTTGTAAGAGGGACCTACATTTTTTACACCTCCATCTTGTCTTTGAAAGATGTCACCACTATGGAATTCGTCTGAATCCACATAAGTGTATATTTTGTGTAAACTCAGGACATCTCTTGGGGTTTATCTTTTCCACTAAATGGATCATGGTTTTTTCTTTGAAGGATGATGAAATAACACAGTTTCCTCCCCTGCACATAGTGCTTCAACTTCAGAGCCTACAAATAAAGGAAAATTTCCTTTAGCATTTTGTACCAAACAATGTTGATATTACGAAGGTATTTATTCACATTTTGAGGAAGGGGGTTCCATTTTATTGGGAAGAGTCGGTACATTGTTCTTTCAATGCATTGAAGATAAATACAGTTTCAGCTCCCCTACTTAGTCCCCTAGATTATAATAGAGATTTCCTACTTTATCTGGAAACAACCGAAACTTTAATCGAGATGGTGTTATCTTAGGAGGATGATAAGCTCCAAGAGAATACCATCTATTATTTGTTTCACGCCTTGATGGGTCTTGAACTAAAGTATTCACACGTCAAGAAACTAGACTTAGAAACATTTTATGTTGTTCAACGTCTTTGAAATTATATTATATTGTGTAAGACGACCGTCATCACTGATGCTAACCATTTTCAGTATGTTTTGACTCGGAGAATAATTGGCAGGAAGTGTGGCAAGTGGATGGTTTTTATTCAGAAGTTTGATTTGGATTTTTCTTCAACCAAATCCAAGAAGTCTTTAGTCTTCGTCGAACTAATGTCGGAGTTCCCAATATAGAATGAGGATAATAAATTTATTGAGTCACTTCCAGATGAGCATATATTCCTCATCTCTTTGTCTGATCCTTGGTATGGATATATTATTATATATCTCCAGACTTTGAACTTCACTCCACATTTCTCGTGAGACAACCAATGATGGTTTCGTAACCTAACAAAGAATTATCTCATTATCGTCAACACTTTGTATCAATGAGGGGTAGACTAATTTCTTCTTCATTTCCCGAATCGTGAATAAGTAGAGTTATTTTTTACTGGCTTCCATAGTGGAGCATGTGGCAATCACTTATCAGAGTTGGAAACAACCCAAAATATTTTGTCTGTTGGCTATTTATGGCTAATGATATTTAGAGATTGCATCAAAGAGGTCAAGAAATGTCACCCTTTCTAAGTCTTTACTAAAAATATGCACACACATCTTGCTCTTCACAAAGTGTGGGGTATGTTTTATGAAATGCCAACCATTTTCATCTAGGGAGAATCAATATATCATAGTGCTCATTGATGAATTTATGAAGTGGGTAGAAGCCATGCTGATGTTCGCTAATGATGGTGAAACCATAACACTTTTCGTGTTTAATTAGGGCATATCTAGGTTTAGGGTTCTCAGAGATATATTCACTGACTATGGAAGTCTCTTCTAGAACCGCATGATGTCTAAGTTAGCATCAAAACTAGGCTTTAGGAAAGAGCACCCATCTCCTTACCGTCCTCAGGAAAATGGTCAAATTGAAGCTATTAACAAATCCATGAAAACCATTTTGAAAAGAAATGTCAACATAACCATACCAAATTGGAATTTGAAGTTATATCTGACATTCTGGGCCTATCGAACCTCAGTAAAAACTACAACAATCTTCTCACCTTTTCAACTTGTTCATGAAGTAGAAGCATTTTTCCTATTGAAAACAAAGTCCTTTTGCTTAAAATAGTTTTTCAGCTCCTCCCTTACACGAATCTGCTTGAATAATTCCTTGTTTACTTAGAACATATTTTTTGGGTTGTTATATTCTTTGTTGTGGAATTCTAGTCGAGGTGGATCGAATGACGATTGAAGTCGAGGGATCGATAACAAGTTTAAGTCGAGGTGGATCAACAATAAGTTGAAGGTTGAGTTATTCGACCGGGTAAAGTAGAATTCAAAGATACCGATAGCAAGTCAACCGAAAAAGAGGTCAGATTGTAGGTATGAGACGACCGACTGCAGAATGAATGAAGGCTGACTGGTAATCAACTAGTAATCTAAATTGGAGTCTAATTTAACAGAATATCGAGATTCACAAGATTTTGTAAGGTAGCTAGAGAGGTAGTGGAGATTGCTAGAGAGGTAGTGGGATATTCATCTTTGATCATCTCCCACTATGTGGATGGATATTCTTATTTGGATCCACATGATAGGTGTCAGTATTGTGAGCATCATTTTCAGTTGGTTATTGGGTGCCGATATCTTCCATGTGGGGTTCACATGAGAAATTGGACATGGGACCCTGGTTTACAATGGCAGTTGGACTACTTCAGCATGGTGGCTACCATTTCTCAATGGGACCCTGGTTCTCTAGTCTACTTCAACACTATGGTCCACACTTATCCATGGGACCCTGGTATATGGTTGTACATCAAGCATTGAGGACAACGCTTTCATAAGGGGGATGGAATGTAAGGTAGCTAGAGAGGTAGTGGGGGCCATAGTGATAATAGTGGAGGCCATTCAATGTAAGGTGGACTAGGTCCACTATATTATTAAATAAGGCCCACTATGGTAGTTAGATATAATAAATGGGTAGTTAGATATAAGAAATGTAAGACGACTTCTTAGAAGGTTCTACTTCTAGAAGATTCCTCCTCTAGAATGTTCTTAGGTGATGGTAGAACTATATAAAGGGGGTCAAGCAATGTAATGGGAGATGAAGATAAATATTGTGTTTGGAGGTGAAGCTCATTAACAAGAATCCCCCTCGAAGACGCAAGTGAACATGAGAGGATCCCTTCCATAATAGGATCCATTGTATGGTGTTGCCCTGCCTCAAGGGTTTGATAGTAATAAAAGAGATTTTTCATATTGTTCTTCTATATTGCTCTGTGGATATATTGTGTATTCAGTATTTGTGGTGATTATTTTTGTAGATCTATTCAAGTTCTTAACAACCAAACTTCTCATACTTTTTCATTTACCTCACCATAACTAGGACAATGTTCCCTAATAATCTCCTCCATGTGTAAACAAACTTTTTCATTTACCTCACCATTACTGGGACAACGTTCCCTAATCATCTCCTCCATGGGAAAACAAACTTTTGCATTTACCTCACCATAATTGGGAGAACGTTCCTTAATCATCTCATCCATGTGTGAAGGAATAGGAGCATAGGTGACCTTCCAAGTCAAGTTCTATTTCATTAAGTACATTGACTAAAGTAAATTTTTTTTTCTGTTATGGTGGCAACAACAGGAAAATGAGGATGGCATAAATGGCATGCAGGTTGCCCCGCCCCTAGTCTGCAACACCCACAGACCCTGCAACCACGAACTGCACAACCCTGGATTACAATGCCACCTCATAAATAGTCAATGATATAATTCATTTTAGAAAATATTTTTTAACTCTGACAAATAACTTAAAAAAATTGCAACATACCACGAGAATAATTTCAAATCAAAGCTATTTAAACCAATAGAAAATTCAAGAGAAGAATTTAGAAAATTAGGAAAATGTAATGTTTTTGGAGGAAAATTTAAATAATAAGTTTATTTGGAGAACCTTGGCATATAATTTGTAAAAAGAATCAAAATGCACCTTGTAATCACCAAAAACAACCAAATAATAGGCGGTCAATGATCGTTGAGTGTGAAGTGAAAACTATAATCCCTAGCCGAAGGCATGGACTAATAAATGGATTGCTTCATAGCTTTGTGTCAAAACTCTTCCAGTAACAAATTTTAATTTTAAAAATAAAAAAATGTAAGGTAAAACTTTGTTTCATTTTCAACAATTAATTTTAAGATTTATAGATTGAAGATACAATACACTTACAAAACATAAAAGGTGATTATATACTTTTGAAAGATATGCACAGATATGCACTTTTTGGAGCTTGGGGCTAGAGCTCATTTGATAGCCCATTTGATAGCACTTTTTGGAGCTTGGGGCTAGAGCTCATTTGATATGCACAGATATGCACTTTTTGGAGCTTGGGGCTAGAGCTCATTTGATAACAAGTGTGTTTCATCAATAAACCTGTAACCACCTTCTTGAAGTTTGATTTGAAGCATATTTATAGGACAATAACCACTCAAATATAATAATGATTTATATATATTTATTTTCAAAACTGGTCAATAATGAAATAAATTAAATTTATATAGTATTAATTTTGTTATCCAAGTTTTTAGTAAAGTATGTAAAATTTACGCAATACAAATATTTTGATAGTTAGATTCATCTCAAGTTACATAAAGTTTAGTTTTTTAGTATTTGTGCTAGTTTGTGAAGCATGTATTATGTAATGTTTAGTAATTTAAAAATATATATTTAATAAATTTTTCCTCTTTCACGATACGTATTTAATGAACTATTTTAATTATAAAGTAACATATTATTTGATCATTTATCTTCTAATAAAATAATTAAAATTTATTTATTATTTATGATTTATTATATGTTATTGTGAAATATCCTTTTCATAGATAAAAATAACATTATGCAAGATCCATGTAAATTATTTAATGTCACTTATTGTTTACATACCTCAACACCATTTAAAAATATATATTTAATAAATTTTCTCTCTTTCACGATACGTATTTAATGAAATATTCTCATTATATAGTAACATATTATTTTGATCATTTATCTTTTAATAAAATAATTAAAACTTAATTATCTTTTATTATATGTTAATATGAAATATCCTTTTTCTAAAAATAACATTATGCAAGATCCATGTAAATTATTTAATGTCACTTGTTGTTTACATGCCTCAACACTTCAAGCAATTTAAAGATATGGATTATCATCTTAACATATTTTTCTAATTCCACAATACAAAACCAAATTTCATTGTTTTTAATAAAACAATGTTAAAAATAAGGAGGAGAAACTACAAAAGTGTTACGTCATCATGGAAAAATGTGAGTGACATATAATTTTTTTTTCAAATTTTTGAATCTTTTCTGACGACAATAAGTTTTGCTCAAATTCAAGCTAGAAATTTAGAAGAATTGTTGAAATTGCATATATCACTTGTTGAGTTTGCACAATATGATTTAGAGGTTTTCATGGTGCTATATCGATCTATGCATTCAAAAATACAATTTGAGCAATGGAAAATTGCATCATCAAATTCTGGTGATAATTGCTCGGAAAAATCCAAAAAGTCTAATGTTTAGACTTGTCCCTCTAGTTTAATCAAGACATGAGTAAATTTTAGCTTAGTTACTTGATATCTTGCACTATATACCAGATGAGAGAAAACCTCCAATAGACAACAATGATGTCTATGTAAGACAATCTCATTGTTGGTAGATATGGGTTGCAATTTTTTTTTGAGTTCAAAGGTATCATAGCAATGTCATAACTCTCCACTAGAACAAAAGGGCACTCTAAAACCATCTATTTCAATAAATAATGGATATTGTGGAAATTATTATGGAGTTCATTCTTCCCCATTAGATCACCATCTCAAACTTCCATCTTTTCCATATGCATTTCAAGATTTAATATAAAATAGGTTGGTGTTTATAGAATAAACTTCTAGCATGGAAGGTGCACCATTATTCAACAATACTATTCAGACCAAAATGAACTGAAATTTCATCCACAGTAATGGATTATTAAGGGAGTTCAAGGTTTAAGGGAACATAATCTAGTACACAAAAAAAGGGTTTGCAGTATAATTAGAAACATATATTTTGGGATAGCGAGATTTTGCCAGGATATCATTGACATACCTTTATTTTCCCAATCTCCTCACCAAATGAAATGATAGAAGAGCTACCTGATGCACTCAAGAATTCATTTTGGGATCCAAGAAAGGTACATCCAGTAGACCAAGATGGCCTCAAGGATGTATTTGACTAGAACTAAGAGTCCACCATGGAAGAGCCACATGTTGCACCGAGTGTTTAAATTTTTCTCAATTTTGGCAATGAACCACTACCAATCAACTTTGAGGTATATATTGGTCTCTAGATGAAACCCAAGGTATTTAAAAACTATTTCAAAATCTTTTATAGAAAAATGGAATATGTGATTTATATGTTGCTTCTCGACCTTTGTAATAAACTAGTAGGTAATCATAGATTTTGAAGAATTTATCATCTTGCACGTCGTTGCACAAAAGAGATCCAAGATCTCTTTAAGCTTGTCCACCATTCTTTTATATCCATAACAGAATATGAGTATGACATTGACAAAAGATACATGAGAAATAAAGTGAGAATTTCCAATCAATATATCTTTGAAGGAGCCATTAGCTAAGGATGCTTTGACTGCTCTACTTAACCCTTGTTCGACTAGGAGGAAAAGGAGTGGGAATAGAGGGAACCCATACCTAATTCCTATTTCATGCTTTAACAAGGGTGAGGATTCTTAATTGATTAAGACTATAAAGGAAACTGAGCTAATAAATCCCAATACCCATGCCACAAAGTGAAGACTAAAACCCAAATGAATGAGACGAAGAAAGTGTTGGACAACTGAGAGGGGGGGGGTGAATCAGTTGTTACCGTGCTTAAACAATTATTCTTATTTTAAACTCTTTACAGAGCAGTCAATGACAATCACAATAATGTAGAGAGGTAAGCAATAGAACATTCGACATCAGTCACACATATGAAATATACAGAGACAGAGATTTCCTAAGGAAACCCATAAAGGGTAAAAACCTCTTCTTCTTGGTATGATAAGTAATCTTTACATATCATACATATGAGCTCCAACTCATTGTGAGGCTACAACCTCTGTTTTGCAAGCTGCAACTTGCTGAGAGCACCAACTCTCTGTTTTCTCTAGCACCAACTCCCTAAGTGTTCCAGCATCGACTGGATGGAAGCACCTACTTCCACTTATACAAGCACCAACTTGTTTGAGAGCACCAAATCTCTGGTTTCTCTAGCACCCACTAGAAGGAAGCACCAACCCCCTGAGTGTTCCAGCACCAACTGGATGGAAGCACCAAATTCCAGTCACATAGGCACCAACCTGTATAACAGAGAACAACAATTCTCCCTTGCACCACCTTGACACCCTGGTTTCTTTGGCTGCAACTAGATGGAAGCTACAATTCCTTGTGTTCAAGAACCCACTTGAACCTCTGAGGACAACAGTCCTCCCTAGCACCTCCCTACCACCCTGATTATAAATATTTTATAATGAAAATTATTACAGTGATTCAATAGTTGTCATTGACTTACCAGGCTTATCATTGTTCTGCTATGCTACTCTGCTCTCTTGTATTAGTGTCTCTCTGCCTGCATCTTCTTGTGCTTTCTGATCTTCTTCTTTTCTCTACAAGTGCACCTCAGCCTTCTTTTACTGTCTCAACTATGCATCTTTGTTCTTTTCTTCTGTTGCACTTTATGCTCTGTGTCTTATTTTGATTCTATGAATTACGCCTCTTTTATGTATTTCAGCCCCTGCCCACATCATGTTATTTCCCGTGTGTAATTCCTCTCCACAACAGCATCCATCTCTTCTTTGTTCTATGTATTTATACTATCTGTGCACCTTCTTCGTCCTCCATGCACAGTGCCTCTGCATGCTCTTCACCATGGCATGGTTCTCCTCATCGAGTTGTTCACTGCCACTCCACTTTTTCTCTGCTTTGCTCGCTCAAGCCTCAAAAAGAAAAAACTGCATCTCGCTTCTATCTATGCCTCATCTGTTACTCATCTCTGAGTTTTATCTCACACTGCGCATACTGTAATTTTCCCTTTCTTACAGCTCAACTCCTTTTTCCTTCAAAACAACCAACCACGTATAGTCACTACGTGTTTCTTTTAACCACATCCTTTGCGGTTACACCTCGAATCTTCTTGGGCAAAAATGCACAACAACTGAATTTCCAACCATCCAAGAACCATGATTCGGTTCTACTAACTGAATCGTAACTGATCGGTTACCTATGAGGTGAGATAGTAACCCTTCAATCAAGATTCCAATTAACTAGCACTGTTGGATTAAATCCGCAGGATTTCGCGTTTATCTCATATGCCCACTAGCTATGACCGAGCACTAAATAGAATTTGAATTTTGTGACTTCACATCTCGGCATTCCTGTGATGAAGGGTCTCGACACTCCAAGTCATGATCGCCGAGACTCTGAGATGGAGCTTAGCACTGCTAGTTTCTTCCCCTCACATGACCAGCAGTGACCACAGGCTGTGCCAAAAGGTGCTTCATATTTCGTGAACTTATGAACTTCATCGAGCCTGATCAACGATCGAGATATCCAATGATCCCATGGTCTAGATATCATCGCGATTCCTGTGATGAAGGGTCTCGATAATCCAAGTTGCGAATGTCAAGATGGAGCTTAGCAATTAGCTCCTTCCCTTAAGCCTTCGACGATGTGACCTTGAGATATGACCACTCGCCAATCAAACAAGAACTTCGCTCCTTTTACTTTCCAGTCAACAAAACAATGATCTTTTGCCATGTGTCCTATGGAACCAACGATCCACGACTATCCTCAATGGACGACCATGATTCCTTCACATTTTTGGAGAGTTGGATGACTCTTGGTCTTATCCGCCTTGCAGCTTCACCATATCTAATGTCTGTTGGTCCTTCGTAATTACTCCAGATCTGACGACCCAGATCTTATCGTGATTTCACATATCGCGAGTTGGAAGGTTAGAGAACTTCCTTCCTTTGACCTTTCAGTTAGAGAAATGATGAACTGTGACTACGTGTCCTGCCCGAAGATGGATGGTCCTCCTTCTTTCAGGATTTTGTAAGCCCGCTTCATATTGCACTTTAAAGAACGTGTAGGTTCTCCTGGATCCAACGACGGTCGGACCTCGCGCTCAGATCTAACGCCCGAGATCTGTCCTCCATCTGCATGCTTGACCTATCTGAATTCAGATCTAACGATCATCGGGAATTCTCAATGGGATCCAATGATCACTGTCACTTCTCTTCCCGAGCTTACACATCCTCCTGACTTGGAATAATTTCTAAGTGTCAAAGGCCTCGACCTTTGATCCATCTAAGAACCTGAGTACACTATCTCTCTTGAGCTTTGGCAATGAGTTCACCTCGTCCCTGGTGCACACCTACGCACTGCGTGCGACTTTGCGCTAATCCTCCTGAGCTTACGTTGTTCCTATTTTTCCATCGCTACACACTCTGATCTTGCCATCAATGACAAGCACACTTTGCCTATAAACATGCCAACAGAAAGAGCCAACCAACTCTTTCAAATCCCTTTGAGAGATCCACTTTAACTATTATTGTCTTCATACTTTTGGTTTTAATCGAGTGGAGACCTTCTTGGACTACCTCAATAGCTTCATGAATTTTTCTTCCTTTTGAGAAACCAAACTACTCGGGTGAAATTTAATGAGACGAGATATCTTTGAGCCTTCAAGAGATGCTTTCTGAAATGATTTTTTGAATATTGTTGCAAAGCGATATAGGTCAAAAGTTTTCGTACCATGTAGGGTTGTTGGTCTTTGGAATTAGGGCTATGAAAGTGGCATTGAAAAACGCTAGTGTCTTTCTAGATGTTCTAGAGTGTTCCACTACCTCCCTAAGGTCATTCTGTATGAATTCAAAATGACTAGGAAAGAACTCAACAAGGATATTTGGGGCGAAACTCTTATCCTTTTGAACAATTTGAAGGGTTTTGAGTAACTCTTCTTTTTGAACTTCTTCCATAATATTTTCATTGTTGTCATGTTCCATGAATCTTGGAAAGAAACTAGAAAGAAGCATGATGGAATCTATGGTGGAATGATTATCTTCTCGGTATAGAGTTTGGAAGTATCTAACCCCCTATGTAGCTATATTAGAAATGTTCTCGGTCCATGTATCATCTTCTCTGGTTGTTTTCAAAATGGAATTGATTTTTTCCGTGGTTGGAAAAATGATGGAAAACTTCGTTGTTATCATCTCCTGTTGTAAGACGTAATGCCCTTCTCTTTAGATGTCATTCATTTTCTTTGTCTAGGAGGATCTTCCTTCTTTTATCTTCATGGAGTATGATAAAAAACCAAATCCTTCTAAAGAAATATTGGAGGCTAGGGCTTCTTCCACTTCTCAAAAAAGTCTATCATTCTTTTCTATTTTCACTTTAAACCATTGGTTTGCAGATTGTTTGGCCTTATTCAATTTTTGTAGGAACTGAATAGCCATTGATTCATTAAGCGAGCTATTGAAAGGGGTCCAAAAATTCCCTAATAAATGAAGGAAATATTCTTCCCACCACCCCCATATAGATCCCTCTCTCAATTTTTTTTTTTATATATAATTGTTTTTTTTAATTTAATTTAAAATTAAAATTAAATTTTTTTAATTCTTTAATGATTTTGATTTAAATAATCTAATAAGATAACTAAAATGAGTGACCTATGACTATTTGGACTCTCCAAAGAAAGTATCCTTACTGTCATGATGATAAGGATATGGACTAATAACATGTTATGGTTAAGCAATGGGCCCCTAAGCTTCTAAGAAATAGTCAAGGTAACACGTTATTACTCCATATCATTATCATCATGATAGTTCCTTACTATTCCTCTTTTCGTGCCAATTTCAGAGTTTGCAAAAGTTGTATGAACAAAATCAGAAAGGACATTCAAATTTCAATGCTAACTACAAATAGAAATTTTCATTGCCCATGCCAAATGAAAAGCTTCATTGTGTGAAGAAACCATAACTTTCCATTTTCAATTTTATCTGTACTAGTTGCTAATAATTGCCTCGTAACAATTAATAAGATTTTAATTAATTGTTTTAGTTTAAATGTTTTTGGTTTTTTTATGGGTATATTTTCAGATTAATTTTGACAGAAATATGGTGAGAAATTGTTGGAACTGCAGATTTGAGTGATTGAGTTTATATAATCCAAGTGCCCTTGATCTTTTAGAAAACTGAATCCATTTATGCATTCAAAAATGCAATTTAAACAATAAAATATTGTTATTTCACCCATATTTATTGTTGAATTTAGATGAAAAATGCCAAAAGGTAGAATGATTAGAAAACACCCTTTTGGAACAAGTAGAAGCATCGTGGACTCAAGACCTCACCAAAAAGATAGACATAATAGTGAGTCCAAAATCCTTCAAAAAATTGCATAAGCCTCTTCATTTGGAATATAAAAGTTGCATAAAGTCTCTCAAAAGAAAGATACTACCTAAAAAAATTATTTTGTTATTGAACAACATAATGAATCCAACTTATTTATATAGATAAAGAAGTATACAAACTTCCTTGATGTCATTATGACCTCCATGTTGGAATTCAAACAAACTTCATGAACAAGGACAAAAAAATAGAAATATAAAACATCAAACACAACATAGACGAATAGAAATGGGGGGAAACGATATCTTTATTTCTAATCCAAGTAATGAAGAAATGCCAAGTAATGAAGAAATGAATACAAGTCTTGTAGAAACACCTCACATGATTCTACATTTAAACATAAAATACTCAAGTGTTTTTCAGGCATATGGAAGGCCATACGCTTGAGGAACCAACTGCAAATGTAACTGACATGTATGTATTGTCACAACCCAATAATCTCCACCTTGAAAAAAAACTATTTACACCTTACCCAACGAATCAAACATCACCTTCCTACAAGCCAAGAGAAGCCAAACACCACCACAACTTCCCTAACAAAGTTGGTTGCATGAACATGTCTGCACAATTTGCTTCAGTCTGGATCACTCCACCTCCATCAATAACCTCAACCTGAGGTAGATCTCCTCTTGACAAATATCTTAAATCATCATAACCATAGATTAAATCACTACATCCACTGTAGGTGATACTCATGCTTCTCAGATACTGAAGCACCCATTTCCATGCTCTTTACCTGGTTGTGTCATGTGTCCACTAACAACACCAACTGCATGTGAAATAATTTAGCATTTCATTGTAATCATCAACCTTCCTACTGCATTTGCATAAGGTACATGATACATATAATGTTTTCTTCCTTACTACTAGGGAATAAACTTGAAAAAATCTTATAATGGAAAGTTAAAGGGATATTTCCGAGTTTCACAAAGTTCATACCAATTCTCATCAATGACAACCACAGCTTACCATTTTTCCATCTTTGTGTACTTCTATGCTCAAGATTTGTTTTTCTACTCCTAGATCCTTCATCAAAATCCGTAGCCAACTGAGCCTTTAACATATTGATCTCAACCATGCTTTACTTGCAACAAGTATATCATCAACATAACACCAAGATAATGAATATGACATAAACACAATGATCATACTCACTTGTTAAGAACTTTGGATCACCATGAAGGAATCACATATCTTGTACCATTGCCTAGTTACCTTAGGCCATACAATGATTCCTTGAGTTTGCAAACAAATATTTATTTGCAATCCTCAACAAATCTTGATTGTTTCATGTACACATCTTTATTAATGATGATTTATGGGCAGTAGGGTCCCAAAATCTACATCCCTTAACTCTATCACCATAACCAACAAAGACGTACTTCTTTGACTGAATCTAGTCAAGTGAACCTTCACCTCTCACCTCTAGGGTAATGGAGTATGCCATCCATGGGATCTACAACCACAAGCTACCAAAACTGTGTGTTTGAAACCAAGAATCTTGATCTAACTTCCCCCCATGACCAAAAATGACCAAAATTCCCTCAAAGATAGGTTATCTGGGAATACCACATGTTCCCCCTATCACCTAGGTCATCGATACTTTACCAGTGACATTTCAAAGATGGGGTACACATGTCTAACCATGTCTTACAGTCGTATTCCCATTTACATAACTCCACCTAAAAATTTTCATTTAATACTTTCACGATTGCTTCAAATCTAAGTATTCCCATTAACACTCGGCTTCCATGCTTGACTTGCTACCATCATCACCAGATCAAATTCTCCCTCCTTGGGAAACTCATCATAACGGTTCATGATCGTCTTGTTGAGGAATTCCATCAAACACTTAGTATGCATCCTCCAAACTGCAAAACTTGGCAAACATAAGCAATATACCCAACAGGAAACCTTGCTCTAACTATTGCCATGGCTTCCAACTCCATCACCCCATCGACCTTCCTCCTCAACGTCCAACTTCCTTTCGAACTCATAGTGTTTTTCCTCCTCATGGATAGAATTCCAAAACCTCGGTTCCCTTGTAGAAGACTCTCCTTCTCTACATATGAATGACAATCTTCCCTTATCTTTCAGAGACCTTCACCCAACCTCATCTCTCATACCACTTGTTGGACTTCAGACATGCAAATAGAATTCATGAACAAAGATGAAAAAAGAGAAATATAAAACATCTAACACAACATAGATGAATAGAAATGATGAAAAATGATATCTTTATTTCTCAGCCAAGTAATAGAGAAATGAATACAAGTCTTATAAAAGCACTTCAAGGGCTTCTACATTTAAACAAAAAATACTCAAGAGTTTCTCGAGCATATAGAAGTCCAAACGTTTGAGAAGCCAGATACGAATGCAACTGACAAAGCATATGGAAGTCCAAACATTTGAGGAACCAGATACGAATGTAACTTACATCAACCCAACATTCCAGGCATTTCATGTAGTGTCCCCAAGGCTGAGCCCTGATGTAAACTATGATCTGAAAGAGATTGTAAATATGTGTTATAGGCTGGTGAGCCAAGTTTTGTATAAGCCAGTAGGATTATGTGTTTGATTAGGCCAGAGAGCCTAAGGGTTGAAGGCCAAGGGCCTGGATTTTGTATCTGTATGTATGCATCACATCAATAAAATATAAACACCCGCCAGGTGCAGACCGACCACGATGAATGAGTGATGGGGGACTGAGCGTCCACAGAGTGGGAAAGGGACTAGGGGATGGAAGGTGGGAAAGGGGCTGAGTGATGAGCCTAGGGGCTTAAACCTGGAAATAATATTTTAATATTGTTTCAAAAAGATATGTGCATCATATGTTTTATCCTAAGTCCTTTTGGAAGGACACGTGATTTCCCAAGTGGTGGG
>ML796125.1:158500-174677 GCA_009831015.1 Picea engelmannii | reverse complement strand
GACTAATCCAAAACTAGGCATGTGAGACTAAAGAAAAGTTTGATGAAAATGCTAGTCTCTTGTTTTTAAAGTTAAGGAAGGTTTGTAGGAATGTGATCATATACACCAGGTCTATTACAGAGCTACAAATCACATTTGGATGATGAAATTGATGAGGGATTTTGGTTGTGGTACATGTTGAGTACATGGTTGAAACAAGTAGTTGATGAGTTGGCGCACATACATGAGGTGTATAGTTGATGATGTCGGTACATATTGATGAGTCATAGTTGATGAGTAGTTGAAACATGATTGGTACATACTTCGTACATGGTTGGATGCACTTGTTTATGGTACAAGTTGATTACAGGTTGGTACATGGTTGATGCACTTGTTTATGGTATAGGTTGATTACCGGTTGATGTACAGGTTGATGCATGGTTCAGATTTATTGGTACAGGTTTATAGTGGTATATCTCATAGTGATAGTGTGACATTGGTTCCATAATTATACTTCTACTTCAGGGTGGTAGGATGAGGCAAGGACAAGTGGTTGTAGCCGGAGAACATTGGGGGTTGTAGCCTCCTTCTGGTTGTAGCTAGAGATTTGGGGAGTTGGAGCTTCCCTCAGATTGTAGCCTGAGAAACTAGGGGGTTGGAGCCTCCTTCCAGTTGCAGCTGGAAAACAAAGGAAGTTGGTGCTTCCAATGAATGTAATTCTTCAAGACATATAAGAAAAAACATTCTATGGTTTTCTCTCGATTTGGGTTTCCACGTAAAAGACTGGTGTACTGTGTATGTGTGTGATTGTTTATTTATTACTGCTCATTATTGGATAATAATTCTACATTGATATAACATTTGAAGAAAAAGGATTATAATTACACTATTACTGATTCACCCCCCCTCTCAGTAATCCAACAAGTTACGTCACTCCGGGAGAATTGCTACAGGAGTTTCACCACCAAGAAATGTAAAAAGTCCCGAAGTCCCGAAGGACGAAGGTCCGAAGTCACTCTTAGCCATCGATATAAGATACATTGGGAGTTAGGAAAATCGTTAGATCCAGGAGAAGACCATGTGCCACATGAGGAGATCCACGTCAACAAGACTACATTAGCATGGACACATGGCGCAACTAGATAATGACAAGTATCAAGTTGAATCGACATTTCATGTACGTGCAGATCATGAATTTGAGTGACACGTGGTAGCTACTCAGCTCGGGACACATCATCAAGTGACGTGAGTAAGTTACGCCACTCCGAGAGTTTTTCTTCAGGAGTTTTACCACCAACACTTGCCCAAAGTCTCAAAGTCCCGAATGCCGAAGTCCCGAAGTGGACACGAGACGTCCAATTTGAAGATCACTTAGGGAGCATTCTCATCCGTCGATCTACTATAGAGGAAGGATAGTGTAAGTGGAAGCATTAACCGACAACAAGAAGTCTCCACCATTTTATGACTTACTTAGTAGGTGATCACTTCAGAGGAAAGAAGGGGTTGAGATTTGAAATCTCTGAAGTCCAGAGACCCGAAGGAGATCTCGACTGTCGATCTGATGTCAGGTGTACTCTCAACCGTTGATCAAAATATAGTGGAAGGATAGCGTAAGCATAATAGCCGAAGACTCGAAGTCCCGACAATCATCCATCTCATCAAGAGATTGAATCGTGACTGTTGAATTGATAAGCACTCAAGAGCTCGTCTCGCCTAACATTTGGTCAACGCCATTGGTCATATGGTAAAGGGATTTAAAAGGGAGAATATAATGCTTCGCTTAAATTGATAAGCCTGTGGTTCTACGCCAATGATCATATGAACATGGTTTGAAGGAAGCGTTGATTTCTGTAATCACAGAGATGAAGGAAATTTACAAGTGTTTTTTATCTCATGATGAGCACACAAAACCAAAGTCACATCCTTGATTTCACCAATAGTAGCTTGTTGCTAACTATTGTAAGACAACATACACTTTGAGTTTTCATTTGTACATGAAAGACCTAACTCTTTCATGATGATCTTAGACATGACATTGGGGCCTGATCCACCATCAATTAGACAAGAATGTGCAATTTTATCCATAATCTTTACAGAAATGTAGAAAGGAGGATTTTTTACATAATTTCTAGGATTATACACACCTACTTTATTTATGTAAATTCCTTCTTCATTCTATTATTCAGTCAGACTGGCAACGGAGGAAGTTTTACCTTCCATGCAATATTTTAGATGCCTTTGTTGTTTATAAGGACGGTGACCATATCTAGTAAAGATGCATCTGCTTTGATTGTAGCCAATTGTTTCAAGATATTGTATTTAGATGAAGAAGATGAGGTAGGAACCTCTTGACTTTGGGTACACCTACTAATATAAGGATTAGTTTGTTGAGAGGATGAACTGGGAGAAAAAGTTATCTTGGCAGGACCTCCCTTTCCCTTATTTTGATAAGATTTGTTTCGAGTGTGAATCATCACGACATCCTCTTCTTGAGCCCAATATAAGGAAACAATTTTTGTATTAGTCCTGTTATCACACAAATTGTAGGTTGGGAAAATCCCAACCCAATCCACAAACATGAGATAATTGTGGGAGTAACTACCCACTGTCACCTTAGATAGATACTCCCCTCGCTTTAGTGATGATAAATCACGACAAGGGGGGAATCTCGGTGACCCAAGGGAATTGAGATGGAAAGTTATGTAATGGAAGGTGAAACCCCTATAGATTGAGTTATGAAGTGGAAGAGGGCTTGGGAAATAGTCTTGTTGATAAGGGTAGGTTTCCGAAGTATAGCGTACATGAAAGAGAGTGTTGTACCTGCCCAAGACAATGAAATATATCAAGATACAAGCCAGATAATCAAAAGGATAAGCAAGTGAAGCTTGCTGTCCTATATTGCAGCAATAAAAATATATATATATCAACAATGAAAGGAGATATTTGTTGTAGAATTAACCATCAAAAAAATTAAATATTTATCGGGCAATGAAGCACTAAACAAGTAGATAATACCCCAACACTTAAGCATACAATTTGATGGAAAAATAAGGCTTCCAAATGAAGTTATCAACAAAATATAAAGGGAGACTTATGGCTATAGAAAAATATTTCTACAAAAACAACTTCTACTCAAAGAAATCAGTAAACAACTTCCCCAAAATATAGCCAATACCAAATAGATTAACAATGGAAACTTGCCAACTTTTTTCAATGGTAGAAGAATGAGATATAAGTGATTATCAAGTGTACTTTTTGCAGAAGCCCTAGTATCTGTAGCATAAGTTTATAACAACAATAGGAAATCCTTGGATAAGCAAGATGCCCTAGTGGCTCAAGTAAGCTAATAGCATGTAGAATTGATTCCAATTCAAACAAATGCAATATCTCAACAAATCTCGTTTTCCAATGCAACAATTTTGTTTCTCCAATGTGATTTCATATTATTTCTTAATATATTGGGTTATGGAGTCTTGGTTGTAATAGTTGGATCCACTATTTCTCGAGGGGTGTAAGCCCTTTTACTCCCTAGAGCAAGTAAATCCAACAAGGTAAATATAGGAGGGTGTAATCCCTTTTACTCCTCCTAGCAACCTTGAAAAAATGACTTATCCAATAACAATTAAGATGAAATTGGTGGATGGTGTATTCCCTTATACTCTTCCAAGGGTTTTAAACAAGAATAAAATGAAACAAAAAGATATTTCCCACAAAATGTAGAAATTTCCTTACCAATTCCACAAGATAGCAAGATGAAACCCTCATTTACCAAGTAAATTACATCCACATGCAAGAAATAAGCCTCCAAGAGGGTAGCACACCACTTTAGCTCCACAATAGAAAAATAAGCATCCACAAATTTGCACAAGAGAGAGGGAGAGAGAGAGAGATAAACCAAATGCCCAAAGAGGGCGAGAATTTCAGCCAAGAATGTCTTATTCTCAAGTGAGAATCTTATGAAAATGAGATGTCAAATGACCTTTATTTATACAAGGTCATGTAAAATGAATTTTTCCACTCGGTTAGGGTAAAACACAAAATAAGGAGGCTGACCTCCTTATTTTTCTCCTTTACAACAATATTTTGACTTTTACACAAAAAAGAAAATCCTAAAGGTGACATCACACCCTAATAGGGTGACCTTTTGGCATGAAGAGGAAGTCGTTGAGCAAGCTAAGGAAGTCGTTGAGCCTCCAAGGGCATAATCTCCATGGTTCAAGGGATTCTCTTCATCAAAGTGTGCCAATCCTCCACCAAGTCATCACTACCATAATCAAACCCTATCCCCCAATGTGACATCAAGCTCCTCAAGAGAACATTTTTACCTTCTAAGGCCAAATGTTTGGCTAATATGGGCTAGCTCTCATTGTCCAAGGTGCATTCTCTTACCTCCAAAGCTAACTTCCATCATTTGCCATCTCCTAAGGTGTGGGTCATGGCATCCACTCCATGGGCTTCGAGCCCCAATGAAGGCCCAAGCTAGGCTTGTTCCTTCAAAAATGTCCACCAAGTAAGGTCATGCAAAGATAAATGAATGCACCCTCAAAGGATCTCAAGTCAAATGTATCATGCCAAGTAAAATCACATTTAATACAAGAGCCACCTAAACATGTGCATCAAAACAACTTTTTCAAATTAAACAAGTGCTCAAAGACCCTATGCAACTTGCCAAGTTTAGGTATGCGAGGGTTGTCATGGTGACCTATTGGGTAATCATTACTTAAGTTAAGGAGTGTTTCCTAGGTGGACCCTCTCCAAGCCATGTAAAGAGTACGAAATGGGTGGGGGTAAAACTTCTGGGCATGGGGTTCATGACATACAAGGGTTGGTATTGTCTCATTTATGGGTGCCTTTGTAGAGGTTGTGTTGCACCTTCGTTTACAATGCATCCTTTTTTCGAGCCCATTTTATTGCCATTAATTAATTAAAATAAAAAAAAATTCGGCATTATAAGACATGGAAAGAAAAGGGTATCACAACGTCACTTGAAGATAGAGGTACACAGAGTGCCATATGCATGGAAAGAAATGGACATTGCATACATGTACACACCTCAACAAGCGGGACATCTATATAATGTGAGTTTTCTTTTGCAGGTCTTCAAATTCTTTTAAGAGAAACGTTTCATTGTTCTCAAGACTTATTTGGTGTTAGGATATTTAGACACTTAGGAGTTAGTTAAGATCTACTTGGTCTAATGTGTCGTTAGGTAAAAGTGTGTTTCTTTAGTATGCATTAGTATGCATTTGTAATTAATAAATCCAACGGTCATGCTATGTTCCTAACATAGAGTGATCCAACAGTTCATATTCTCCTAGATCTTAAGGACTGCACTGATATGTGGCTTAACACACAATTGGTCCATGATCTCTATTTAAAGAGCAAGGAGGGTCATTTTTCGATGATCGATTGTGAGAAACTCTATTGTAAAATATCTCTGTAATCTTTTTCTTTTGCATTAATAAATTGCTCCAAGTGGTTGTGTTGGCTGGGGCTGTGGATGTTTCCCCATAGGAGTTTTACCACATCAAAATATCGGTGTGTTGATATTTGATCTGGTTGTGTGATTGGTTACTGAAGGTGTTTGTCCTCTATTGGAATACCTGTGTTTTCAAACATGATATTAGAGCCTGTTTGAAAACCTGCTCCCATTGTAGATCGAGATTGTGAAGCTGAGTTGCCTGATATATGGTTTCTGATATTTTCGTACATTTATGGGCTGAGAGGACTATTCCATTGCATCAAAAGCGCTCATTTCAGTCAAGAACGCTTTTCATTTCACTCAAAAAGGTTTTTTTTGGCCAAGATACGACCATTTAAGTTAGATCTGGAGGTATAAAGCCTGGATACACCCTTTTTAATTTTTTGTATAGTATTATTTCAGTTTTATATTGTTTTTTTCTGAGTTGCTACTCTTTTAGATCTGTGTATGCTCTTTTCCCCGCACCCTGTGTGATCTTAGCAAATCAGAAACAATACAATACAATATGTTTTGCTAGCTCACTTGGTTAAAAGTCACCTTATTAAGTAAGAGGTCTTGAGTTCAAGTCTATTTTCTATTATTTTTTTTTGAAAAAGTTCATGCATCCATTGTAAAGTGTATTTCATTTCAAGTATAAAAGTGAATCACTATAAGTAGCTTTAATATTTTATTTTAAAGCTATTTATTTTGCATGCAACTTTCTTTTATAAAGTAACTTCATTGTAAAAGTGATCCCTGCTTCTTTTTATAAAAGTGGGTCACTTCATAAAACAACTTATTTGTAAAAGCGAGGCCATAAATTTCACATCCGAAGTCTATTTTTCGTGCATTTTTTTTAAACCACCTAATTTTTCAAGATCTTTCCATCTAGAACATCAGATTCAATTTTTGAATTCATGTTATCTGCATATTTAATATGTCTTCTTCCAGTGATATTTTTCTTACCAACACCAACTACTTCCAATGGAAATCCCATATGGAGGATTTATTAAGAAGTAAACGAATGTATCCGATTACCTTGGGAAAGGAAAAATAACTTATTGATGATGAAAATAAATTCAAATGGGCTAATAGGAATGACGAAGCATTGGACTGATCAGAATGTCTATCTCTCTCGATTTAAGGTTCCACCTTCAAGAAATTGATGA
Source organism: Picea engelmannii (assembly GCA_009831015.1). Taxonomy (NCBI): domain Eukaryota; kingdom Viridiplantae; phylum Streptophyta; class Pinopsida; order Pinales; family Pinaceae; genus Picea; species Picea engelmannii. The sequence continues at coordinate 168,068 of ML796125.1, read as the reverse complement.
CTCCAATGAAGCTTGGGAAAATATTGAATCTGTGTTTGGTAAACACAATATTATTCGAGCATATCAGTTAGAAAATAATATATCGACTTTAAGTCCAAATGACATTTCTTGCATTGAAGACTACTATCTAAGTTTAAAACACTTAGAATTTATGTGAAGAGTGTAACATAAAGCTAGAGGAACAGCGTTGCATCTATGTTATTCTTTCTAAGCTAGGTAGTGGATATTCTATATTTGTATCTACCTTTTATGCCACGAGAGAGGGTCTAGGGAAATCTTATGAAAAAACCACTCTTGAGTCATTTTGTGATGCTTTTCTTAGAGAGCAAGATAATCTTGTACAACTTGTAGTGATTAACACTGTAGGTACCTCCAACAAAGCCTTAGTAGCTCAACAAAAAGATAAACCAAATAATCCCAAGAAACAACATCTTCACCACAACAAAAAGTAAAACAAGGGTCCCAAATCCACTTAGACAACTTCAGCTCCTAATGGTGAAAAATGAGAAAAATCTAAAAATAAGAAGAGTGATAGATATTACAACTTTTGTGGAAAATATGGTCATGATGAGTCCAAATGTTTCAAAAAGATGGAAGATTTTAAAGCAGTGATGAAGAAGCACAACATCAGTATTGATTCTACTTCTTCTTCTTCTTCTCATGGACATGCACTTTCTGCTTCTGGTTTCTCCTTCAGAGCAACTTCTACTTCTTCTTCTTCTGATGACTGGCTTATTGAATCTGGAGCATATTATCATATGGCTAAGGAAAAATCCATATTTTCCACTCTAAATAAATGTACAACCAAGAAATTTTTTGTTGGTGATGATATATCTCTTAGTGTTATAGGATCTGGAACAACTCAGATAGATAATGGTCATTTCAATGATGTATTATGTGTTGCAAGTCTTTCATGTAACCTTCTATCAATGTATCAAATCACTCATTAAGGTGAAGGTAAAACCATAGAGTTTTCACCTCACCAAGTTGTAATCAAGGATCTCAATGATCCTCAACATGTTCTTGCAACTAGAATTGTTGATGATATTACCAAGATGTACAAGTTTTTCAACTTTGGGTCATCAACTTTTCTATCAGTTTTTGTTGCTCATAATGATGACTTGAGAAAACTTTGGCATGAGTGGTTTGGTCATCTAAACTATTTCTCATTGCAACAACTATGTAATCAACAGATGGTGACTAGTATTCCTCTTGTTTTGAACAGAGATGGTGTTTGTGCCAGTTGTGTTCTCGACAAACATCATCGGGATAGTTTTGACAAACGTGCCCCTTGGCATGCCTCGAGCCCTTTACAACTTGTTCATAGTGACTTGTGTCATCCAAATTCTTCTCCTTCTTTTTCTGGGTGCAAGAATTTCTTAACTTTCATTGATGAATTTTTCAGACGTACTTGGGTTTACTTCTTAAAACTTAAGAGCAAAGTTTTTGACAAGTTTCTGGCCTACAAGGCCTTGTAGAAAAGAAATCTGGACATCAAATTCAAAGGTTAAGAACATATAATGGAGGCGAATACATGAACAATAATTTTACAAGTTACCGCACTACACAAAGCATCCAAATGCAACACACTGTTCCATATACACCACAACAAAATGGTGTTGTTGAGAGAAAGAACTGCACATCACAAGAAATGGCTAATTGTATGATCCAATCTAAGGGATTAAGTTTAAAGTATTGGGCAGAAACCATCAACTGTGCAAATTACATAGTAAATCACATTCCCATAAAGGCTCTTAAAAATATAACACCGAAAGAAGCATAGACTAAAATTAAACATGATGAAAGTCGGTTCCGTGTATTTGGAAGTATAGCATGGGCTCACATTCCTGATGAGAAAAGGAAAACACTGCAACCTAAAAATGAGAAGTGTATATTTGTTGGTTATTATGGAGATGTCAAAGTTTACAAACTTCTTCAACCACATTCCAATGAAATTATTATTAGAAGATATTTTAAATTTGATGAAAATATCTTGGCATACGAGCCTAATTCGACGATTGTGCCTTCTTCAGTCTACAAGCCATCTTCAACATTTGTGCCTTCTTCTATTCCTATTATGGTTTCTTCTTTAGATGATGAGAGTGAGGATTAAAATCCACCTCCTCCTACTCACCTTCCTCCAGATGAGTCCATTGAACCTAAACCAACACTAGCACCAGTACTTGCTCGATGGGTTTGTTCAACACGAGAAGCAACTGGTGATCTTGTTGATGATCCTTCGGATCAATTTCAGACACGTTCTCAGTTCCAATGAGCCTCTTCTCTTTTGGCCATGCTCCAGAGACATTTGTAGAAACTTCAGGTCATCTATATTGGGATACAACAATGAATTAAGAGTATCGTTCTTTAATGGAAAAAGATACTTGGGATCTTGTACCTCTCTCGAAACGAAGAAAACTTGTCAGATGTAAATGGGTCTACATAACTAAGTATGAATTAGATGGAAGTGTTGAAAGACACAAGGTTCAATTAGTTTCCAAAGGATTTTCCCAAGTTGAAGGAATTGACTATAATGAAATCTTTTCCCCTGTAGCCAAAATGAATTCCATCTACCTTGTTCTTGCCCTTGCTGCCTCACATAAATGGGAGGTCCATCAGATGGACGTTAAATATTCCTTCTTGCATGGGGATTTGCAAGAATAAATATACATGGAACAACCTCCCAACTGTGTTTGGAATGACTCTAGCCTTGTTTGTCACCTTAAGAAATCTCTTTATGGTCTTAATCAAGCTCCATGAGCTTGGTATGCCAAAATGGACAACTTTCTTATTGACGTCAGATTTAATAGATGCGATTTTGATCCTAATACCTATACCGGGAAAGTAGGAATCCATCTCGTTATCCTTTTTATTTATTTTGATGACCTTATCCTTACTGGTAGTGACTCAAAAATTTTAAACCATGTGAAAACCAACCTGAAGAAAAAATTGAAACAACAGACTTAGGCTTTTTGCACTATTTCCTTGGCCTCCAAGTTTTGCAAACCAATGAAGGAATCTTTCTTTCCCAGTCTAAGTATGCTTGTGACCTTCTTCGTCACTTTCACATGGATGATTGTAAACCAACCCCTTCTCCCTTCCAGTCTGGAGTCAAGATTACTGCCACTTGTACTTCTCCCGAAGTTGATGCCACTTTGTACTGTCAGTTAGTTGGTAGCCTCTTATACTTGACTCATACCCGTCCTGATCTTCCCTTTGTTGTTGGTATTGTTGCCTGGTATATGCAAATACCCCATGAAAGCCATTGGAAAGAAGCTAAAAGGATACTTTAGTATGTTCAGGGTATAGTTCAGATCAAGATACGTTACAGCTAAGGAAGGACTCCTTTATTGGTTGGTTTCACTGATTCAGATTGGGTCGATGACCCTGATGTTCAGAAGTCTACTGCAGGTTATGTTTTTAGCTTTGGTTCAGGACTTGTCACTTGGGCCTATAAGAAACAACAAGCTATTGTACTTTATTTAGCAGAAGCAGAGTATCGAGTAATAGTAAATTCAAGTCAGGAAGCCTTGTGGCTTCGAGAGATCCTTTCAGAGTTTGGATTTCAGCAACAACATTCGACTAGCATTTGGTGTGAAAATCAGAGTGCCATCAAGCTCTCCAAAGACCCATTTCAACATCAACTAAACAAACACATGGATCTACACATGCACTTCATTAGAAAGCTCATTCATGATCGAATTATTGAAGTACTCTTTTTCCCTACAAAAGATCAAGTTGCAAACATTTTCACAAAGTATCTTATAGAAGAGAAGTTTTCCAAACTTTGGTATATGTTAGGAGTTAATGAAGTTGCCATTAAGAGGGGATAAGCTCTAATGCCTCCTTCCTTCTCCTATTGTGTCACTTTTGTAAATCCTTCAATCCTATCCCAAGTTGTTCTCAAGGGGGAATGTTACTTGATATTTAGACACATATGAGTTAGTTAAGATCTACTTGGTCTAATGTGTTGTTAGGTAAAAGTGTGTTTCCTTAGTATGCATTAGTATGCATTTGTAGTTATGAAATATGACGATCACGGTATGTTCCTTGTTGATTTTTCAATACGATAGGTTAAGCATGTAGTTCATTTCAATTTGCATTTGTCTTAACCATAAACAAGAATGTTGTAGCAACCAAGATCACAAGAAGAAACACCATGCACAAGAACACAAGAAGTATCCCGGGAAACCCTTCTCAACAAGGGAAGAAAACCCAACCAAATCCTTTTCTATATTCTTCAAGAGAAATAACTTAACCACCAAGAAATACCTAGCACACAAGAGGGTTCTCAAACCCTAGAAGACTAGCGCCCAAGAGAGGTGTGCACTTCTCCCAAGTAAATGAACTTGCTGAAATTTCCAAACTCACTTGAAAGATATGATTCCACAATGGGGAATCTTCCTTTACTTATATTAGACTTGTCCTATCAACAAATGTGTCTATTGGCTCAACAGGGCCGACCTCTTCTAAGTCATATACTAATAATAATAATTATTATAATTAATATTAACCAGATCAATTATCTTTTACATTTATTATTACTCATATTAAGGTGGGGCCGACCTGTACCCTTTACATGACAATTAGGGTTACAGGTAGGTTTGACTCTTGAACAATATATAACAAATGATTTGATACACCCACTAGTGCTCATCCACTAGGGGCACATCCATAGGGATGTCATAGCTCTGATTCACTGCATTACACATAAGAACCAGATCTTCACATGTTCCCCTGTTCTTGTCCACATGCACGTCCACTCTACATATATTATTTCCCACTGCCACACACATGAGAATAATATGGAGTCTTCTCGTCAACTCTGCTGCCCAGAGGAGGCTAATACATCATCTTCATTTCCGTTCACATGATGATGCACCTAGCAATTTTGGATTTCACACATTCACCTTGTGCTCAACCACATGCATGTCTAACTCAACAGATCGCCTTTCCCACTCGATGATCATCTAGAGTTCTTCTCAACTCTCCGAATGGAGGAGGTCACCTCTATGTTCCCAGTTCTGTCTCAGGTAGGAACCATGTACCCTTCTTAGGGGATTTCTCTTAGGTTTGTAAGTTGAGAGAAAGATTCACAAAGCTGCAATGATCCACACCTCATAGGTTTGTAAGATGGAGAATGTCTCACATAGATGCAATCATCAACACTCCCTCTCAACTAGGGAGGGATTTTCCACCAAGCCAAGTCTCTCACGGAAATACTTGAACTTTGTCTTGGCAAGTGGTTTGGTGAAGATATCTGCAATCTGTTCATGAGTAGAAAGATACTGCACATGTACTATCTTTCTTTGCACCATGTCTCTGATATAGTGATACTTGATTTCAATGTGTTTTGATTTGTCATGAAACACTGGGTTCTCAGAGAGCTTTACACAACTTTGGTTGTCACAATGAATAGTAGTCGGATCCATCTCATGATCAAACAAGTCTGTCAAGATTTTGTGAAGCCATACTACTTCACGAACTGCCACACTTAGTGCAATGTACTCTGCCTCTGCTGTACTTAAAGCTACAGATCTTTGTTTTCTTCTACACCAAGAAACCATGGTTGATCCTAAGGTGAAGCAACAACCTGAGGTGCTTTTTCTGTCTACTACACTTCTTGCCCAGTCTGCATCGACATATCCTTCCAAGATTAAGTCCACATTATTTTCATATATCGGGCCAATAACCAATTGTACCTTGTAAGTATCTCAATACCTGTTTTGCAACTATCCAGTGTGTATGTTTTGGTTGACTCATAAACTGGCTAAGCACATTCACTACACAACAAATGTCTAGTCTGGTGTTAACCAGATACATCAAAGATCCAATAAGTTGTTGATATAAATGTGGATCTACGTCTCCTGAATCAATGTCACTCATCTTCTTTAAATCCATTACCATTGGAGTGGGCATGGGTTTACAATCTGTCATTTTGAACTTTTTCAGTATCTCCATAGTATATTTTCCTTGACTTAGGAAAATTTCATCTGATCTCTGCCATAATTCTAGTCCCAAGAAATAATGCATTAGGCCCAAATCCTTCATTTCAAATTTGGCATTTTATGCTTGTTTACATTCATCAATGAGTCTTTCTGAACTAGTGATGAAAAGATCATCCACATATAAGACCAAAATCAAACACTCATTGCCATCAATGTGATAATATAAGTTTGGGTCAGCTGCACTTTTGTTGAAGCCCAAAATCATCAGAAATCCATCCATTTTCTTGTACCAAGCATGTGGTGCTTGTTTTAGATCATATAGGGCTTTATTCAACCTGCATACATGAGATTTTTCGTTGTGTATAATGAAACCTTCTGGCTGCTCAACATAAACTTCTTCCTCACTTTCACCATTGAGAAAAGCGATCTTTACATCCATCTGATGTAGCTTCCAACTCATGGAAGAAGCTAGTGCAATGATAGATCAGATGGAGGTATATCTGGCTATTAGTGCAAAATTATCGTAATAGTCAACTCCCTCTATTTGTGAAAACCCTCTAGCCACAAATCTTGCTTTGTATTTTTCAATGCCTCCATCAGTAGCATATTTGATTTTGTAAATCCATTTGGAAGTCACTATGGACTTTCCCTCTAGTCTTGGAACAACATCCCATACATCATTTTTTAGTATAGATTGATATTCTTTAGTCATGGAATCTTTCCATACTTGTTCACCTGAAGCTTCTCCATGATAAGTTGGCTCTGAATCAATAATGTGGGTCATGGCTGAAAGGTAGCTTGAGAATCTCTTAGGTCTCTTGCTTTCTCTGGTTGCTCCTTATGGGGCTTTATGCCCTTCTACTTATTCTAAAGTTTTTCGAGTCCAAGCAGGTATTTTATGTCCAACTGTGATGTCTTTGGGTATGTTGCTTGGGGAAATTGAATCTGTTGGAGCAACTGGGTCAACTAGAGCTATTGGATCATATGGAATAATATTTGTCTCCCTCTGAACTGCTGAAGGAGGAGGAGGTATTGTTTCACTATCAATTTCCATCCGAGATTCTTTGGATTTCTGGAAGGCTACTTCTTCTTCAAAAGTAACATATGTTCTTACTTCAATTTGTCTCTGACTGTGGATGTATATCCGATATGCTTTTGAGGATTCACTGTATCCTACAAATGTACCCTTTCTTCCTGAAGGTTCTAGTTTGGATCTCTTTTCTTTGGGTACATGAAGGTACACTGGACAACCAAATATTTTGAAGTGTCCGATCTCAAGCTTCACTTTGGTGAATGCTTCTTCTAGAGTGATGTTCTTCAGGATCAGATGAGGACTACAATTTTGAACATATACTACTGTCATACATGCTTCTGCCCATAGAGTCATAGGTAGACTCTGATAATGTATCATTTCTTTAGTTGTCTCAATGATAGTTTTGTTTTTCCTTTCAACAACCCCATTTTGTTGAGGGTTGTAAGGAACTGTGAACTCCCTCTTTATTCCTGCTTCAATACAAAAACTATAAAATTATTTTGAGGTGTATTCTCCTCCATTGTCTGATCTTAATACTTTGATTTTTCTTCTGGTCAGGTTTTCAATGTGAGCTTTGAATTCTTGAAACTTGGCAATGACTCCATCCTTGTTCTTCAGAAAGTAAATCCAAGTTTTCCTGGAGTGATCATCTATGAAGAGTACATAGTATAAGTACCCATTTAAGGATGCAACAATCATTGGCCCACATACATATGAATGTATCAAGTCCAATATTTCCTTGGATCTATTGTCACTACTAGGAAATGATCCTTTAACATTTTTGCCAAGGGAACAACCTTTGCAAACAACTTTATGCTGGATCTGGATCTCTGGTAGACTTGTTACCATTTTCCCTAGAGCTGGAAGAGATCTATAATGAATGTGAGCAAGTCTTCTATGCCATAACTCACTCAAGCTTATAGTGTCATGTAATAAGGCTTGAAATGGTTTGATGGTCAACTTGTACAAGTTGTTTTCTCTGACACCAATTACTTTGGAAGAGCTAATATGAGAGTCTCTGTGCCATGCAAGAACTCTTCCTTCTGAGAAAGTAATTTTGTAACCTTTGTCTTCCAAGGCCGAAATAGAGACAAGATTTCTCTTCATTCCAGGTAGATATAGAAATTCCTGTAGTTTAAGATGCATATTTGAATCTAGTTGGAATGTAGAAGTTCCAACTCCTCTCACATTATATCTGGCATCATCTCTAAGAACAACATGTATATGTGTCTCTTTCTCAACGAAGTGTGTTAGATGATTTCTAATACCGGTCATGTGCCTGGAGGCACCACTATCAATTATCCAAGTATTATCATTGATAGGAACCATACCTGAGAGTGATGATATGTTGATGTCTTCATTACTTTGGAGTCTTGTACCGAGCTTGCTTCCCATCATGATTTTTCTCATCTTCACAAACCCTTGTCAACTAGGCTAGAAAACCTAACGACCAGGCTAGGTTAGCACTTTTAGGTTTTGTTGGGATTATGACTGCCAACAATAAGCCTTGATAAATATGATAGCCCTGGTAAGCTAAGGAGCTTCTTTAAGAAGTTTGCAGAAATACACTTAAGAATTTTCTGCAGAATTTTGGCGAAACCCTAGAAACCCTTAGGGCCAAAAACTCGAAATGTTCAAAATTTTGATTTGAGACTTGATGGAGGTACGATGAAGGAGGCCATACCCTTCTATGTCATTTTTATCCCAAGTGTACAAGTTTTGAGTGGTGAAAGATCTCAGAAAAGGAGGTCGTAAAAAATTTCTGGAAACCCTAGGAGGGTCATACGGTTTCTACAGATGAGTGAGAGAAGGGGATGGACAATGATTGTGCAATGGGTCTTCAAGACCTATGCTCCGATACTGTGTTGAGTTTTAAATATTATAGGTTAAGCATGTAGTTCATTTCAATTTTCATTTGTCTTAACCATAAAAAAGAATGTTGCAACAACCAAGATCACAAGAAGAAACACCATGCACAAGAAGACAAGAAGTATCCTGGGAAACCCTTCTCAACAAGGGAATAAAACCTAGCCAAATCCTTTGCTATATTCTTCAAGAGAAAGACCTTCACCACCAAGAATAACTGTTATCCACATTTTTGGTTATCGAGATGATATTATGATCATGACATGGTAATAGAAGATCAAACTCTTTATTAAAGACAATTTCCAGAGAAGGTTACACTTGTCACTTTCTTCAAAATCATATTTTGGGAAAAGTTCGCAGGTTGCATATGCACTCTCCTGCGAGAAGCTTCATTTTCGCAGTCTGCTTTCATCTGGACTGCGAACTTCTCGCACTGTGTTCAAGACTAGGGTGCGAACTTGTTTATAAAGAAGGAAAATGACTAAGTTCTCGATCCTTCTAGAAGGAATCTTCTAGAAGGATGAGTTGGAGTTCGAATGGTTGGCAAAATACTGGCTTTCCAGATATCTTGGGATTATTCCCTATCCAAGTAACTACTCAATCTTCTCTTATATATTGAGAAGATTACTCATGGAAAGGGTTAAGAAGTAAGAAGCTAAAAGAAGAAGCAAGAGATTGATTGGAGAACTGGTGCAAGACTGTGTGAAGGGTTGGAGCTACA
>ML796125.1:121541-137391 GCA_009831015.1 Picea engelmannii | reverse complement strand
TGGTGAATGCATAAATGTGGGATGTGGGATTGCGGGGTATGGGGAACAAAAGGAGAGATATGAGTGACTCCTGCATCCACATTGATGAAATATGCTAAGTAATAAAAGGGGTCAATTTTACGGGTTGCGGAAATGGGTAAGTCATTTTGGAGAATGCGAAAATGCGGGATGTGGGGTTGTGGGTCTAGGGAAAAGGTAAATGGAATCAAAGGAGGGACCCTGCATACACATTTAGGAAATTGGTTAAGTATGAAAAAGGTAAAAGGTGCATTATGAATGATGTGGAAAATAAGAAAGGTATTTTTGAGTGTTGCAAGATTGTGGGTTGCGAGAATCAGATATTTGTGGGGTAATGGATTGTTTGGTCTCTCGCAACAACACTTCCACAATAAAGAAAAAATGATAAGTTTTTGGATCATCAGGTGGGGAAAATAACTAAGTATAGACTTGCAAGTTTTCATATTTGTGGACTTGGTGGTAGCCCATTCAACAACCCATATTTTTTAAGGAAAAATGGCTAAGTATAGAATATACAAGAGATAATAGAAGAAAGGAAGAAGATTAAAGATGGACCTTTATAAACTAACGTTGATCAACGAATGTAGATCAACATTCGGCTCCAACTATGGGAAAGTGACCCCCTGTGAGTTGCTGAGAATCTAGAAAGTCTTGTCCATTGGGAAAAATGGAGTCAAAATAGAAAGTTTTAGAAATGAAAAAGGCAAGGGGGAGACAAAACAAATTGATTAAGTATACACAGAGGAGTACAGATTTCAAAAGACTTTGTACAAGTTAAGAGTTGGGGATTAACAAAATAAATGCTTAAGGTATTTACCATTCATGGGAAATGCTTGAATTGTTACTTTCATGTCTTTCAATAAAAAGGAATTGAAACCAATGACCTTTTCAATATGGTATGGGCCAATCTAGAGAGCTTCAAACTTTGTATGCAAATATTTTTTTTCCTTTTCTTTATTCCATAACACAATTAGTTGATCTTTTTGAAAATCTCTTGTGGTAGTGCTCTTATCAAATTGTCTTTTGACCACTTACTGTCCCTTGCTTATGGTCATTATTGCTTGTACTCTTTGTTCTTCAAGTTGCAAAAGTTCATGGTACCTTTTCTGCAGAGGTGATAGTTCTTATGTATATTCATTGTTTATGGTAAGGACTAAGGCATTCAGTTCCAAATGTACTGGTAACCTTGCCTCTTTTCCATATACCAAGGTGTATAGGGAATGTCCAGTGTTTTCTTTTGGAGTGAGGCGGCTTGCCCAAAGTGCATCTATCAACTTCTTATGCCAATTTTTATGGTTTGTTGAAATTGTCTTCTTGAGAATCTTAATTAATGTTTTGGTCCTTGATTCAACCAGACCATTTCCTTGTGGGTAATAGTTGGATGATTGTCCCATAATGATGCCATATTCTCCACAAAAATTTGTAAACTTGGACCCGATGAAAATTTAACCATTCTCTGTTATGACTATTTTGGGACACCAAAACCGGATAGAATGTTTTCTTTTAGAAAAAGAATCAATTGTTTTGAATCAACGTTCCTTAAAGCAACAACTTCTTTCCACTTAGTAAAATATTCAATTGCAGTGATGATATAAGTGTGTCCTTACTAGATTTTGGATTTATTGGGTCGATCACATCTAGGCCCCATTATGTAAATGGTTCTTCTACCAATATAAATTATAGTGGCATTGCTTCTATTTTCATCTTCCCTGAATTATTTTGGCATGGGAGACATCTTTAAATCATCGCATAATCATATTTGAATATAGATGGCCAATAATAACTAGCTCAAATGATTCTATGAGTAGTTGCAACTGGTGAAAAATGTCCACCACAAACTCCATTATGAAAATCTTGCAATAATCTAAACATATTAATAGAATTCCATAAAAGTTTATTCAAAAAAGAACTCCTGAGACTAATACATATTGATTGGTTTTCATCTTCAAAGCTCTTATTTATTTAGAAGAAATTCCAAGAGGAAATTGGCCAGATTTGAGATAGAATATTATGTCCTTATACCATTCAAATGCTACTAGACTTGTACTCTATATGACAAAATCAGTTGTATTGGGAGAAGAAATATTTACAACTTCAATTCTAATCATGAAATTGCGTAGTCCTTTCCCCTTGACAACTTTCAAAGGCTTGGTCTCTAAATCATATTCTTGAAGCTTTGCTAACCAATTCTCCCATCTACCTTCTCTGAGTTTTTGATCGAGCAATATCTTGACAGGTGAGTGTGGCACATAAGAAATGGTATGAGTTGACAAAATATAGGTCCCAAAATGAGATATTTCCTTGACCAGGGAAAGGGCCTACTTTTCAATCATAAAGCAATTCAATTCATAGTCATGCAAGGTTTTTCTCATGAAAGCGATTGAAATTTCTTCTCCTTTTTCATTTTTTTCTCCTTTTTCATTTTTCTGAGCGAGGATGGAGGCAATAGTTTCCCCTGAAGAAAATGGATATAGTATGAAATCTCTATCAAAATTAGGACTAATGAGAACAAGAGTAGTAGTGATTGCATGTTTGATTTCTATAAAATCCTTTTGAGTTTCTGATGTCCATTCAAATTTCCGATCCTTCTTTAGTAACTTATTTATTGGCTTAACAATTATGGCATAATCTATAACAAATATTTGTACGAAATTTATCTTTCCAAAGAAATATTTTACTCCCTTATGAGATGTAGGAGGATTTAAGTCATTTATTTCCTTAATCCTTTATGGATCAATGTATATTCCTTATTTTTTCATAATATGACCCAATAATTTTCCTTATGATATAAAAAATAAACATTTTTTTGGATTCAAAGATATGAAATACATCCTATATCTTTCAAAGACCTGTCTAAGATGTTTAAAATTTCTTTCTCTTAGTTTTGAATGAACTGTCAAGTCATCCTGGTAATCTGCCGTAAATTTCCCAATCAGATCCTTAAAAGCATGATCCATTTCTCTTTGAAAAGTTGCACCTGGATTCTTTAGTCTAAATGGAATATGTTCCCCATGGTGTAATAAATGCAATCTTCAATATGTCTTCTTCAACCAAAAGGACTTGCTTGTATCCAAAAATCCATCAAGCATAGACATCAATGTAGAATCAATGACCTACTGCAATAACATCTCCATGTTTGGGAGTGGGTAGTTATCTTTGATACTAGCTCGGGTTAGATATTTGAAATCAACACAAGGAGAAATTTCTCCATTCTTTTTTATAACTGCCACAAGATTTGATAACCATTCTTAGTGTTTGATTGAAAAAATTATACCAATTCTTTTCATTTTTTCCAACTCCATTTTTAATAAGGGCTTCAATTTGGGATTTATCATTCTTAATTTTTGATTAAAATGTTTCAATCCCTCTTTGAGTGGTATAACATGTTGAAATATAGATTTGTCATATTCCTTTAAATCATCATAACTCTAAGCAAAAATGCTCTGATTTTTTTTGAAAAGAATAGTGTATTGATCTATCTCTTAAGTGGTACATCTCGTACCAAGATTTATGTATTTTGGGGAATTAGATGCATTGATGTTGATTTTCTATGTCTTTTGAACCTTTCTAATAGATGATTCCTCTATTGGGTCCATGGTCTTTGTTTTATCATCCCTTGTGAAAAGAGATTCAAGACTGACATAATTTTTTGGAAGAACAACAACACTCTGATCATGAATCTCCTTTTGATTGCTTTGGATTTCTTCTAAACACTAGATGATGTTGGGTCACGGTCTGTCAAAAATTTTTGCAATGTGCTCATCATTTTCAAAAACTTTCCAATACTATTGATTATTAAAGGTATTGAAGGTTGAAAAATTGTTTTGACATGAAAAGTATTCTGATTTTGAGAATCATCTGTATTGAAAAGGGATGCCCCCACCACCTATGAATCAATTTTTTTGTTATTTTCTCAAGGAACAAAATAAATATTAAAATAATTAAAAGAGTCTATGATTTCCCACACTCTCCTTGCATAATTCTTCGATATTTATTTTTTTATTCTATATCTTCTTTTGATGTGATTGATAACCAATGCCAAATCACCAATCACCACCAGATCTTTTACTTTCATTTGAAGGGATATGGTCAGTCCTTGGATCAATGCTTCATACTCTACTTCATTATTGGTACAAGGGAACTCTAATATGATTTCATGTGGGTAAATGTATGATTGAGGAATTTTGAACACAATACCAACTCCAATTCTAGACTTAGAGTAAGCACCATCAAATGACATTTTCCAAAAACCTTGAAAATAATTTTCTTCATTTTGCTTGGGTGAATTTAATTGCTCTGTATTGAAAAAACCATAATTCCTGATTCCAACATCTACATAGTTTTGCATCATTTCAATCTCTTTTTTCTTGAATGATACTGGTTTTCTATGTTCTTGAGGAACTTTGATCATTGTTCCATCTTTGTTTGGGGCATCATGCAACTCCTTTCATTCATTATGTATCCTCCAATCATTGATCACCAATCTCTACCTAGGACAACACTGTATGTTAGGGGAAGATCAACTACTATGATAGTGAACACCATTGTGATATGGGGTGTTGCACATATCCATGCAAACAAATATTTGATTTATCCATAGGATGAGAATTTTATGGAATCAATGGAATATATACTTTCTCCAGTTTCATAGTACTTTGTGCATTCTGTTGGCGACGGAAGTCACTCCTGGATTGCTAGCAGGAGCAGAGCCCGACGCCCATCAGTTTTATGTCACAGTGTTTTATAGATGGGGTGACCGGATGGAAGCCAACTCAAAACAATATCGTTCCAACTCCGAAACTAGGATAGGCATGCATGGGTGAATGAGGTCTTATATAAACTTCAGACAATGAGTTGTAGTATAGGGTGAACAGGCGGAATACTTTTGTAAGAGGAAAGCAGAGGTCTGTTATAAACATCGGGTCTGTAACAGGCTATAGAAGAAGACGTTCGAAGGCAATATCATCTTACATTCAAACGCAAAACCATAGAATGCAATCATGCAATAATGAACCTTTCATCATAAAATAACTGTAATGATTCGCGAGAATCAGTCAATCACGAATTCTCTGATATGAGAGGAAAACATAGATGGAAAAGGAAAACTGTTTGTCATAAAACAAGAAATCTCAAACACAGATGCACAACCATAGAACTTAGAATGGTCATTAAACTTTATAGTCGGGAGCTTTGCTCTACCAACGATAGATACAAAAATGGCGAAAATGCCTACATATACTCAAAACAACAACAACAACAAAATCGAGACGTTGCATTAAACACATTGCGTCTGCATGGCTTCTGACAATCTGCAGCTGCTGTCTCTAAATGGTCGTGCAACTTATGTCAGACGCAAACGAATTCCTAACAGTTCCGTGGGAGAACCGACGTGCCTTTAATTCGTTGCCGAACTTTCCCATTATGGTGGAGACGATGTCTAACCACCACCAACCACTTCAATAACTGCTTCATTGGGATTGAGGAGGGCCTAGCCAACTCAACACTTCTGCGACGTGAAAAACCCTTCGCGCTGCCACCTGGATCAGCTGAACGGCCTGATGAATAGGAGTGGAGGCCAGTGCAAAGGATGGGGCGCATAATGGGAGTGGTGGTGCCAAGACTATGAGGGTGAGACGAGAAGTGACGAGGTGCGGGAGATGGTTACAGGGGGAAGACACATGGTGGAAGGAAATAAGCAGAGGGGGCAAGAGATGAAATGTGATGGGCACGATAAGGCTGACGTGGAAGTGAGTGGGACAAATGGCGGGTGGTGATTGGACGATGAGGTGAAGGGGAGGGACCACATGGATCAGAAGAAGGAAGGTGGACAGGTGTCAGAGGATGAGGAAGGGCTAAAGGGAGCGAGCCCCATCGCACTGCCAGGAGGGGAACAGACGGCAAGGGGAAGGATGGTACAAAGATGACACGACAGGAAAGGGGGCCCACGTGGGTTAAAAGCAGAGCGACTGAGAAGGATGGGATTGTCCGAGCGCCGTTGATCTGGGTGCGCTGATCTCAGCCGTTGGGAAGATGTGCTCCTGATTTCGGACCCCCCCCTCCGCCTAAAGGTAGAAAGGCAGGGGGGGGGTCCAGAATTGCCTTGTGCACTGTTGATCCAGGTGCGCTGATCGTGATCATTGAAGAGGTGCACCCTCGATTCCAGACCCCCCCCCTCCGCTTAATGGTAGAAAGGCAGGGGGGCTCCGGAATCCCATGTGCATTGTTGATCCGGACGCGCGAATCTCTGCCGTCCAAAATTGCTGACCGCTTAATCACAAGCGCATTTGCATCCCGAGCTTATATTAAATGGGTTTTTCACCCACTCCTTCGCATTCTAACCCCCCTTACCGGAAATATCGCTAACATTGGCTCCATGGGGGATAAAGTCGTCCCTGTGATGCTCTAAGGACTCTTTTTGCGGATTCAGTGCCTTGTTGTTGGGCTATGGAGTCTTTTATTAAGTCAAAAATAAAAACAATATTTACAAAAAACAAAAGAGCCGACTGTGGCTCACAAAAAACATTTTTTTAAGAAACGCCCATTTACTGGGCCACCAAAAACTTCTCTGCCTTCCAGATCTTGCAACCTGTACGTGTTATTTGAAAATGCTTCAAGGATCTTGAAAGGCCCGAACCAGAGGGCATCAAACTTACTGTGCTTGCCCCTGTCCTGCCTGGGTGCATCCCATTTGAGCACCAGATCACCCTACTCAAAATCTTTCTTTCTTCTCTTCCTATCGAAGGTCTGTTTGATCTTCTGTTGATGATCGTGGGCCCTGTTCATGACATGTTCCCTGATCTGCTGTATTTCCACCATCTGATGAATCCTTCTGACCATATGGTCAGGCTCTCCTTCAATATCCTGGAGGAATTTCGCCACAGATAAAGCGAGCTAAGTGGGGAAAATAGCCTCTGTTCCATAAAAAAGTTGAAAGGGTGATATGCCCAGGGACTTCTTTGTTGTCACTCGATCAACCCATAACGCAAATTTGAGCTTCGAATCCTAGGCCCTTTTATTGTCTTCCAGTAATTTCTTAATGAGCTTGATCAGGATTTTATTGGAATACTCTGCCAGTCCATTTCCCTGAGGATAATAGGGAGTAGAGTGAATCCGTGAAATCTCAAACTGTTCACAGAACTTGACCAGAGGCTCAGACTAGAAAGGGGTGGCGTTGTCAGTGACAATTTTGCTAGGACAGCCAAATCTGGCTATGATATCTTCTAGGAAGCTGATAATTACTTTGTGAGAAGTGCTCCTGGTGGGGACAACTTCTATCCATTTGGTGAAATAGTCTATCGCAGTCAGGATCCATCGGTGCTGTCCACTTGAGGGCGGGTGATTTTCCCCAATGAAGTCCAATCCCCACTACTAAAAGGGTGTTGAAACTACTACAGGCTTTAATGGCAGAGATTTGAGCTGCTGCTTCCCTGAGAACTTCTGGCATTTGATGCAAGCTCTTATTTCCCTGCAGATATCAGGGAATAAAGTGGGCCAGTAGTACCCATCTCGGAGGATATTATGGGCTGTGGTCTTCCAAAAATGATGACCCCCACAAAGGCCACTGTGGAAATCAAATGCAACCTGTTGGGCTTCTTGTGGGTCCAGACACCTTAAAAATACCCCCAAAGGGTCTTTCCAGTACAAGGTTTGGTCAATGAGGCAATATCTGACTGCCTTGAGCTTTAGGGCTCTTGCCTTGCTTTTTTCCATGCCATCAGGAGGCCTCAATTCTTGCAGAAAGTACAAGATATCCTTGTACCAGGAGCATGATGCTAGTGATAAAGCACCTTGGGAACTCTTGTTGGATGACTCAGCTTGCTCACTGACGAAGCTAATCCCTAGAGCCTTGCAATTGGATTCAACCAGCAGCTTGGCTAAACCTTGCCCCTTTATCAACTTGGTGGGCTTAATCTCCAGGTCAAACTCTAAGATCTTGGCGATCCATTTACCTCTTTTCCTGTCTATGTCAGGTTGTATAAGAATGTCCTTCACAGAGGCTGAAGGAACATAAGCAGTGATTTTTGAGTGCAAGACATATACTCTGAAAGCTTTGAGAGCCTTTACTAAGGCATATGTCTGCTTCTCCATGATCTCGTATCGGACTTCTGCATCCCTCAATGCCTTGCTAAAGAACAAAATGGGTTGTTCTTGACCTTCCTCATTTCTCTGCAACAAGACCGCTGCTACTGTATCATAAGAGGCAAAAGAAAAAATCAGGAAATCTCTGGAATAATCAGGACTGATTAGCACAGGTGCCTCAGTCAATGATTTCTTTATTAGGATGAAATATTCCCGTGATTCAGCAGTCCATCTGACTTCATTTCCCTTTCGGAGCATGGATGTGATGGGTTTCACCAGCTCAGCAAAATTTGAGACAAATCTCCTCAGAAAATTAATCTTCCCTAAAAAATCTTGAATCTCCTTCTTAGATCTGAGAAGTGATAAGGTCTAAATTGCTTCTACCCTACTAGGATCAATCCTCACTCCCTCTGCTGATTCTATATGGCCTAACAACTTTCCTTCCTCCATAGCAAACACAGATTTCTTGGTATTTAGGGAAAGACCAAACCTGCGACACTTTGAAAAAACCTTTCTCAGGTGGCAACAGTGTTCTTTGTCAAACCTGGAGAAGACTGTTATGTTATCTAGATAGATCACCACAAACTTATCTTTCTCCCCGATGAAGGCTATGTCCATGGCTCGCTGAAATGTTGCCCCTGCATTCATCAATCCAAAAGGCATTTTGGCATACATGAATGTGCCCCAAGGAGTGGTGAAAGCTGTTTTTTCTCTGTCCTCAGGCATGACTGATATTTGATTATACCCTGAAAACCCATCAATCATGGATATCCTAGCTGCTCCAGTCACCTTCTGCAATATGTGTTCCATGTTGGGTAGGGGATAATTGTCTTTTCTTGAGCTTCTGTTCAGGTTCCTGAAATCAACACAGAGCCTGATTTCTCCGCTCTTCTTCCTTACTGGGACCAAGTTGGCCACCCACTCGGAATATCTCAAGGGGACAATGATTTGCGCATCCAATTTTTTTTTCACTTCTTTCTCCATGATAGGTAGCAACATGGGATTTATCTGTCTCATCTTTTGCCTGAACGGCTTAACTTCTTCCTTCAGTGGGATCTTGTGCTCAATGACAAATGTGTCATAAGTTTTCAGGTCTTCGTATGTCCACGCAAACACATCGGCAAACTCCTTCAGCAACTCAATATATTCGGCCTGCTGTCCTCTGTTTAGACTGCTAGACAACTTAACGAACCTAGGCTCCTCTTGCGAACCAATGTTGCATTCGGTTGCACTGGCATCTTCATTCGAGACCCTGCCTTTTACTGGCACGTCGTTCCATCGAACAATCTTTCTAAAGGGATGAGTCCTCTCTGAATGTGATTGCTGGGCAACTGGATGATCTGGTGATTCACGATCTTATTTAAAAACACCCCCAGACGAGGGTCATCTTCCAAGTTGGGATCTTGGTCAATGTGCAACGCAGAAAATTCGTCCACGGATTGTAGAAACCTTTCAATTTCTAGATCATCTTCAAACACCTTCCAATGTTTGACATTGTCAAGTATAGAGGGCCTGTATTTTATCTCAACATCAATTTTTACCCCAGGCGACAGAGGATGCTTGAGCGAACTAGCTGACACGACTAGAGAGTCGGCTAGAGTATTTCCCCCCCTCAGAATGAAAGAAATGTTAAAAGCCAAGAAGAAATTATTCATCAGGTCCCATACCTCATTTCTGTAATTTCTGAGTCGGGGATTATTGGCATGAGAAGCCTTTCTTATTTGCTGAATAATCAACTCAGCATCTCCAAATATCTCTATCTCTTTGATTCCCATTTCCTTGGCAGACCTCATGCCCAGAATAAGAGCTTCATACTCTGCCACATTGTTGGTGGTTTCGAATTCCAACTTGTATGAAAGGGATATGGTCTCTCGACAAGGTGATATAAAAACCACCCCAGCGCCAGCGCCTTCGACAGAAGAAGCTCCGTTGAAAAATATCTTCCACATGGAAGGGGCTGGAGGGAACTCCGGATAGTCAAGACTGGGCTGCTTTCGGATTTGGCCAGACTCTTCAGGAGCATCAGTGAGCTGCAATAGGCTAGACCCCAAATCGGTGTCAATTGCAAAGATCAGGTGATTGGTGGGGTTCGCTTCATCACTGACAATGTAAGCCAACCGAGCTTCTCTGTACAACCTCCTTTGCTCCCCTCTGAAAACCAGAATGGTGGCATACGTGAGATCCATCTGCAACGTTCCCCTGAGTTTTTTAATCCACGATCTAGAAAACAACATGCCAAATTTGGGGGGAACGTCAGCTACCACAATATCCATGACCACACTTTTCATGGGCAGCTGAAACAAAGAAACCACCAGGTCTTTGATGACTCCTAGACACTGCACCCTCCTTGAATCGAAAGAGTACAAATCATGATAAGTCTTTGTCACTTCCAGTCCCAATTCTTCCATAACTATCTTGGGCATAAGGTTATGAGAAGCCCCTGAATCCATGAGGCAATTATGCAACACTTTATCATGTATATTCAGGGATGTGTAGAAGGGAGGGGATGAGTCATCTCTGTCTTCTACCATGGGCCCTAGGATGACAGTTGTCTTCTCGTCTTGAAGGTTTACTGATTCAGAGGGAAGTTGGGGGGACTCAGATTGTAGCAGCTTGGAGAGGGATCTTTTGAAGTCTTCATTTTTAACTAGCTCAGAGATGGGGACGGGGATCCTGATCTTTTGAATTTCATGCTCAAAATTAAAAAAGGAAACAAGCTTAGGAGCTTCCCTTACCTCATCGACAGGTTCTTTGGCTGCTGAAAAAACACTCTGAGCTTTCTTTTCTTTAGTTGTGGTTATTGCGGCTTTAGTAGACCTATCTGCTATGAGGGTCTGATCTTGGACGTCCAAGTACCCTTCTTTCTTTCTTGACCTGAGATTGTATCTGTTAGAAGTGTGGCCGACCCTCTCTCCCTTTCCTAACTCATGGATCTGAATGTTCATCAGGGATTTTTCGTATGCAGACTAAGTCAAATGGGGAAAAGGAGGGGCTTCCTCAACACAATGAATTTTAGGGTCGAATTCTTCTATCTCCTCTCCTTCCTCATGAGTAACCAGGTTATTTTGGAGAGGGGCTTGAATCCTTTGATCCTCTCTGTCTTTTCTCCTTTGTTCCCTTAGGAAGGCGTATGGTCCATTGTTATTAGGTCTCCTGAAACCTCTATTATCAACATTCTAGGGATTTATGTACATGGGCTTCCCTTCTAACTCCCACTTCTCTATTCTGGCATAAAGTGATTTTAGTGCTTTAGCTGTTTCGTCTGTCTGATGGGGTAGGGGAGAGGAATTGGATGGGGAGACTTCAGGCCTTTTCTTAGATGTGTTTCTATCAGCAGCGTTCCTGAGTCGGTCAACAACCAATATGTTAGATTCTACTTCCACGGCTGCATCCTGCATGTGGGCCAAGGTAGTGGCTCTTCTCTCTCTCAGCAGTAGGCAGAAATCAGGATCAAAAGCGCTAGCATAAGTGATCTTAGCCGAGGCTTCTGAGGGATTTATCTCAGCGGGAATTTTATTATACATTTTATTGAATCTCTTGGAGAAGTTAGAGATAGACTCTCCTTCTTTTCTCTTCAAAGACCCAAACTCTGTCATATAATACATGAAATCTTTTTGATCTCCCCATTGCCTCAAAAAGGCATTGTCTAATGCTTCGATCCCATCAATAGATCCAGGAGGCAGGGCCTTGAACCACTTTCTAGCCTCACCTTAGAGGCTATGAACAAAAATCCTCATCCATACGTCTGCATGCATGATGACATTATCATCTGTGAAACTGTAAAAGGCTTCTATGTGCTCATCTACAGTTACGTCCCCCTCACCCGTGAACTTGGGTAGTTGCTTGAGGTAACCATCTGCCGGGAGGGAATTGAGGGGCTGAGGTAACACAAGGGGAGCATGCCTAGTGGCTATAATAGCCTCCATTCTAGTCATAGGGGGATTAGCACCAGCCATAGGAATATTAGGTGGAGGAGAACTTGGAGAAGAAGGAGGTCGTGAAGGGGTTGCGGGAATTGAGTCCCGAAGTGGAGTGGGAAACAAGAGAGGGTTTAAGGAGAAGACTAACGAGATCAAGTCAACAGACACTCCTCTTTGAGAAGGAGTGGGGAATTCTCTTGTAATCCTGGGTCTACGCCAAGGAACAACTTCAGAGGAGAGGGGAGTGACAAGAACTTCTCCTTCCAATCCCAGACTAGGAGGAGAAAACTCAGCAGGAACACTCCCAAAATTCAAGAAACGGGAAACCTCTGAAGGAGGTCTATTAAGAAACTAAGGAGGAGAAAAATGAGTTCTTACAGAAGGAGATGGGGAAATACATGGTTCAGCAATGAAAATTTCTTCTACAGAGCTCTTTCCTCTTCTGAGAACCGCCTCTGGGTCAGCTTCAGGTGTAGCTAGAGGCAGCTGTGGATGTGACCGCGTATGTCTGCCTCTGGAAGCCACAGTTAAAACAACGGGTTCGCTCCAGTGGAGTTGTCACAATGGATTCTCCAGGTGCACAGTAGAAATATTCAAGTTCTGATATTTGATGCACCTTCAAAATCAATTGATCGTTGTTGTTCAATCCTGGAGAAAATATTCAACTTTGTCCTCGGCAACGGCACTAGAAATGTTGGCGACAGAAGTCACTCCTGAATTGCTAGCAGGAGCAGAGCCCGATGCCCATCAGTTTTATGTCACAGTGTTTTATAGATGGGGTGACCGAATGGAAGCCAACTCGAAACAATATCGTTCCAACTCCGAAACTAGGCTAGGCATGCATGGGTGAATGAGGTCTTATATAAACTTCAGACAGTGAGTTGTAGTATAGGGTGAACAGGCGGAAGACTTTTGTAAGAGGAAAGCAGAGGTCTGTTATAAACATCAGGTCTGTAACAGGTTGTAGAAGAAGACGTTCGAAGGCAATATCATCTTACATTCAAACGCAAAACCAGAGAATGAAATCATGCAATAATGAACCTTTCATCATAACATAACTGCAATGATTCGCGAGAATCAGTCAATCACGAATTATCTGATATGAGAGGAAAACATAGATGGAAAAGGAAAACTGTTTGTCATAAAACAAGAAATCTCAAACACAGATGCACAACCATAGAACTTAGAATGGTCATTAAAACTTTACAGTCGGGAGCTTTGCTCTACCATCGATAGATACAAAAATGGCGAAAATGCCTACATATACTCAAAACAACAACAACAACAAAATCGAGACGCTACATTAAACACATTGCGTCTACATGGCTTCTGACAATCTGCAGCTGCCATCTCTAAATGGTCGTGCAACTTATGGCAGACGCAAATGAATTCCTGGCAGTTCCATGGGCGAACCGACGTGCCTTTAATTCGTTGCCGAACTTTCCCATTATGGTGGAGGCGATGTCTAACCACCACCAACCGCTTCAATAACTACTTCATTGGGATTGAGGAGGGCCCGACCAACTCATCACTTCTACGATGTGGAAAACCCTTTACGCTGCCACCTGGATCAGCTGAACGGCCTGACGAATAGGAGTGGAGGCCAGCGCGAAGGATGGGGCGCATAATGGAAGTGGTGGTGCCAAGACCATGAGGGTGAGATGACAAGTGACGAGGTGCGGGAGATGGTTACAGGGGGAAGACACATGGCAGAAGGAAATAAGCGGAGGGGGCAGGAGATGAAATGTGATGGGCACAATAAGGATGACGTGGAAGTGAGCGAGACAAATGGCGGGTGGTGATTGGACGATGAGGTGGAGGGGAGGGACCACATGGATCAGAAGAAGGAAGGTAGACAGGTGTCGGAGGATGAGGAAGGGCTAGAGGGAGCGAGCCCCATCGCACTGCCAGGAGGGGAACAAACGGCAAGGGGAAGGATGGTACAAAGATGACACGACAGGAAAGGGGGCCCACGCGGCTTAAAAGTAGAGCAGCTGAGAAGGATCGGATTGTCCGAGCACCGTTGATCTGGGCGCGCTGATCTCGGCCGTTGGGAAGATGTGCGCCTGATTCCGGACCCGCCCCCTCCGCCTAAAGGTAGAAAGGCGGGGGGGGTCCAGAATTGCCTTGTGCACCGTTGATCCGGGCACGCTAATCGTGATCATTGAAGAGGTGCACCCTCGATTCCGGACCCCCCCCCTCCACTTAAAGGTAGAAAGGCAGGGGGGCTCCAGAATCCCATGTGCGCCATTGATCCGGACGCGTGAATCTCTGCCGTCCAAAATTGTTGACCGCTTAACCACAAGCACATTTGCGTCCCGAGCTTATAGTAAATGGGGTTTTCACCCACTCCTTCTCATTCTAACCCCCCTTACTGGAAATATCACTAACACATTCCATTCCAAGAGTTTCCATTACAGGTAGTGACATGATATTGTTAGTAGCTCCACTATCAACTAGACAATTGTGTAATGTAAAGTCATGATTATCTAAATGTATATAAAATGGTGGAACCTTGCCTCTTGGGATTGCTGGCATGATATTTTTTTTGTTGTCTTGTGTTTATCACAACTACCTCTATTCTTGGATTTGTATCATCCAAAACCTTTAAAAGATTCTCTCTTTGTTGAGGTATCTTAACTACCTCCATGAATGGAAAAGTAATTCAAATCTTAGTTAACTCATCAACCACATTATAATTCATTTGCAGTGGTGTATTTGTCTGACTAAAAACTGGTTGTTGTTTTGTTGGCTCTAGAACATTGACCTTTTCTTTTTCTTTTTCTGGTTGTTCCTTTGTCTTGAACTTATTTGCTTGAGTTCTTGTTTTAACAACATTGTCTTTTGAATATTCACAATCTTATTATTCATCAAAAATATGAAAATATGGTGAAATTTATTCGATTTGGACTCATTCCAAGACTTCATCTTGATCATTGATTGTTTGATCAAAAGTGTAACATCCTTCTCTGGTGCACTGAGTGAACTTATTCTTTGAGGACACTTGCTTGCAAGTGATCCGGATTATTATGCTATTAAAACCTTTGATCTTGATTATGAGGCATTATGGGTTGATGACATGTTGTTTTACTACATCGACATAGACATGTGCCATTGACTCAGTTTTACTGTGTGTGTAGGGTTTTGGACCTTGAGGATACAGAGGCATCGATGGAACCCCTTGGACTCCGGATCGAGTCAGGAAGTGTGCCATTGGGGTTTTATTTTTTTACTGTGATATTAGTGCATCTGATTAGATGATATGATGTGGATATGTTCTGACATGATTTGTTGATGATGCAGGCTAATGATAGCTTGCCGACCAGACTCACATATGGAGTAAAGGGGTCACACATGACTACCAGAGATGTTGAGGGAGAGGTGTGGACAATAGCCCTGCCACAGCCTACTAGCACTCCCGCCGTGGCTCGAACTGCAGGTTAACGATTACCTAGTTCAAGAGGACCCACAATGCCGTGAGGGAAGTCTGCGACAGTCGCTCACGATGATTCTAAGAGGCACACAATAAGGTGGGGGCATTATTCCTTAGAAGCCCTTAGTCTCCCACAAGTTCACCTGGTGGAGTGTTGACTCCAGGGTTTATTGATGTCTACCAATCAGTCAAGAGGCGAGTGGCACCCTTGGAGCACGTAGTGCGTCCTGAAGGGCATGTCGCGCAAGGGAACAAATGAGGTGAGTGGCACCCTTGGAGCACCTAGTGAAGGGCACGTCGCATTGATGATGATAGACGATGAACCTAAATGGCCCTAAGACAAATAACATGTTAAGAAATTTTTAAAACAATTTCCCTAATTAATTGTCATCCAGTACAA
>ML796125.1:90042-104142 GCA_009831015.1 Picea engelmannii | reverse complement strand
TTTAAGGATAAAAAGGGGAAAAAGGGGTTAAATTCCACAATTGCCTTTTTGAGCTCTAATAAAAGGGGAAAGAGGGAAAATAAAATAAAATAGGAAACTAGGGAAATGAGGTAATGTAAAAAGGAAAAAGGGGAACTTAAGGGAAAAAGTGGGAAGTCAACTTAGTAAGGAATCAACATTTAAGAGCTTTCTAATTTTACACTGAATTTAGCAATTTCATAATAGGGAAAGCCTTTAAAACCTGTAAGGGAATCTAGGGACACCTAGGAGTGATTCTAGGAGTAACTCTAGGTGGGTGAGGGAAATAAAGATATTTACTTAATTAAAGAAATTAATTAATGGAGGAATGTAGGGGATGAGGGACACTTGTACGGACAAGAAATTTTAGGAAATTTATTTTTAAAACTTTAATTAAATGAGATTTTAGGAAAGAAAGGAGGTTCAAAACTCTATAAAAGAAAGGGAGGAGAAGAAAGAATGGGATCTTCTGTTTGTGTAATGTTACGCTGCATAAATAGTGACTTGACTGATTCACTTGTGGGGAGTTCGGATACCCATCTTGGAGAAGAGTGGTAGCTTGGCCTTGCGAGGCGAGCCGGGAGCTAGACGAGACCTTTGGATAGGGTGTGTGGCCCCTTTGCGGCTTGGGGGTCTAAGGGGGAAGAAGAGTACCCCTAGCATTGGCTGGGAGGTACCGGTGTAGTCTCGACGTTCGGCAAGAGGGAGTTGCACGGAGCGCACGGACGTCACTTGAAGCAGGCGAATAGGCAACGGTACATTTTTTTTGGTTGAATGATAGAATGTTGTAGAATGTATGTTTTAGATCTGTAGGTGTATTGGGTAGGTAAATGGCTTGTCTAGTTTTATGACTGAGATTTTTAGCCTGGCTGAATGATTGGTTGATTGATTTCTGTGACCTTCGTCTTCTCGCATGTCGTGACCGCCCTGTGGTGTTTGATTGTGACCCTTGCGATTGTTTCCTTCATTCCTAGCATGCTAGTGCTCACCTAAGCAGTCGTCCAGGAGCTTGATCTACGGTCATCTTCTTAGCGTTAAAAGACCTATGAATCTCAACGCCCTGCTTTTCTGTGTGAGGATGGTGAAGCAAAGGACAAACTCATCCGTCTACCCCTGTTGTTGTCCCTGACAGTGACATCACACGCCTTGATGTGTTTTATTAACCTCAAAATTGAGTAGTGGGCATAGCCCTTCCTTTCACTGTGCACTTTTACATCGCTAGATTTTCTCTGCGTGGGGGCTAATAAAACCTCGACTGTCATTTCAATGACCTTCCTTGGACCATTGCACTGCGCTCACCATGCTCTTCGTTTTTTTTTACATTTTTGTCTGCTTCTCATGTATGAAGGGATAATTTAGCTCTGTATTGATGTTTTCTGGCAGTTTAAGTTTGCGCTGATACCATTTCTGGTGAATTAAAATGTGATTATTTTACTCCTGGCCTGCGGATCTCGTTCTTCAATCTGTATTATTTAATAGGCGGAACTATTGTGAGTTGAAAACGAATAGTGACAACCGTGCCTTTCTCGTACTCTGTATCCTTTTGAATTTTCACTGGTTGAGAGTTACCATTGGTTACTTCGCTCCCAGACCGAGTTGACTACCTTGACTGTGTTTTTTTCCTTGCTGTCACGATTTTCTGGATTAAACCTAGAGCCATTCTATTATTTAAATTAATCAAATTATTAAGTTGAAATCGCAGCGAACTGGATGATTAGCTCAGGTAAACTTAGAATTTTTTTTTTACGACGTGAATTAAATAGGATAAATTCTTACTGTATTAATGAAGTTTCTAGTGGGAGTATTGCTCGTAAATTCATGTTAGCGCATCCTTAAAACAACGGTAAGACTGGATTGGTTACTTTGGTTTTAGAAAACTTATTAATTGCGTTGGGCTCTGAAGAACTAGATCCTTGACGGTTCTGGTTGGACCCCTCACCTCATAAATTCGTTAAAGGATGTGTGTCCTATAACTAGGCGCATAGTGACACCTGATCGATACAATCACCACAAGTAAACGCTTCTAAATTTTTTATTGGAATGGCACACTCAGAAAATTTTAATGATGGAATCACCGTGAACTCAATGTCATCCCAACAATCCTCGAATGGGAAATCCAGCTTAGTAGATGACAGTGGATGGGTTGATAAAACCTCTCAATCTGTTTTAATGAATGCTCGGGCCGCTCATTTTAGTATTATAATACAGGGTACACGGGTCCCTTCACGTGTTTCCCTAACTCTGACAGCGATAGGTATTTTAGACAACAATACCAATTGACACCCTTAGCCTTAAGATCCCTATTATCTATTCTCATAGATAGACTTTTATTTGATAACAGGCTTAACATACAACGTGTTCACATTGATGTTGCTCATACTGTAGATGGCACACTACAAACTAATATCGTTACTGATGTTGAATATTAGCGCAATAATGATTTGGGACCACTGTTATGTTTATTGGTTAAATGGATTAATGAAGTTGTGTTGATTGTACTTGAGATTAAACAGTTTCGCAAGTTACTGACTAATAGTCGTGAGGCTTTCTAGATGGATAGGATATTTGTTAGTATTTGCCATGTTATTAAATGTCGTGTTATTGTTTCATTAATTACCATTTAGTAGCCTCTACCTCATCTTAGTTAATGCTTCATTTAATTATAAATGGCCAGGAGATGGAGATATGGGTTGACTAAGAAATTGTTGACAGGATGAGACTATTTAACATTAGCAATAACAGCAACAACCATCCACTTTATTTGGTTGAACACAACAACTACCTTTTTGTTAGTAGTTAAAAGTAGCAATCTACTTATTTTCATAAAAGCAATCTACCTTATGTCAGTTAACAATTCTTAAACGACAATTGCCTTAATCTAGTTAGCGTTTAAAAAAAAGGGAAACAACATGCTATTTTATTTAGTAATGTTGCAATGAATGATTAAAGGCCTCCTAGGATTGAGATTAATTACTTAATTTAAAAGTGAAGAAGTTATAGAAGAATCAAGTGATTTAATTATTGAGGATCACACAAATTGAATACTACCAACAACTATCTCTTAAGGGTATTATTGAAGTTTCAAGGAGAATGGTGACCTTAGTAATAGACTATTACAATGTAAAGTTGATAACACTTTATATATATCTAGCATTAATGTACATACCTATTATATCTATTTCAACGTGTGACTTCTCTTTATTGCTATTAGGAATGATTTCATTAATTTCGCATAAAGGATGCTTAATGTAAGTGTTGTTAAAGTTCATGTATTTCTTAAGAAGATGGAGTTTTTATTAGTTCTCATAATGAATTTATAACTATAGCTTCTCTTCACATACCCCTAGGAGATTTCCTATATAGTCAAGTTGCATGAGATTATAATGTATACCGCTCTTTATGAATCCTTACGAGATGACTTTTTGCTCATTTACACTCTTTGTTGACTTATCATTTTTAGTTGGGTCTGCTTGTGTCGGGAAGGATGTAGATGCCTCCTTGTTCCTTAGAACAGTCGCCAGCCCTGAGACCTTAAATGGTCAAAATCGATGAGAACCTGGGCTTGAGCGTTTCTTATGTGTCCTGGAGGTCCTAACCATTGCAGGGTAGGACAAACGAGTAGTCATTCTTATTTGTCAGTTGATGTCATCCAGTGCTTCCAGTTACTAATGTTATTCTTTGGTCGTTATGTTGTTGATTGTGAGTTGCTTGCGTCAGGTACGTGTTGTGTGGTGACGTTGAGTATATTGTCTTTTACCCTTGTACACACGCACACAAAATAAAAATAAAAATTGCACTTGTTATGAGAGGTTTGTTGTCATGAGGAAACGGGAGGTTCGTTACAAAAAGGATCATTGTTTTGCACACAATTTTCTTCTTCTACAATTTCTTCTAGCACAACAACATTTGGATTTGGGACTCTGGGTGCTCTTGGTCTATGATCTTCAATTATTTTCTCTCTATCGTTTCTCCCTCTTAGATTAGGTAATTGATCTCTCATATTTTTATGTGCCGGAATGAGATTCTCACTCCTCTTGAGTCCAGTGATTTCATTCTACATTTGTTGAATAGTCCTACTCATTTGAGCAATTTCTATTTTTTGTCTAGTCTCTTAAGCAACTTCAAGATCATTTCTCACATTTGGGGGTAGGACTTGAATAATACCTCCTCCAATTGCTCGACCTTTATTAATTATTGAGGTGGAATATCCCTGAGATGACAATGCCATATTTGTCATCTGTCTTTGCACTTTTCCAAGAATAATCTTTGGATCAACATTTGTTTCTAGCATGCATTATTCCATTTCTGTTGCTTTTTGGATTGCTTCATTTAATGTATTTATTTGTGCAGCTCTTATTTCATAGTTGACATTTGAAGGCGTGACATTATTATAACATCCAAATGTAATAGGTTCATTTGGACGATTTTCTTAAGGAATTTGATTCAAATTCTTGAAGAAATGTAAGTTAAAATCTCTGATTCTTTCACCCTTTTGAAGATGGATTGGGGGTGAATTGAGTAAGTAGAGTATGATATGCAATAGGATGTGCATATATAGTCATGAACATATATTTTATATCATCAAATGAGCCAATTGATTGAGTTGGGAAAGAAAGATAGTATTCATAGGATGGGCCTATCAGAGTTTGAAGAAAAACTCTGACCATTACATCATCATGTTCAATCAAATGAATATAAAAAATACTAAGAAACAAATCCATATGTTTTAGAGGATCCATAATCCCATCACCTTATATTATAGGTAAAATTCCTTGAGGAAGAGATGGCAATTGATGCTTCTCTCCCCATAAATTGAGTGGACTCGTTCTAGCTCTTCTTCTTGGGTTTATTTGTCTTTAATTTCTTTCTCTTTCATCATTAAGAACTTCATTTCTTTGTTCTTCTCGATCACCCATGGTTGCAATGCTTCTGACTTCAGAGGTTGAACCTTGGGTTTCTTGATAAATCTCAAGTTTCTTACTTTTAGTCCTTTTTAATGGACCTTTATATGATTCCATTTTTTATTGTTATCTTTTTTGTCTCAAGACTATGATAATTTCTTATTCTTGAGCAAGATTTTCCCACATTCTTTCAAGTTCTTCATGACTTTTTTATTTTGTTAGGGCTAGGTCATACAACTGATGTAGAACACTTCCTTGATTTCCGATCCCAACTTGTAATTTAGGTTGGTTAGACTTTTGTTGAGTCATTTGAATTTCTGGTCCATGGAACCAACCTTCTGTTTGTTCCCCAACGGAGTCATAAAAAATGTTGATCTACAATTCTGTATTACATTCTTTAAGATAAAATCATGAGGATAAGTCCCCTTGCATTTTTAAAGAGGTGGCACTCCTCTATTTCTTAACAATGTGAAAGAATATAAAAAGATGCTTGAGAGAGGACCAAGCTTATTCTTGAAATACATATTCATATGCAAATAGTACCAGGCAAAGGACCAGGTATCTTACAAAAAGTAATTATTCACACTATAATACAAAACTATAAACCAAAATAGTATAAAGTCTCATAGGACGACATTTCCATCATCACATTGATCAAAGTAAGACACATTATTAAACACAAAGAAGAAAAATAAGGACTACATATGACAGAGCACTTTAAACAATCATTCCATTAAAGTGCAAAAATATTTAGATAGACACACATTTGAAATCTCATGCTTAGAACTTAAAGTCTGAGAAATCATTAATGTTATGTCTCGAATAGTTCTATGGGAACCTCAAAAAATAATAGATGTATTTGTAAAAGTAAACAATAATGTATGAGATTTCATTAAAACTAAATTGTGTTTTCCCTTCAGGACTGGGATGGGGCTCCCACTGACCATAAAATAAAAGAGAGACCTGGAAGACAAAAATAAAGCAATCAAGGATTAGGCTTTGGTTTTCACATATTCTGGGAACAAAAAATGCAAAATGGCTATTGACTGAGGAATAAAAAGTAGTGAAAGAAAGAACAAGGCGACTACTTGACTTACTATGATGGACATTCTAAACCATTATTTGCTTGTTGTGGCATCTCTTGTAGGCTGTTGTTGTGCTGGAGGTGGCATAATTGAATTGAAGGAATAATTCATACTTGTGAATTATGAATAATGTCTAAAGTATATAATTGCACAGATGCAATGAAGTAAACCAAGCTTAATGTTTATGTATGAGTGAAATATGAGGATAAGGATAGATATTAGGGATGAGGATCTCATGGATTGAGTTGAGATATTTAAGGAGATATTGTGGAGATAGTTATGGAGATGGTTGAACAAACACTCCTATTATGACATGGTTGTTATGGTCACCTATTCTTATATAAGGGACCTCATTGTACTCTATTTTATCATGAGAGAATTATAGATCAATACAATGTAAGGTTTCAGGAGTTGCAATATATTGGTGTTCTTGTAGGTTAATTTGTGTGTGTATATTTTTTCATGGCTTCTCTTTAAAACCAACATGAATTAACAATTTCTTGTTGATTTGTTTTGGTTATTTTAACCAAGGACTTCTTTAACCATTGTTCAATGTACTCCCTCATTGAAGCAACCGTTATATCATGTTTGGTTTTGGTTTCAAATAACTCATTCTCTAGTTCTCTTAAATCAAGTCTCAACTGATGGGGTGTGTCCTCAACGTATTCATTCTTGTTCACATATCAGACTAACCATATTTCTATTTCTTCTTCATAGAACTCAATTGAATCACTAAATTCATTTTCCCAAGCAACTTTTAAGGCTTCCAATTGCTCTTGTAATTGCTCCCTTGATAAAAGTATTGTATTCATAATTAAATGTGGGACCTTTAATTCTTTATTCAAATTAATAAGTTTTAAGAATATATCACCTCTTTTAATGTTAATGATATCACACTTAGAAAACAATTCCCTTAATCATTTAATTTTGTTTAGCCAACAAGCATTGATTTTTTTCATGCGAGTCTTAGAGGGAAGGTTTTTATATCTTCTGTGTAGCTCACTTAAACTTGAAACCTTCACCGCAAACATACCCACTACTTCCTTGTAGAAACCTTCATTATTTTCCAAATATTTTTAGAGATACTCTTTGAAGTGTAAAACCCGTGTTGAGAAAGTAGTTAAGCTTTGTGCTAATTCCCATATCTCAAGGATTAAGGATATTCTTTTCTTAATACTATCTCCAATGTATTTTCTTATAGCCACTAGTAAACTCAATGAACTTTCTAATCTAGAACTGGTTTCTAGTACATCTTCAAGACTGCACATTGGTTGTATTGCAGTGATGGGATCGACAAATAAAGGTTTTGGAATCAGAGATTTTTCTAATTTCTTTATTTTTTCTTTTTCTATATCACAAATAGACTCCATCAAGGCTTCTCTAGTTGCATAATTAAATTGTACGATTTTTAAGGGTGGAACCCCATGAAAGTTGATCTTTGATTTCCACTTTTCTAAAACCTTTTTATTTTTCAAGCTCACTTTTTCAATTAACAATTTTTTGGAATTTTTATGGTAGGGTGTGTGGTGAAAAGTGACAGACTCTTCTTCAAATATCTCTATCTCTTGAGAGGCCAGTTCTTAAAAAATAACCCTTGTTTCAATCATCCTTTGTTTTTCTCTACTTGGCTCTTCTATCACATCATCAACTTCCATATCTTTGGGACTCCCTTAAATTCCAGGTAATTCTTGTCCCTCTTTTTGAACTTCTCTTTTTCTTTTTGTGGAAGTATGAACAATGTGAGGTTTTTCAATCGTCTTCTTAGTAGGGTCATTGTCTCCACCATCATCTGAGTTTTCAGTGGATGACCTTCTTTGTTATTGACCAATACTTCAAGGTTTGATATTTTCCGAGGTAATTTTATGCGACACATTAGGTGAATTTGGGTTTTTATTTGTTGTCTCTCTACCCCTTTGCTTCTAGTACTCATTTGTGCTAGCCAATTCCTCAATACCATTTAGGGTGTTTTTAATATATGCTTTAGGAAGATTCTGGTTATCTCCCCCTCTTTCCTCAAATTGCACAGACTCAATGAAATATGAAGCATGCCCAACTAAAGACATATGTGCAGAAAACAAATATTTTGGATCAAAAACTTGAATGGCATGGGATTCCTTCAAACTAAGGTGATCAAATTGAATTGCATATTCATCTAAATGAGAGATATGCTTCACAAATATCTTTCCAACTCTCCATGATAGTGGGATAAATTGTTTTTTCCTTTTCTCATTGAAGAAATGTGCCCAATATTTGTACCGTCTACACACTTCAATGATGAAAAGTATGTCAGAAAAGTAAAATGGTAATAAAAATGGTTTCCCCTGGAATCCATAAAGTCTCAAAGCACCAAACTCTTCCAAAGCTTCAAAAAATCCTTCACTGAAGGGGACAAAGAAATCAATGTTTTTCCTTGTATTTGGATTATTATTCTATCTGTATCAAACTTGTCGTCACACCAGAGGACTAACTCTTTAAAATCAACTACCTCTGGTACACACCCAACCAATGCAATTCCTGAGCTACAGACTTTGTTCAATTCCTTTTATTTTGGTGGGGGAGAGAAGTACCATTTATATACCCGTGACCACTGAAACCAGTGGTCTTCACGTCCACGGGTGTTGACAGTGTCACCATAATACAAGTCCTTCCTTTTACTTGACATGCCTTTACACATATTTCCTTTTTTATGAATAGGTGGCGCTCCTGTCAATATAATATTTTACAACATGACATTTAATTCTTTATTTATTTTTACCACGTATTGCCTTGATTATCAACTGTTGTATCTCTTATTTCAAAGTTTCCAATTTGCATGGTCTGATTTTAGATTTATTGCAAATATTTTACGAAATTCACACCACTTAATAAAAATATTATATTCACACAAGTGGTGACTGATGTGGTGGTGGGAAACAAATGTCATCGAGAATGGTTATATTGTATCGGGGGGATAAAAAATGGTTAAGTATGGAAGTGCGAAGTGGGGGATGGAAAGTGTATTATGGTGAATGTGGAAATGTGAGATTGTGTGGTATGGGAATGAAAGGAGAGATATGAGCGACTCCCACATCCCTGCATTGATGAATTATGCTAAGTAACAAAAGGGGTCAATTTTGCGGGTTGTGAAAATGGGTAAGTCATTCTAGAGAACGTGGAAATG
Source organism: Picea engelmannii (assembly GCA_009831015.1). Lineage (NCBI taxonomy): Eukaryota > Viridiplantae > Streptophyta > Pinopsida > Pinales > Pinaceae > Picea > Picea engelmannii. Next base: position 94,978 of record ML796125.1, on the reverse strand, counting down.
TGGGATATGGGGTTGCGGGTCTAGGGAAAAGGTAAATGGATTTAAAGGTGGGACCCTGAATCTGAAATCATGAAATTGGTTAAGTATGAAAAATATAAAAGGTGCATTATGAATGATGCAAAAAATAGGAAAGGTCTTTTTAAGTGTTGTGGGTTTGTAGGTTGTTGGACTCGAATATTTGCGGGGTGAGGGATAGTTTGGTCTCCCATAACAAAGAAAAATGGCTAAGTGTCAAGATCATCGAGTGGGGTAAAATAACTGATTACATTCTTGCGGGTTTGCGAATCTGTGGACTTGGTGGTAGCCTGTTCCGCAACTTGCATTTTGTAAAGAAAAAGTATAGAATATACAAGAGATAAGAGAAGAAAGGAAAAAGACTAAAGATTTATACACTAACATTAATCAATAGGCTTCAATGGGCTCACTTGGGCTTTATACACAATAAGATAGCCACCATTAAAAATATATCGACTCCTACTTAGAACTAGTTTTCCAAAAACCAGTTCTACTTATTGATTTTAATCAAATCGATGTACTGGATTTATTATGGAAGGAAAGATGATGTAAATGTTTGTTAACCAAACAAGGAGGAACTACAAAACAAATTACCTTTATATGTGGTGAAAGTAGCCTCAAATCACCCCTCATTGGGGGTCCATCCTCAACTTGGGTTCTTCCCAATCTAGCAACATGTCCCTTCTTTCTTCTTCAATTCAATAGTATAATTTCAACAACATAATGTTAGATAAATGGAGAGAGATAACAAGTGAGAGTGGATAGATTAATCAATGGGAAATATAGTATCATAAACCTACAAATTTAGAGATGGATAAAACAGTGGAAGTGATGCTCTATATATAATTGAATTGGGGAAATCCTAACCATTGAGGTTGAAGAGATATTGTTGATGGGGATGCAATATTCCATTCATAGTAGGATGAGAAGTGGAAGTGGATGGAAACATCACCTCCCACTCAAGGCTAGTGGAGTGGGAGGTGGAATATATCTTGTCTCATGTCCTATGAGTGCAATTCAGCTATCACTCATGAGAGTAGGTCACTTGAGGTAGTGGAAAATGATGTCATATGATAACATTATTTGGACTTACATTTTTTCCAAATAAATATAATAATAATTACATACTTTACCACTTAAAATACACTTGAATGCATTTGATAATTGACGTGTATTGTTGCATGGGGACACAATTCAAGTGCTAATAAAAGCTCCTTGATGCATGAGGGTAGGAGGAAAATCCACGACCAAAATACATCTTTTGCTATTGTCTTCATAAGGGATTTGATAAAGCCACAATAAAGAGAGCCCTAACTAAAGAGTTGATTGATACCACTTAAAAACACAATGAAGGTTACAATATATGACTACTCTATACAAGGTAGGCAGACACATACCCATGGATCAAGTCAAACCTTATATCAATTGAATGGGACCATGGATGCACATGTTATAGTGAAGAACACGATAATGATGCATCAACACATATCCTAAATAGAGTGGAGTTATGTGGCCCAACTTGGGCACACAATTGGAGTAAATAGGGCCCAAGGTTGTATGGGACTTGCCATGCATGTGCTCAATTATGTAGAAAATGGAAGACATACAAGTCCAAAAATTGCACCTTTTAATCTGAATCACTACTGCCAACAAGTAGATTCTCCACAATACAAAGAAAAATGTTGAACTAGAGAAGATAAAAATTGTATGGTCAATGATCAATGACGGAGATCCATTGTGGTATGCAAAGTAGCCCACTAATAATGAATGTGGGGTCCAAGGTACAAGTAGAGTCCTTTTGGGTGTAAATATATGAGTTGGAGTTGAATGCCAAGAGGAACCATTCAATCAAGAATTAATGAGGGAGATCCATTTTCAAATGGGAGGTAAGCCACTAATGAGGGAAGTGGGTACCGAGTTATTATGCTTCTTATATCAACCCTAGGAACAAGTATCTAGGCCTAAGGTTAAACAAGGAGGTCCATGTTACAAAGGCTTATGCTCAAGATGAGTGGAGATTATGAGGATGAGGGGTGAAGCTATTTAATTAACTTGGGGAGGTGAACCATGGTACACCCTAACCACCAATGAGTCCTTGAAAACATCAAGGCCAACATCCAAAATAATATGGATGGACTGAGTGCCACCTACAAAGGGTAGAATGTTGCCTAGATTGATGTTGTGTGGATTTCATAATATGTAAGTTGGTTTATTGTGACAAATTTCCCTTCATGGTGGAATTGCAAGAGGCATAGTAATAAAGAGGCTAATACCTTCATAGCATTCATATAGTTTCACCCAAGTAGCATGTTGCAATCCAATGGGGCATTAACAACTTCTACACTGATCAAGGCAATTTTCCTAGCTAACTCAATAGATAGGTTAGGAAAAAATCCTTATGGTTGGAATACTTACTATTAAAGGCTCTTAGTTTGATTATCAATAACATAACGTTGAGAGATCCCAATTTCTTCCAAATTGTGTAGAACACAATGTAAGAGGAAGCTCTCTCATCCACCATGCATTGGTGAATGATAAAATTATTGATAGTGATAGGAATATAAAAAGAAACAAGATGAGGGAGACACGATTTTTCATTGTCCAAGTCAAAGCTGATTAACCGTGTGTCTAAAGGATTGAAATCCCCAATAACTATAAATAACGCCTTTCACTAGGAAGGGTTGATATGAAAAACCTCTAATGTTGACATAACTAAAGGAGAGTGAGCCAAATTTTCAACAATGCCACTAGCTATGGGCAACCATAGCATGAGGTTTTGTGCATTATGCTACTTAAGGGGATTTTAGGTACATGAGGACTAGGATCAACTTTGAAGTTGAGGTAATGATTGTAAATTTTCAGACCCCACCCAGTTTCAAGTCTTGCTGATTTTTCTCAATGTTTAATGCCCAAAACCCAGTTTTATGAAAACCATCAATACTCAACATATAAACAAAATTTCAGAACTAAAACATGAGGATTCTGAACAACATTTAATGCAGAAATAAATTTATATCAGCAACACCATATTCAGAAAGTTAAATGCACAGAGATTTTTGGTCTAACATTGACCCTGGAAAAAATCCACAAGGGGAAAATCAGTGAGAGGGAATTTTTATTATTTCAGAACTCAGAGAAATCTTCTGTTACAACAAAAAATTATCTTCAACAAAAATTACAGATTTATATCGTAAACCATGCCAAGGTTCCTCCTAAGAATCTGAGCCACATACTCCTTGAAATTTGTGCCCATAAATTCTTGAAATTCGTACCCATAAAACAGAGCTGTACGACCCTCGATTTTCGTGCCTCCTAGCTGTATAGAATTTTCCAGAAATTTGTGCCTCCTTTTGCTGTCTCGATTTCTATGCTAAAATTGCTATACAAAAGCCTTGAAATTCGTGCCCTCTTTGTCTCATAAATCAATAGTACAACCTCCTATATTTCTGTGCCATTTTCTACTGTACGACCTCCTCAAAAATCCATACTATACGACCCAGGTATGTTGTACCTTCTCCTCGATTTGTATGTTGTACTTTTTCTATCTTGGAATCCATGCCACCTTAAGAAAAATGTTTTTCTCTGCTTCAACTCGAACTCACTCTCTCAATCTCTCTCCAAATCACATCAACAATGAAGATGGAGGGTGCCTCCCTAACCCTAGTCGACTCAATGAGGGAATGTGAGGGGTTTCATAATCCAACGGTTGAGATTGGATTAGATGAGTGGATGAGATTGAGTTTCCATTCACTCACCCCCTTCACTTAAGTCACAAAGTCACATTTTAATTCATCTCTCATAAATTAAATGACAAGGGTCCACATTAGGCACTTTCCCACCCCCTAGGCACCTTGGTGATGAGAAACACTTGCCTAGATACTTTTTAATTATTTTTAACAATGATCATGTCTATTCATTATCCATCTCACCTTCTACCTATTTATTTTTTCCTTCATAGTGTGATGTCAAAAAGATGTCAATAACCAAGATGTAATAATCTTAAACTCTAATTTCCATCTATTTTTTTTTGAATATCTAGATGTTAAAAAAATATTGATACAACACATATCATTCAATATAATAAAATGATATCAATTGGTGTATTTCATACAATATAGTAAAATGATATCAATTGGTGTATTTCATAGAGAAACATATGTTGATTGACAAAGTATTTGATAGTATTCAATTGGATGATATAGTGTTAGATATGTACATTGACATAAACGTTTGATCATTATAAATTGATTATATAATATACAATTATTATAACATTCAATTTATTGATAAACCTCTTATTGTGCATTCATATCATAAACTATTTCATTCAATATGATATTAAAAATAAAATATATCGATCAACATATGAAGAACACTTACATTGATATGATATGGAAAATTACAATATGTCGATTGACACTTGGAATGACATTTCTTTTCTTGCAATCCATATAGCCCAAATATTAAATATACGTTTATTTTCTTGGAAAACAATATCAACACTTAGATCCACATATCCACATATGAATATTGATTAACATCATAAAATATATCGATTGATATGATATCGAAAATACAATTAATGCATCAATATTTGGATACTACCTAATTTGATATCATATTGAAAATTGCATTATTGTGATTAATATTAATAACTATGTTGTTTCATACAATTTTATTGAACATAGCCTAAGGGGTTACCATGTGTAACCATTGTTGTTGGGAAATTGACTTATTATGTGAAGTAGGTGCCTAGTTCAAATTTCCTTGGGTTGTATACACTAGTTTACGTCAACAAGTTTACTAGGCATGTCATCCACAAATGTGGGGAAGCATCCCCTAGGTTTCCTCACAAAGTTCACACACACATGTCAACGCAATCAATTGTTGCCAATGTTGTTGGGCATTTGGCTATTTTTAT
>ML796125.1:61177-88721 GCA_009831015.1 Picea engelmannii | reverse complement strand
TTCAGACATGGATTTGACTGTTAAAGTCTACGAAGGTATACATACCCTACCCCTCCCTAGATTTGAACTTGTGACCTCTAAGGAGAAAACATGTGTTCTTAACCATTAAGCCCACTCAGGTTGTATTCCATGTTAGATTCCATGAGTCAATTCTGGAACAATCCCTTTGAAATGCAACTAAAAAAGTGTGGCAACAAGAGACCGAGAATTTATGGGGATGTGTAATGTACATGTTGACGCTTAAAATCGCAACGATGAATACTGCTCGCAAATGATTGCCAAGCTCTATTATTTATTTATAATAATAATAATTAACTAGTAGGTGGGACCCCCTTGTAGACTAGTGGCGCTATGATGGATGTGTTACACCTATATTTTTGTTTGCTGTTATAATGATGCCGACACAGTCTTCTACAATTGATGATGCAAGTCATGGTTTTATTCATCATGGAAACATAATATGGTTGGTCGAATGTGTTATTGCTAGATGGTTTTGATGGTCACTTCCAACTCATGGCAGTACCATGGATAAAAGAATCATTTTTTATAGGTATTATGTTTATGCATTAAACATTGATTAATTATTTTATATATGATCTTATGCAAAAGTATAATGTGATGATGTGGGAGCTTAAACAAAAGGAAAAAATATTATATACAAACCTTAAGGTATATATGATTGACACAAATGAAGGGTGATGGACCTAGTTGCTAGACTTATATGCTTGATTAAAGGATTATTTGTGAGGCATATATGGTAACGTTATAGCATATGGTTGTTAAATGTTTTGACACGAATTAGGGTGGCGCACTATGCAATGGATATAGCATTGGATATATCAATGAATGTTGTTTGAATTAATGGTTGATGTTATGGTGTATGGATGGCTTGTATGTTGAATTGAATAGGGTTGGGGGAGGAAGTGACGTGCATTTACTACACATCACTCAAACAACCCTCAACCCCGTCACCCTAGCCATAGTTGCATTTGTTTTTTCGGCCCTGATGGTTGTGGAGGCTCCGCGATTTCTGGTTTTGAAAGGAAAATGCAGTCCAACTCTTCCCTCAAGCGGTTTTTCCAGGTATGGCTCCTTTACTTTCCATCCATGATGGTCCCTCTATGTTATGAATCGATTTTTTGGCTCAGGATTGCATGAGGTCTGTGTTTTTCTTAAGTTTTGACTGTGTATCAGTGCTGTGCTTATGGTTTCTTCTGTGAATAATCTGGACTGTTGGCGTTTTAAAGGAAAATAATGGATTTTATTGTTGTGGGTAGCTTGTACATTGGTTTTTTTGGTGTAAAACATGTCGGTCAGCTTGGGGTTTTACTCTGGTTCTCTGTGGAAAATTATGATAATGGTGTAAAAAGCTCTGAGTTTTTATTGCGTGGTTTTTACCACCAGTCTTGGTATTAGGTGCTATCACTCCTTTTCGCCTTAGTCGTTGTTATGCTCATTCCTCTGAATTGCAATGCAAACTGTTAAGAGTTGCATAGTTCTTTCTTTGTTTGGACCGAGTCTGAGCTATCATTTGTGATGGAATTACCCTCACTAGAAATGTGCTGGAAGCATTGCATAGTCGAGTTTGTATCACCCAAAACTTTGAATGGAAGCCTATATATGTGTTGGGCTGACCACGGGTTGTGCTCGGGCATTCTTTCCACAGTGTTTATAAGAATTCACCTCTCTTGTTATCCATTGGAGGTGGCTGGCTGTTATGTTTGGTTACCCTCACTGATTTTGAGTTAAAAATTATGTGTCAGTGGTGAATTTGGAAAGGGCATAAGCTCTCTGTTTCTTCAAACATTATTCCTTGATTATCTATTGTTACTTCTCTGTGACAACTTGTTTTAAAAAAAAAGGGGCACGAGCTCTTTATGTTTTCGAAGACTCTTCCTTGATCGAGCCATCTCTTGTACCTCTCTGCAATGAAGTTTTTAAAAGAGAACGAAATGTCTGTGTCTCAAATATTATCTCCTGTGGTCAAGCTATTTACTCTTACCTCCATTGTTGTGTTAAGCCCTAGCACGATCTTGGTCCCAACAAGGTTTAAAAGGCACCTGTGTGTGATTGGTCCATTGAGCACGTCTTGGTTCTATTCTCTCGGGCACGTCTTGGTTCTGTTCTCCTCAGGCACTATTTTGACTCTGTCTTTTGTTGGGCATTTTCTTTTGAAGGAAGTTTGTACATGTTTAATGTACACGAATCTCAGGCTCAAAGTTACATGTTTTTTTGGGTTAAATGCTATTATTGAATCAAGACTTGTGTTGATTATATGAATGAATACCTGTGTGTAATTGAATCGGGGCCCGATTATGAGTTTTAATACAAATAGATTATGATAATCAATGTTGGAAAGTTGACAGTTGGAGGTTAATACTGGGCCTGTTCTTATTTGAGTTTAAGAAATAAACAGTTGGATGTGGATGGCTGGAATCACTATGTATATTTTGATTTTGCTTTAAAAGGAAAAGGGTTTAGCATTGGAATATAATAGATTGTGGCTCGAAGTGTTATAATTATGGAATTGGCAATGGTGTTATTATGAGGTTGCATAGATATTGTATAGATACGAAGCCTGCTATAATTGAAGTATTCTGGGCATATGAATTGTCTTTTATTTGAATTTATCAAGCATTATGTCTGTAAATAAGGGATAGTTAAATGATTTTGGTTTTAAAGTGGATGCTTATTGGATTGTGCTCTGAACATAGTTAAGGTTGTTGTTTGATTTCAATTATTTTTTATGAACAATATCCGTATTATTCCCTCTCATACTATCACTTTTTTGCTCATTATACCCCCCTCACGATCCCAATTTCATTTTTACATGCCCTGTTCTATAAAATAAATTAAACACTCTGTATGGCAGTGGTAAAGATATGACACATAAATAGGTGGCAACTGATATATTTTGGTATTGATTGCACAATTAGTTTTTTAATGAATTGTTGAGCAGTACTCGTGTTCTTACTCCTTGTCATGCTACCACTTTTTCAGTTATTACAATCCTTCCAGATATCCCATGAACCCTATTTCACCCCCTACTCACTTAGCAATTATTAAATAACTTATTATTGATTGAATTGCATGGGTCTTATGTCAATTTCTGAGCCAAACTTTGATTCATATAAACAAAATGTCATGTATGCTCTGTTAAGGGCTAGTTGCTAATGGATTGTTGCATATAGGATGAGTTTCTTCAATAGAGGCAGTCATGGCAGAAACAATACGGGAAGAGGTAACTGGAATAGAGGGCCTAGAAGGCCTAGATTCTCAATTCATTTTGATGCCAATATATAGGAGTTGAACCAGTTGTTTCGAGCTGGGTTATTCAATTGGATTGGGCAAGGAATAGTTCAGCCTAGACTAGAGAGGCCTCCCTTCTAGCCTCAAAATATCCCTGGTATTCTTGTGCCTCCTCATGTGTCCATGCAACCAGAAGTTCCTAAAAATGATGGATGGCAAGAGATTGTCAATCTGACAGTCTCCCACCATTTTCTTTTGAAGGAAGTCTGTACATGTTTAATGTACACGAATCTCAGGCTCATAGTTACATGTTTTTTGGGTTAAATGCTATTATCGAATCAAGACTTGTGTTGATTATATGAATGAATACCTATGTGTAGTTGAATTAGGGCCCAATTATGAGTTTTAATACAAATAGATTATGATAATCAATGTTGGAAAGTTGACAGTTGGAGGTTAATACTGGGCCTGTTCTTATTTGAGTTTAAGAAATAAACAGTTGGATGTGGATGGTTGGAATCAGTATGTATATTTCGATTTTTATTTAAAAGGAAAATGGTTTAGCATTGGAATATAACAGATTGTGGCTCGAAGGGTTGTAATTATGGAATTGACAATGGTGTTATTATGAGGTTGCATAGATATTGTATAGATACAAAGCCTGCTATAATTGAAGTATTATGGGTATATGAATTGTATTTTATTTGAATTCATCAAGCATTCTGTCTGTAAATAAGGGACAATTAAATGATTTTAGTTTTAAAGTGGATGCTTATTGGATTGTGGTCTGAACATAGTTATGGTTGTTTGATTTAAATTATTTTTTATGAACAATATCTGTATTATTCCCTCTCATACTATCACTTTTTTTCTCATTATACCCCCCTCACGATCCCAATTTCATTTTTACATGCCCTAATCTATAAAATAAATTAAACACTCTGTATGGCAGTGGTAAAGATATGACACATAAATAGGTGGCAGCTGATATATTTTGGTATTGATTGCACAGTTAGTTTTTTAATGAATTGTTGAGCAGTACTTGTGTTCTTACTCCTTGTCATGCTACCACTGTTTCGCTCATCACAATCCATCTAGATATCCCATGAACCCTATTTCACCCCCTGGTCACTTAGCAATTATTAAATAACTTATTATGGATAGAATTGCATGGGTCTTATGTCAATTTCTATGCCAAACTTTGTTTCATATAAACAGAATGTCATGTATGGTCTGTTAAGGGCTAGTTTCTAATGAATTGCTGCATATAGGATGAGTTTCTTCACCAGAGGCAGTCATGGTAGAAACAATAGGGGAAGAGGTAACTGGAATAGAGGGCCTAGAAGGCCTAGATTCTCAATTCATTTTGATGCCAATATACAGGAGTTGAACCAGTTGTTTCAAGCTAGATTCTTCAATTGGATTGGGCAAGGGATAATTCAGCCTAGACCAGAGAGGCCTCCTTTCCAGCCTCAAAATATCCCTGGTATTCTTGTGCCTCCTCATGTTTCCATGCAACCAGAAGTTCCTGAAAATGATGGATGGCAGGAGATTGTCAATCCGATAGTCTCCCACCATTTTCTTTTGAAGGAAGTCTGTACATGTTTAATGTACACGAATCTCAGGCTCAGAGTTACATGTTTTTTGGGTTAAATGCTATTATTGAATCAAGACTTGTGTTGATTATATGAATGAATACCTATGTGTAATTGAATCGGGGCCTAATTATGAGTTTTAATACAAATAGATTATGATAATCAGTGTTGGAAAGTTGACAGTTGGAGGTTAATACTGGGCCTATTCTTATTTGAGTTTAAGAAATAAACAGTTGGATGTGGATGGCTGGAATCACTATGTATATTTCGATTTTTCTTTAAAAGGAAAAGGGTTTAGCATTGGAATATAACATATTGTGGCTCAAAGGGTTGTAATTATGGAATTGGCAATGGTGTTATTATGAGGTTGCATAGATATTGTATAGATACAAAGCCTGCTATAATTGAAGTATTCTGGGCATATGAATTGTATTTTATTTGAATTCATCAAGCATTCTGTCTGTAAATAAGGGACAGTTAAATGATTTTCATTTTAAAGTGGATGCTTATTGGATTGTAGTCTGAACATAGTTATGGTTGTTATTTGATTTAAATTATTTTTTATGAACAATATCCGTATTATTCCCTCTCATACTATCACTTTTTTGCTCATTATACCCCCCTCACGATCCCAATTTCATTTTTACATGCCCTGTTCTATAAAATAAATTAAACACTCTGTATGGCAGTGGTAAAGATATGACACATAAATAGGTGGTAGCTGATATATTTTGGTATTGATTGCACAGTTAATTTTTTAATGAATTGTTGAGCAGTACTCGTGTTCTTACTCCTTGTCATGCTACCACTTTTTCACTCATTACAATCCATCCAGATATCCCATGAACCCTATTTCACCCCCTGCTCACTTAGCAATTATTAAATAACTTATTATGGATTGAATTGCATGGGCCTTATGTCAATTTATGAGCCAAACTTTGTTTCATATAAATAGAATGTCATGTATGGTCTGTTAAGGGATAGTTGCTAATGAATTGCTGCATATAGGATGAGTTTCTTCAACAGAGGCAGTCATGGCAGAAACAATAGGGGAAGAGGTAACTGGAATAGAGGGCCTAGAAGGCCTAGATTCTCAATTCATTTTGATGCCAATATACGGGAGTTGAACCAGTTGTTTCAAGCTGGGTTCTTTAATTGGATTGGGCAAGGGATAGTTCAGCCTAGACCAGAGAGGCCTCCCTTCCAACCTCAAAATATCCCTAGTATTCTTGTGCCTCCTCATGTGTCCATGCAACCAGAAGTTCCTGAAAATGATGGATGGTAGTAGATTATCAATCCAACAGTCTCCCACCATTTTCTTTTGAAGGAAGTTCGTACATGTTTAATGTACACGAATCTCAGGCTCAGAGTTACATGTTTTTTGGGTTAAATGCTATTATCGAATCAAGACTTGTGTTGATTATATGAATGAATACCTGTGTGTAATTGAATCGGGGCCCAATTATGAGTTTTAATACAAATAGATTATGATAATCAGTGTTGGAAAGTTGACAGTTGGAGGTTAATACTGGGCCTGTTCTTATTTGAGTTTAAGAAATAAAGAGTTGGATGTGGATGGCTGGAATCACTATGCATATTTTGATTTTGCCTTAAAAGGAAAAGGGTTTAGCATTGGAATATAACAGATTGTGGCTTGAAGGGTTATAATTATGGAATTGGCAATTGTGTTATTATGAGATTGCATAAATGTTGTATAGATACAAAGCCTGCTATAATTGAAGTATTCTGGGCATATGAATTGTATTTTATTTGAATTCATCAAGCATTTTGTCTATAAATAAGGGACAATTAAATGATTTTGGTTTTAAAGTGGATGCTTATTGGATTGTGGTCTGAACATAGTTATGGTTGTTGTTTGATTTAAATTATTTTTTATGAACAATATCCGTATTATTCCCTCTCATACTATCACGTTTTTGCTCATTATACCCCCCTCACGATCCCAATTTCATTTTTACATGCCCTGTTCTATAAAATAAATTAAACACTCTGTATGGTAGTGGTAAAGATATGACACATAAATAGGTGGCAGCTGATATATTTTGGTATTGATTGCACAGTTAGTTTTTTAATGAATAGTTGAGCAATACTCGTGTTCTTACTCCTTATCATGATACCACTTTTTCACTCATTACAATTCATCCAAATATCCCATGAACCCTATTTCACCCCTTGCTCACTTAGCAATTATTAAATAACTTATTATGGATTGAATTGCATGGGTGTTATGTCAATTTTCGAGCCAAACTTTGTTTCATATAAACAGAATGTCATGTATGGTCTGTTAAGGGATAATTGCTAATGAATTGATGCATATAGGATGAGTTTCTTCAACAGAGGCAGTCATGGCATAAACAATAGGGGAAGAGGTAACTGGAATAGAGGGCCTAGAAGGCCTAGATTCTCAATTTATTTTGATGCCAATATACAAGAGTTGAACCAGTTGTTTCAAGCTAGGTTCTTCAATTGGATTGGGCAAGGGATAGTTCAACCTAGACCAGAGAGGCCTCCCTTCTAGCCTCAAAATATCCCTAGTATTCTTGTGCCTCGTCATGTGTCCATGCAACCAGAAGTTCCTGAAAATGATGGATGGTAGGAGATTGTCAATCCGGTAGTCTCCCACCATCGTGGCTGGACCAACTTGTCATTTCCTCCTCCTCCTCCACCGGTAAATCCTAATGTTCAAATTGCCCCTGTACATTCACCCGTTCAGTCCTCTCATGCTAGCAAACGACTTAAAACTGATGTTCCTCATGTACAAGACAAAGGTAAAGCTGTTGCCTCCCCCTCATCTCCTTCAAATGACTCATCAAAATCAGTGTCCTCCCGTATGCATCTTAAGGACGTTTTCTCCCATGTTATTAGTGAGATTAAGCCTCAAGGTTTGAATCAACCTAAGGCAAATTCTGGGAATTTCAAAGGGGACAACAATGACAAAAGAAGGATTCCCTCTCAAAGTGGCAAATATGGGTTTTAATTTATGTGTTATGATTGAGTTGTTGAAAACAATGGTTTGTAGAAAGTTTTGGACAATAAGATATTTTTTTGGGATGATGTGGTTATTACATGTTTTGGATATGATTTGAATTATTTATGATATTCAATATTCAAATTTTGGAAATATTTATGGGAGCTACAAGGAGGCATGTGTTTAAATGGTTATCTAATTTTGTTTATTTTTGTAAAGAATAAAAAAGGGAGTCAAAAGGGGTCCCACCTACTTAGTTATTATTAAATGAAGACCCTTAACTATTATTATCATTATTACTTCCCTAAACTAAAATTAGTTAAGTTTAATTAACTTAACTAAAGGAAGTAGTTGAACTACTTCAACTGATTTAGAATACATAAAAGCCAAATGAGAATGAAGAACAAGATGAGAATAGAAGGAGAAAGCAATATTAAGGTTTACTCTTTTGTTTTAATGAGATAGTTTAGTTTTCATTCAATCTTTAGTTCATTAAAGGCCTAATTCTCTTTTTGACAACATGGTCCTATTGTAGACAACAAGGTTCCAAGCTGAACCATATCATTCAGATGCTTCTTTCAGAGGTGTTGATCTATCTTTGATAGTCTGTGTATACTTGTCTGTTTATGGATTGAGTTTTATAGTTGATAGATGATATTGTGCAAAGTCAAATTGACAGCAGTCTCTGGCAAGCTAATCCATATTTTAAAATTTCATTTTTTACTTTTTGTCAGAGTCCTTTTGTATGGTTTTCATCGGGGATATCTAAATTCGAATTTGGTCCATGCCCTCACAAGGATTTTGTAAAGAGAAAGATACTTTGATTTCTTGGAATGAAATAAAGCGATTTCTATTCTGTCTCATTTGTGTGAATATGTGACTTGGTTACTTTTGCTTTTGATCTCCATATTTACTTTATGTAATTTATATATTTTCAGAAAATTATATAAAAATTTCATATTTTGCAGCAATCTTTTCATTTAAAAAATCAACCTAAGTCCTTGTAATTAATATTTGTGGATTGGGAAATACTTTTTGAGGCTATAAAACATAGGGTGATATCCCCGACTATCTTTTCTTAGACAGGCATGACTCGAAAATGATTGAGTAAGATAAATCATATATTTTCCTCAACAATACATTGACCATCCTCACACATTTTAAATTTAAATTATTATTACAATGTTGGTGCATGTTGGACCTTGAGCACATGCAAGGCCTCCATGGATTAAGAACACATAATCAGAGAGATGGGAGCCATATATAGTTCCTCTTTTGCATGCATGCATGAGATAGGGTATAACATAGAGGACAAGCATATCAATGGATAAGTGTTATAACTAGGTGCCTTTCAGATGAGAGTAACCGGTGCATGCGAAAAATGAAGTAGGGCCTATGTTTTTGTCTTTTGGTGCTAATAAATGGGGTAGTTCTACTAACAACCAACAAGAGGATGGTGTCCCCTTTTTTTCTCACTTATTTCATGTATGAATGGTGGGTGTGTGGTAGAACTGGCTAGAGAAGTTGCATTACCAGACTACATCTAACACCAAGGAGGCCTTAGCTAGGCCAACCACCAAGTTGAGTGAAGCCATAAATGGAATAGGTTTGTGAGTTAGGTCATGTATCTCTGAGTCCAAATAATGTGCTAGGGTTTGGAAGGCAACCAGATTGTGGCCTCTTTCACAGGGTTTAAATATTGGATTAGGAAAAACTTATGCTGCATGGATTTTGTTTTGCATGCAATTATGGTATGTGTTAAGTATTGAGTTACACAAATTGGAGTGCAAGAAGTAAGTGTAATAACCACTGACTTGGAATACAGAACAAAAACATGAAATAAGGGACACAACCACATTTAGTGTGAGAGAAAAACAAAACAAAAATGTATACAAGAGAAATAATTGAATCAGGAACTATCTACCTAACCAATCAACATAATTTTTCATGCTAAAAAAGTTGGTGGACATGAGCCTAGTGGTATGCACTTTCTTTCCAATGTATTTTACCATATTTGTTAAGGTATGCCACTTACATATGTTTTAAATATACTTACTCAAATTTTCTTGTTATGATAAATAAGGACTCATTTAGAAATAACTAGTCCATTTTGTTGCTTCTTTAGATCCTCAATGTTCAAGTTTCGACTCTGTGATGTAGGCAATGGAATTTAATGATGGTAATGAAACTTCTATCTACAGGTTATTGAAGTCAAGTAAGTAGTAGGACTGTCTCTAGTGCAGTTAAGAGAAGTTGGGAATATCTATCGAGCTAACATCCTTGAAAATTTTTCTTTCATGAGAAGAAAAATGCTTCATATGGTTCCATCACTATGCTATGCCCAGGTTTCCAAGCACACAGAGACGCAGGAGGTGGGGGAAATAAAAAGGAGCCCTTAATTAGCTACTAAGGTTAAACAAGTAATCAAAACAAGTATCTACCCAAGCCCTGCCTCCTTGCCTTCTTTTGTCTTCCTTATAATCTCTTCAATTGAAAAAAAGTCAATATTTTATTGTATTCGTCTTTCATAGACCACTGCGTTTTACTGCAATTCCAAGCCTATGTAACTGTGAGACTAAAATACATATAAGAAAATCTAAATTGTTTAGGAATTATTTACCCAAATTGAATTCATTACATTGTTGATGTTTCTTTGATATTTGATTTATTCTTAGACAAGTAGTAGCTTCAATATGTGTTATGTTGAATGCCACAGTTGGGGTGAAAGTTATAAAGCTACATTTGGGGTGAAATTTATGAAGATAATGAAGGGTGAGAAGCATTTCTTTGTCCAAAACATGAGAATGCATTGGCTGAAGCTAATAGCAAGCAAAAATAACCATATCTATGCAAGCCCATGAATATCATACAAGGAAATAGATAAGGCTCCACAAAGATGCATTGAAAAAATTGGCTTCTAATGAAGCCTACATTCACCATTAATAAATGGCAATTTCACCCTGCATTCACCACTAATAAATGACAATTTTACCCTACATTCATCACTAATAAATGACAATTGATTGAAAGTGAATAAATAATATGTCGTCAATTGTATCTAGCTCATGTGGTTGTGGGATGGAGTGTTATCCTCCTCACTCAGGTTCTATTCTTGTAAAAATGAAATGTTGATCTCATTATGAAAAAATAATACCTAAGCTAAAAATTAGGTTATTTAAGGATGGAAGATCACATTTTGTTAGAACCTGATAATGAGACTTCAAAGTTATCCTCCCAATATCATGCTACATAAAATAAATGTATCTATGATGAAAAAATAATTATATTGCTTCTCCTATGTACAACATTAAACAATACATGATATTTGTAGTCAAAGTTATCCCTCCAATAACATGTTGCATAAAATAAATTTATATATGATGAAAAAATATATATTGTTTCCCCTATGTATATGATGATAACATAATTATATTGTTTCTCCTATCTACAACAAAAGAAAATGCCTAATATTTATAGTCAACGATGGCGAGTTAAGTTATTTAAGGATGGAAGATCACATTTTATTAGAGCCCGTTATCCCCATTTTGTGGGATAACTAAGGAGATGATGTCTTGAGGCCCTCAGGTTGCGGATATGGAGTGCCGAGAGACAACATGACTAGAATCGTCCACTTGCACATACATAATCTTGCTCTGTCACCACATTTTGATCCATTTTCAGCACATCCACCACACCAACTAGATCTGGAAGGAAGTTGGGTCTTGCTCCATGCGATACAAGTCACGTATTGTGGCAGGTAATCACACGATATTTGAGGCATTTAAACATGTTGTATTTAAGCTAATTTTGATTATAGAACACATGCTTAGACATTATGCCTTTGACCCAGTTTCACTTTGGTAAGTGTCATAGATTTCCTAGTAAGTGGCCAACCTTTGGGAAAGGTTTGTGACTAGGGGTCCCTTGATGGGTTGTCGTACCGTTCCCGACCATACTTACCACTTTCCACTCATTACATTTCCATCATATTGCCCTCTTCTAGGCCCATTGATTTTAGTGACCCAAGAAGGGAATGTACCTCATTTCATGGGAAGAAGGGGATGAAGGCCCAGAGGGATTTTTGTTGGCTAAAAAAGATAAAAGCCTGAATATAGACCTTCCAGATGCTTCGCCCAAGGATCCCTGAGAAATAAATGAAACTCTCCTGTATGAGAAATGGGGGACCTACAAAAATAATAGTGAATGCTTAAGGAGTTAGTTGGAGGATGGGAGGTCTCATCATGAGCTAACCTATCATGATCACATGTATTTAGCGATATGGCATTACCATCATCTGGTCACTAAGCTAGGGTGGTGGTTCTTAGTGACACAACTAAGAGAAAGGGGGTCCCATCATGAGCCAATCTTCTCATCTCTGCAATGTATTTATGAATGATAATGTCGTTATCTGTACACCAAGCCATGACAATGGCCTTCAACTTGTTCCTTAAAACATGAAAGAAATAAAAAGATAAAGGAAGAGCTAAGAAGAAAGAATGGCAAGAAGATGGGCTTGGAAAAAGTGCATTGCAAACGAAGGTGCCACACACCCTCTACAAAGGCACCCATGAATGAGATAATATGAGCCCTTGTATGTCATGAAACTCATTGACCTATGAAGTATAAATCCCTTTCCACCTCATCACCCAGTACATAACCCTGAAAGGCCATCCTTGGGAGCATCCCCTACTTAAGGGTTTTGGTCTATCCAATAGGACTTTTATGACACCCTTCCCATACTTAAACTTGGTCAGTTGTGTAGGGTTTTTTGAGCATTTGTTTAATTTGATGAGGTAGTTTTGATGCAAATGTTTACGTGCCTTGATTATTAGATGTGGTTTACACTTGTCATGATATATTTGACTTGAGATATTTGGAGGGCGTACCCTTTTGTTTTGTAGGACCTTGCTTGGTGGCCAGTTTTGGGAGAACAAGCCTAGCTTGGGCTTCCATGGGGCAAGGAGCCCATAGGTTGGATGTTGTAGTACCACACACCATATCACAGAGACATGCCTTTGGAGGCTTACATGGCATCATGGAGGATCTTATCCATCCCCTATTACCCAAATTAATTTCCTAGGAGAGGCAAAACGTCACCTTTTGAGGCTTGACGTAATGCTTGATGGAGTTTGATGGCGATGGAGTTATTGTACATTGACACTTGTAATATTTTGACTGGAGGAGACATGGATTAAACCTAGCACATGATGAGGAGGCTCAAGGAGCCCCAAAGACCTCCATTTTCTTCTCCAACAACTTTCTCAAGGTGTCAAAATGTCCCCTAAAGGGGTGACATTATCTTATTTTTAGGGTTTCTATTGTGTTAAAGTGAAAATTAAATATTATTATTTGATACAAGGGGTAAGATAAGGGTTGTTGACACCTTATATTATGTTTTACCCTTGCTAAGTGGACAAACTATGTTTTAAGACCTTTGTATAAATATATATCATGTGAATCTCATTTCATATATAGCTCTCCCATGTGGAGAAGGATACTTGGCTGAAATTTTCGCTATACTTGTACATTTTTGGTATCTCTCTCTCTTGCAAATGATTTATGGTGTTATATTTTGGTGAATGGATGAGAATAAGTGATGCACACCTCTTGAAGGCTTGCTCTTTTTCTCTTTGATAATATTTTGCATGGTGAACTAGAGTTTGAAATCTCATTTCTTGGAATTGGTAAGGAAAAATCTACATATGCTAGTTCTTTCTTGCTTATCTTTAGTTATTGTTGGTGAAAACACTAGGAGGAGTATGTTCGATATACCCTCCATCACTGCTTCATCTTTTTGTTAAGGTTATAAGTTATTTTTGAGCAAGGGTTGCTAGGAGAAGTACAAGTGTGTACACCTTCCTAGATTTACCCTAAGTTGGTTGGCATACCCTAGGGGGTAAGGGGATTTACACCCCTGGGGATATTTTTGATCCAAATTGTGTGTTAAAGACCCCATTCACCCAATTTTAAAGGAACTAATCTAATATTTTATTGCATTGGAGAAGTAAAATACTTGCATTGAAAAACATGATTTTACGAGATATTGAATTTGTTCAAAGTGGAATTAGTTATTTTCCTTAATTGCTTGCTTGAGCCACTAGGGCATTTTGATTGGTCAAGGATACCTTGCTTATGTTACAAATTTATGCTACAACCATTAGGGTTGCAACAAACTTTATTTTTCAAGCTTAATTTCTCACTCTTTTATTATTGGAAATAGTTGGAAAGTTGCTATTGTTAATCTACTTGATGTTGGCTATTGTTGGGAATTTTTTTGGCTAATTCCTTGGGGTAAAAGTTGTTTCTGTAGCAAATAACTGATACAACCACTTGGATGTCATAAATACACTCTGAAAACTTATCTTACAACCATCTAAACACCACTAAAGTTGTGCTAAAGTGTTGAGAACTTATCTACATGTTTTAGGCTTCATAACTCAACTAGTCTTTGATGCTTTAAGTGGTTTGATCCACAGTAGTTACTTGATTTCATTGCTGATATATATTTCTGTTTACTTCTGCAATTAGGGAAAAAATCTTAACTTGCTTGTCCACCTAATATATACTGTGAACAATTGGTTTTTCATGTGTCTCAGGTAGGTATAAACACTCTCAACAGCTACTCAAGGGCTTGGAAACCTTAAACCTCTCCCAAGACTCATTCTCAATCCTTCTTCCATATAGTAACTTGACCTATAGGGGATTCCATTCATAAATCTCACTTTCCATCTCATTTCCCCCTAGGGTCACCAGGATTTCCCCCTTGAGGTGATCACCTCACCTCTAAAGTGACGAGAACACCTGCCTAAGGTGACAATGGGTAGGTGCTCTCTTAGTTGTTGCCATTTGGTGGTTGGGTCTGGATTTTCCCAACCTACAACTTGTGCGATAATAGAGCTAGTGTTATCCCCATTTTGTAGATAACTAAGGAGATCATGTCTTGAGGACCTCGGGTTGTAGATATGGAGTGCCGAGAGACTACATGACCAACAATATCCTTTTGCATAGATGGAAACCCTCCTCACCACCACAGATGGTCACATACTTCCAGATGGAATCCGCCACATCAGTTGGCATTCAGAAAGAAGTGAGCCTTGCTCCATGAGGTACAAGTCAATATTATGGTAAGCATCATTTCAATATTTAATCGATTTGAGTATGTTGTATCTTAGATTGCTCTAGATTTCATGATATATGCTTGGACATTATGCCTTTTTCCCTGCTTCACCTTGGTGGTTGACATTGTGCCCTAGTAAGTGGTCTTCCACGGGGACAAGTTTTCTACTAGGAACTCCCTTGAAGAGCCATCGTATCGTTCCCAACCATACTTACCACTTTACATCACTATTCCCCCCCATTTCCTTATCTCTTGGGATTTTAGGGTGTATTGACCCAAAAAGGGGTTGTACCTCATTCTATGGGAATAAGGGGCTGAAGGCCCAGAGGGATTGATGTTGGGTAAAAAATAAAATCCTATTTATGAAATTTCTATATGCTTTGCCCAGGGATCACCCAAGAAAGAAATGAAACACTTATCTTTGAGTAAAGGGTGACCCAATCTGAAATATGATTTAAAATGCTTAAAAGGTTAGTTGAAGGATTTGAGGTCTCATCACGAGCCGACCTATCACGCCCATGAATATATAGTGGTATGACATTGCCATCATCTGGTCACCAAACCAAGGTAATGGCTCTTAGTTGCATGGATGAGAGAAAGGGGGTCTCATCACGAGCCAACCTTCTCATTTCCACTAGGTGTTTGTGGGTGACATTTCTATTATCTAGGCACCACGCCAGAGAAGTGGCCTTCAACCTTTCATTAAAATTATGAAAGAATAAAAGAATGGAAAATAATGGGCTTGGAAAAAGTGCATTGCGGGTGAAGGTACCACACACCCTCTACAAAAGCACCCATGAATGAGAAACTACGACCTCTTGTATGTCATGAGCCATATGCCCATTGATTGTTGACCCCAACCACCTCACCCACTTTACATGGCTTAGAGAGGGATCTCTTTGAAACTTTCCTTGACCTAGGGAAAGATCTACTCAATAGGACACCTCGTCAACCCTCCCATATTCAAGCTTGACAAGTCACATAGTGTCTTTGAGAAATTAACTATTTGATATAGTGATCTTTGATGCACATGCTTAGATGGATAATTTATTGATTGGATTCACTTATAATGATGTTATGACTTGAGATCTGTGGAGGGTGTGCTTGTTTGTCTTTGTAGGACCTAGCCGGTGGAAAATTTTGGAAGAACAAGCCTAGCTTGGGCTTCGATGGGGCTTTAAGCTCACAGGTGGATGCCAAGGGCCCACATGCTAGATGAGGAAGATCAAACTTGAAAGGCCTTGAAGATGACTTGGACGATGTAGCGTATCCCCCACATGCCAAATGTTTTTCATAGGAGAGGCAACACGTCTCCTTTTTGAGCATGACGTCACCTAGGGGGGTTAGGGCATGGTGGTGAGGTGACATGCAATGGCACATGGATGTTTTGAGGGAATTAGGAAGGAATTGGTCTTATTGCTTGATATATGGATTTGGGAAGCCCCTCCACTCTCCTCCATCACCAACGACCTCCCCTTGTGCCAAAACGTCCCCTAAAGGGGTGACGTCCATATGAATTAGGGTTTTTCTTATGTGCAAAAGTGAATTTTTAATGAATTGTTTAATTTTACTTTGTTAAGGGGGGAATATTAGGGTTGTTGACCCATAGTCTTGTGGTTTACCCCTAAATATGTGGACAAGTCACCTTGGTGACATTTTCTATAAATAAGAGATCATAAGATCTCATTTTAACATAACTCTCCTATCTTAATTAAAAATACATATAGAGTTACATAAGGAGTTTGTTGGTGGTAAAAATGGAAGTATTAGGAGTCTATACTTGGTTCTTTGTACACATGATCTAACTTGTAGAAACAAACGTAACAATGGTGATTTCAATGGTGCTTATTTTTGTTTTTGTTGGTATATTTTTTATACTTAATTGTTTGTCTGTGGTCACACTATTAGCAGTGAGAAAATGAATGACTAGATAAATTTTCTACTCAAGATAGAGCCTTATCTTGAATCCATGGTTTTAATTCATAACCAATTTGAGGTTGTTGCATATTAAATTCCATTCTTATGATTTTATTCTTAAGCATTGAGTTCTAAATACTTTTTCTTATCATTTTATTGCTAAGCATTCAGTTTTTTTCCAAACACTTTTTTCACTTGGTCATATACACTATTGCATAATTGCACATCACTTGACCTACCTAAATGTTTAATTTATTCCTATTTTCATTGGCATATGTAGGTTTCCTTGACTTATTAAAGACGACAAGGAAGAAGAGTTGGGCAAGAGGAAAAAATCAGCAACCACCACCGGTGCCTCAAAGGTAACAAAGTATGTTTTTTATTTTTGTAAACTACACATTTGGATGGAATACTTTACATTTGGATACTTCCATTTTTGTGGATATGGAAATGAGATAAGAATGTGATTCCTTTAGTTAAATGGAATGTTTTTGCAAGGTAGAAGGAGGAAGCGCGGTGGGGCCTAAAAAACATATACATATTTGGGCAAACACTAGCAACTAAGAACCTTTGGAGGATGTTTCACAATAAATGGCTATAAGGAAGAGTAATGAAGGAAAAATATCTATAATTAAAATATGTAGAGGATTAGATTAGGAGAGAAAGAAAGCCATTCTATAGTGCTTCTGTAATTTGGAAAGCATTGGTAAGAGTATTTCCATTGATTAGTAATTGGCTAGATTGGAAAGTATGCAAAGGAAACAGGGGAAGAATTAGGGAAGACCACCTAGGTGGGATGCTCTGTAAACTATAAGCTTTTTGAACCTATGAAATTGACACTCCATAATCAGGATATTTTCATGCTAGTAGATGTAAGTACTCTAGTTCTAAATTCTTTGTGGAGCCAAAATTGTAAAATTTTTAATCGGTTAGCTCTGCAAGGAGTAGGGGGAATTTTAAGGATCCATACTTATCTTTAAATGTAGAAACCTTGGTGAATCTTACTAATTCTTAAAATGCCAACCATAAAATGTTTGACAATATTTTGTAAAAATATTCAAATTTCTAAGGCTTTTATATAGTTTCTATGAATTTTTGGTGATTTTTAAATTAAAATAATTTATGCTATAGAATTTGGGTGAATCATTTTAGAAAAAAATGGAAATTGGTGGTTTTTTTTTTTGTTAAAAAATATAAACTTTAGCTTATGGGTAAAATTTAGCCCCTAAAATTTTCCTTAGCAAGAAGATATAGTTGAGGAATGGAATCAATTTATTGGAAGCCTAAAACACTATGCCATAAAGTTAAAGGAGGATGAAGATGAATTGAAATGGTCTAAGAATAAAAGGTTAGGGATCTAAACAACTAAGCTAGAATATGCAACAAATATGGAAGATGAAGGAGTTAGAGAAAATAAATGGTGGTGGGAAAAAATCTGGAAGTTAAATGGTCCTCTTAAACCAATGAATTTTATATGATTAGTAATTTCAAGCATAATACTTACTTGGGAAAATGGTCAAAAAAGAAGTTGGCATGGAATAGCTTGGTATATCATGTGTAAAAAATATGAAGAAACAATGAACCATCTATTTGCATAGTGTCCTTATGCAAAAGATGCCTGGAAAGAAGTAGTGAAGATGACATGAGTTCATGCAAAGTGGAGATGGGATTCACTTGAGGCTTACTTTGAAAGATGGTACATAAACAATACAATGAAAAAATATAAATCACTGCGATGTTGTGTGGTGCGTGTGATACAGATGGATGTCAGTGGCCTCCCACCTATTCCAACTTGTTCATTTTGGCAGTTTTCCAGTTTCGCAGATTTTTTCTTAGTTTTCGGATCCCTGACTTGTGGGGCTGTTTTGAGGCCCTAAACAACATTTTTAGGGCTCGCCATAGTAAAAAATGTCCTTTAATAAATAGTAGCGAAATGTGTATTCCTCGGATAGACATTTCCAATGGGCTATCGTGCGCCTAAAACGAAGATCGCTTGCAAAAGTTACGACCCCGGGAAGTTGATGTACTAACTTACCCAAACGGGGCCCAGATGACTTTTGGCGCTTCATCTCCTAGGGTTAGGTTTTTGGATGTCTAGGGTTTTTGACATTCCTATTGATTGTAAAAATGCCTTCAGAGCATCATTGTAATCATCTTATTGCGAATGAGCATAGGTGTCACATCTCTTCTCAGAGATAAGCCACCACCATTCCAACAAGCTTGTTTTCCGCTGCATTTTACAGTTTCAACTTATTTCCTTATTGAATAGAAAACCAGTTTTACTATATCTTTGTTACTATGTGTTAAGCATATTTTAATAATATGTATTCATTTTGTTTTTCTCATAAAATATGGATCAGTGGTATCAGAGCGGTCTGCTCCTTGTCGTCTTAATGCATGTCCCCAATGAGGTCAGGGTACAAAGAATTGTGTCTCGAGCTTGTTTCTCTTGAGGACAAAATCTCTCGCATGCCCAAACGATCTATCATGGAAGGAGAAAAGAAAGATGACGGGACATGAGATCCTTTCAAAAAATTTCTTAAGGAAGCCCTCATGCAACATAGGAACGAGATGATGGATAGTTTCACGCAAACCATTCGACAACTACCAATATGCGACACATCTTCCTCGAGCGGAGGCACTGCCCCCTTCAAGGTACAAATCAACTTCTATATTCCTATATTTGAAGGTCAGATAGACGCAGATGTCGTAGACAAGTGGTTGAATCTACTAGAAGGGTATTTTTCTGTCCATAACTTTTCAAATAGAGAAAAAATTACTTTTGCGCTCCTCAAAGTCGTTCCCCGTGTCAAAGATTGGTGGGAAACTTTCTGTGAGCAAAAGGAAACAAAGGAACCCTCATTATTTACAGTTGGGACCACCTGAGAATCCTTCAGGGATGTTATTAAGGAACAATACTACCCTATCGGAAGTTATGACAACTTGTATACCAAATGGACCACACTACGACAAGAAAGAGACCAAGCAGTGCCAGATTTCACAAATATCTTCCATACCCTGCGCACCAAGATGGGTATCAAAGATTCAGAGCGAAATCTGGTGCTCAAGTATCGCGGTGCTCTACATAGATACATCCAGACCGAAATGAAATTTCTGGACATTTCGTCCTTGGGCGCGGCCTATCGATATGCCGTAAAAATTGAGCAGAAGCTCAAACAAAAGACGTGACAATTTGGGCCTAGGAACCCCTCGCAGCAAAAACCAGGAAAGGGCAGCCCCAACCTATAGAACAAAGGACAGAGCAAAGATGGAAAATATCAAGACAACAAGTCCAATTTGTAAGCAAACAAGGACACCGAAAAGACAAAGACGGATACCGAGAAGTGGTGCGACTTCCATAAGAGCCCTTGGCATAACACCGCTGATTGCCACTCAAAGCAATCACTAGTGGCCGAAGTGATAGCCTCTAAATTAGATGTGGGTTTTGACTCTGAGTTAGAACCAGAAAGGGGAAGAAAAATCATTGACGTGGAACCCAGTGCCACTGTTGCTACCACAAAGCTCCAACCTGGTGAACCAGATGAGCCAGAAGAAGGCAAGCGCCTTTTCCATTCGCAGATGTGGGTAAAAGGCACCCCACTACACTTCATCATTGATAGCGGTAGCCAGAAGAACCTCATCTCAGTAGAGGTCGTCAAGCGGTTGGCCCCGTCGACAACACCATACACACAACCCTACACCATTGGATGGATCCACCAAGGAATCGATCTTCGCGCCAGCCAATAGTGTCGACTATCATATGACATCAAGCCCTTCAAAGATGAGGTATTGTGTGATGTTTCTCCTCTCAAAGTTTGTAATGTTCTTTTGGGCCAACCTTATTTATGGAAAATTCATGTTGTATATTAGTCTAGGCCTCGTAGTGTTATTATTACTTTGAACAGGAAATTGTACAAGATACCCGAGGCAGTCCCTCCTAGTGCTATTTCCTTGATCTCTGCCAAGCAATGCAGGAAGGTCATCTCTCAGACCGAGAAATTGTCTTCTTCGTGATTCGCTCTCAGAGTAAGCGAAATATCGTAGCCACATCCAAGACCTCCACGGACGATCTCTCCACACAACAAAAGCAAGTGGATAAGCTCGTGGAAGAATACTCATATATCTTCTCCTCTCCTACCGGGGTACCTCTGCACTGCCAGGTCAAGCATCCCATCAATATGACCCCAGGCGCACCGCCACCCAATGGGTTGGTCTACCACTGCTCTCTGTTAGAAAATGAGGAGATCAAGAGGTATATCCAAGAACTTCTCCACAAGGAGCACATCCGTCCCATCTCAAAGCCTTGTGGGAGCCCAATCGTATTGGTGCAGAAGAAAGATGGGACTTGGCAACTCTGCATTGATTACTGGGCCCTGAATAAAATCACAGTCCGAAACCGGTACCTGATTCCCCGAATCGACGACCTCCTTGATCAACTCATGGGGGCTAAATACTTCAGTAAGATTGATCTGAAGTTTGGCTACCACCAGGTCCCCATAGAACATACAAATGTATGGAAGATTGCCTTCAAGTCAAAAGAAGGTCTTTTTGAATGGTTGGTCATGCCCTTTGGTTTGACAAATGCTCCAACAACTTTTATGAGGATGATGGACGATATCCTGTGACCTTTCACCAATACTTTTGTAGTGGTGTATCTTGATGACATCCTCATCTACAACAAGACTTGGGTGGAACACTTGCAACATATTTAGCAAGTTCTGCACACCCTGCGACAACAAAAACTATATGCAAACTTGGAAAAATGCTCCTTCGATATGGACAGGGTGCATTACTTAGGCTACACCATTGATCAACATGGTGTGCATGTGGATCTAGCCAAGATCCAGGTCATCCGTGACTGGCCATCCCCAACCACACTCACCGAGCTTCAGAGCTTCTTGGGCCTCACCAATTTCTATCATAGGTTCATGTTGGGATTCTCTCATATCGCATGGGCCCTCATCCAAGTAACCAGGGGTGGAAGTAAGGAAAAATTTGTGTGGGGCTTGTCCCAAAAAAAATCCTTTGATGAATTGAAGCAACGTTTGTGCTCATCCCCAGTGCTTTCATTATCGGACCTGCAACATCCCTTTGAGATTGAGACAGATGCTTCAGACTATGTTGTGGGTGCCATTCTCACTCAACACAACCACCCCGTGGTGTATCATAGTGAGACACTATCAAATGTTGTCCATAAGTACCCTACTTACAACACATAAATGTACTCCATTGTGCAAGTCTGCCGCTAGTGGAGACATTACATTATTGGGAAGGAGACAATCATCCATAGTGATCACAAGCCACTATAGTTCATGCAGACCCAAGGCAAATTGTAGAATGACCGCCATCAGAAGTGGTCCACATACTTACAACAGTTCCACCTCAACATCAAGTATAAAAAAATAAGTACAAACCGAGTTGTTGATTTCCTTAGCTGACCTCCAGTCGCGACACTCACCACGGTGCTAGACATTTGTGGCCATGAAACCTCTGGATGGCCCCACCTCTATGAGACATACCCTGACTTATCCACTACCTACCAAATGTTGGGATCAAACTCAGTGGTCGCTAATTTCCATCTTTAGGATGGGCTGTTGTGCCCTTTGGGCCATCTCTGCGTTCCATCAAGCGAGTGCAAAGCTGATTTGAGAAGCTCACTACAGTCGGGTGGCAGGACACTTTGGCATTGAAAAGATAGTGGAATTGTTGCAGCAACATTTCTACTGACCAAAACTTCGATAGGATGTCGGTAAGTATATCAGGGCCTGCACCGCCTGCGCTATTTCCAAACCAACCACTAAGAAACATGGCCTATACACCCCTCTGCCTACTCCTCACAAGTCGTGGGAATCCATCTCAATGGACTACATGTCGGGCCTCCCGTCCACCAAGAGGGTCAATGACTATATTTTTGTGGTTGTTGATCGCTTTTCCAAGATGGCGATTCTGGCCGCCTGCAATAAGAACATCATTGCAGAGGCCACTGCCAAGCTCTTCTTTGAACGCGTCTGGGTACACTTTGGGATCCCACAAACCATTGTCTCAGATCGGGACATTCGGTTCCTCAGCACATTTTGGTCGAGCCTCTGGTCACTGCTGGATACCAAGCTCACCAAATCCACTTCCTTCCACCCCCAGACAAATAACCAAACTAAGGTCGTCAATCGGATGATCGTACATATCTTGCGCATGTACAATTCCAAGCATCCCCGCACATGGGATGAGTGTCTTCCCTATGTCCAACATAGCTGCAACCGAGCCTTGCATAGCTCAATTGGCCACAACCCCTTTCAGGTGGGGTTGGGATTCCACCATTGGGCCCCATGGATGTTGCACTACCCCTGGCGACCACCTTGTCCAAATCGTCTCCTACTCCACTAGAAGCTGACAAAGCCACCTGGTTCATTGAGCAGATCTATCACATCTGCCAACAGGTTCATGATATTTTATAGAAGTCCAATGCCAAGTACAAGCAGCGCCATGATCAACACCGGGTGCCACATAAGTTTCAGGTGGGCGACAAAGTTTGGTTGCACTTGCAGAAATAACGCCTTACAGGGCCCCATCAGAAGCTTCGCCCACTCTGGTATGGGCCATACACCATCACCAAGGATGTGGGTGATAATAATTTTGTTCTCAACATTCCCCCTTTCCTTGGCCTGCACCCAGTCTTCAACGTGGCTCTCCTTCGACCATATTTCGCACCATTATTGGACACCTCAGAGATAGCAGAGCAGTGGACACCAATAGAGCTCAAACATGACTGCATGGAATCGGAATTCAGTGATCATATTGTGGACACACAGATCAAGGGCACCCGACAGCAAAGGATCCAACTTTATCGAGTTGTCAAAGTAGGGCAACTCCTGCACCAAGGCAAGTGCCTCACCCGTGACTAAATTTAGCAGAAAGTTCCTCATCTAATGGGGGAACTCAATGCAATGGAGACCATAGCTTCCTAAGGAGGGAAGATTGATCCAGATGGATTTCAGTGGCCTCCCACCTATTCCAGCTGGTTCATTTTGGCAGTTTTCCAGTTTGGAAGTTTTTTTCTTAGTTTTCGGGTCCGTGACTTGCAGGGCCGTTTTGAGGCCCTAAACAACGTTTTTAGGGCTCGCCACAATAAAAAATGACTTTTGATAAATAGAAACAAAATGTGTAGTCCTCGGATAGACCTTTTCAACGGTCTATCATGCGCCTAAAACAAAGATCGTATGCAAAAGTTACGACTCGGGGAAGTTGATGTACTAACTTACCCAAACGAGGCTCACATGACTTTTGGCACTTCATCTCCTAGGGTTAGTTTTTTGGATGTCTAGGGTTTTTGACATTCTTGTTTGTTGTAAAAAGGCCTTCAGAGCCTCATTGTAATCATCTTCTTGCGAATGAGCGCAAGCGTCACATCTCTTCTCAGAGATAAGCCACCACCATTCCAACAAGCTTGTTTTCCACTGCATTTTATAGTTTCAGCTTATTTTCTTATTGAATAGAAAACCAATTTTACTATATCTCTGTTATTCTGTGTTAAGATCTTTTAATAATCTGTATTCATTTCATTTTTCTCATAAAATACGGATCAGTGTAGGATGTGCTTGGCAAGAAATGTTGTGATCTTTCAAGGAAATGACATCCCTATAATACAAGCCATCCATCAAACCAGATATGCTTATGATTTTTTTTGGAAACCTGCAAAAATCAAACCACTGAGAATCTTGAAGGCTCTATAATATTACAAAGAGGTAGCTTGGGATTCTTTGATGAGGCTTATCAAGGAATTATGAGTATGTGTGGAGAAGGTGGCATTGTATTTAGAAATGAAAATCATTTTACTATATTCAAATATGTAGTAGGTCAATGGACCAACACTAGAGAAATTATCTATGCCTTATGGTTTCTTATGAAAATTGCTTCATATATAGGGTTGAGAAGACTCTAGGTAATGGGGGATTCTAAAATAATTATAGATTGGGCTAATGGAAAGAATCAAATAAAAATATGGCGTTGGATCCTATCGTGGATAGGATAGTGGAGGTAAAAAATAAGTTTTCTGATATTTCCTTTTCTTATATATATAAGGATACCAATGAGAAAGTTGATAAATTATCTAAAGAAGCTGTTTCTTTGTAGGAAGAGGTATTGTTAGCTCAAGAGTTTAAGGAGGGAGTGTCCCTCCCTAAATATGTCCAGTTTGTTTATTAATTTTAAGATATCATGTAATATTTTTTATGGTAGTTGAAAGTCTCAATGTATTTGTTTGTTAAGGAGCCTGACCAATCAATTGTTGTTTTTTTCCATTTTGGGTGTTGAAAGAGCTCAAGAGAGAATGTAATTTTAGTTAAGAATGTCCTATAAGGTTAGTTAAGATAGGAGGATGGAGAGACCTTTGGCTCTAGAAGTTGTGATAAAGACACATGGATGTATATTTTGATATCTTCTACAAGATATATAATACAAAGTTTTTTTCATGAAAACAAGAAACTAAAGTAGATGTAATATTAAAATGTGTAAACTCACAATTCATAATTTGAGAATTGTGTAAAAGAATCTAAGTAAAATTGACATTAAAATATATAAACTCACAATTCATAACTTAATGGACTAATTTAAGTTCATATTTACTAATAGACTGCAATTTTATATATAATATGATTCCTTCTTTATCATTGCTAGTTTTAGATTGAAAATAATTTGTTCTTACCTTAGAATATTATAGAGCTTCCTAGTATGTTCAATTTCTTAAAAACATATTTATAAGTACAAGTAAATTATACAACTTTTAAAGTAATTAAGGACTTAGTGTTCTTTCAATATTACTTCAATCAAAATTACGTGGCTTGCTGCATTTAACAACTATGGCGATAGTTTATAATCCTTGGCAGACATGTAAAGTCACACCTTAGAATACATATTTTAGATCATAGTTTTATAAACATCGAATTCCATATTTTATGGCATGAAGGTATTGAGTTGGTTCATGTACCTTATTTCGTAATAGGAAAGCACATAAGTTTATACTAAGTCAAATCAATGACTCACTAAGGAAGTTATTGAAACAAAACTACAATTTGGTTTTAATCGCCTCAAAATTCCTTCTTTGATCCCATAGAGAAGATAACCAAATGACTTATTTCCAAATACCATATTACAATACTTGTGAGTGTTGATTATTAGAGCAAGTTATACTAGATTAATGGAAATGGTATATTAGATTGTCATTTGAGGATGATTGCTATTTAACAAACAGTTTTTAAATTTTAACAACACAATAGTCCAGTTATGGATCATACTTAGAGATTGCATGCCTTGCAAACCTAGAATGATCAATGCAAGAGGTTTAAAAAACACATGCTCATGAAAGGCTATGCATGGCAAACAACTTAAGAGGTCAGGGGGTTTTAAAAAGTGCATTCATTTTTAAAAGTGATGACATCCATTTCATTAGTCAAGCAAGTGCTGAAAGTGAAATGATTAATCTCATGTATAGAGGAAGTTCTCGTTGATTCTCCATATTACATTATCCTCATGAATATAAAAAATAAGTTTTTCGTTTGATTACTCATAAAGATCAAACCGACTCAACAGTTATTAATAAGTGCAGATGAAAAAAAGTCATGATCTTAACCCAACCACAAAATGATTAAATGCTAAGTTGTAGAATTGCACATACAATATTGTAACCCATCCAAATAGCATAGATTTCCAAAGTGGAGCAATTATGTCAAACCATGCAAGAAAATTAATAATTACTTTCAGGAATGCTCCTTATTAGGATCACTAAATTGCTGCGACTTGACTGATCTGTTTAAGTTCAATCCTGGTTACATCAAGTGTTGAATAAGCTTTCAAAATACTGAAACAAAACATGATTTTAACGCACTTGACATCATTAGATAGAGTTAATTACCATCAGATTTTACAAGGTATGCCCGCAGTGCAATGAAGAAACCATTCAAGTACATTTCTGGTGTACTCAGCCTTTGTTTTAAGTGTTACTTCTCAGAACAACGAGGTTATTTATAGCAAATATAGAGTTGATAATTTTCCAGAGTATAAAACGACGTGAAATTGATTACAGTGAGGCAGTATATCAATTCGAACCTTCAAATGTACAGCAATGTGAAATATCCATTATTTTCAATCAACGTTAAGAATCATACAATGTGTAACAGAATGGCCTTAGTGGACTTGTCATCATAATTCATATCCAGGTTGATTGTATTCATTAACTCATGAAAGACATCCATCTGAACCATTTTGAGATACCAAAAAGAGAGATCATTACAGGAATCCTCATTACAGAGTCAGGACAAATTTTAAATTCTGTTTTAATGCAGTCTGTTGAGGCATCTCAAGACACCTTGGATTGATATATCAATGGGTTATATGAAAGTCCATTGATTTGCTTTCTTGAACATATTAAAGCATGAAAGAATCAAATGCCCTGGAAATATGTGTCAGAAATGGAGTATTCAGTATGTGAAATGCAACATTCAAGGTTTAATCGATCTTCGAAAAAATTATTAAGCTTTTAGACCACATGCATCATTACCAATCAGATTTGCCATTGGACTTGTAAGATTTTAATTGGTCTCTTTAGGGTTATGTTTCTAGATTTATGATAAGATTTACATTAATCACCTAGATCCAAATAAGTTTGCATGCCGATTTAAGATAAGG